>WAAB01013322.1:0-75791 GCA_013389865.1 Piaya cayana | reverse complement strand
TAATCACCTCCCTGTCCTCCATGTGCTTTAGCATAGCTTCTAGGATGATCTGGTCTATCATCTTCCCAGGCACAGAGGTGAGGCTTGCAGGTTATCCTTTCCACCCTTTTTGAAAATGGGCACAATGTTACCCTTCTTCCAGTCCCCAGGGACTTCTACTGACTGCCATGTCTTTTTAGATATTGTGGAGAATGTCCTGGCAGCCACATGAGACAATTTCCTCATGAGTCTGGGATAGATCTCATCAGGTCCCATGGACATATATATGTTCAGGTTCCTTGAATGGTCATGAACTTGATCCTCCCCTACAGTGGGAGAGGCTTTACCCCTCCTTGTTCCCATCTTGTTGTCCATTGACCCAGGGTGGGTGAGGAGAGGGGCTGCCATCGAAAACTGAGGCCAAACCAGTTGTTGAGTGCTTCAGCCTTCTTCTCATCTGTTGATAAGAGGTTGCCATTATTGTTCATTCATGGAATCACCAGGTTGGAAGAGACCCACCAGATCACCAAGCCCAACCATTCCTATCAAACACTAAACCATGTCCCTCAGGACCTTGCCCACCCATGCCTTAAACTCCTCCAGGGAAGGTGATTCAACCCTCCCTGGGCATTGTAGGGGTACACTTTCTTTAACCTCCTTTTCTGGCTGACATTGCTGTAGAAGCCCTTCCTGAAGTCTAGTTTATCCTGTAGAACTCTCCAGGACTTTGTTAGAAGGGTGAAAGTTGTGAAAAACATTATTTTTTAAAAAATATAATTCACCTCAAGTCTTATATTACAGCCAGCATGATGTTGTTGATGCCAAACAGATAAACACATAATTTTTATAAAAAATTAAAATGCAAGGAAGTTCTTGAATATAGATTGTTGGCATTAGTTTTTTTTTTAAAAATAGTCTAAGAGCTTTTTAATTCTCCATTTTTGTTGCCATTTTAACTTAATGCCATCTGGTTCCCAAAAGCAAAATAAAACTGACTAAGTGAACAAAATATACAACAGACTTCCTGAGGTTCAGGAGATTTTAGTAACATGGCCTTACATTTTTTTATAGTATTTTCATATTGCCTAATACACTGCATGAGAGATTTGGGGGGTTTGTCATGGTTTAGCTTTCTCAGATCCAGCGCTGGAAGATATTTACCTGCCTATCGATCTGAAGTTTGGGCTGGTTATTGGTTAAATTGTTCATAGAGAATTTTTTCTCTGGAAAGGAGGGTATCCTTGCAACTTACCTAAATTTTCATGTTGAAATTTAATATGGCTATGGTAATACTATTGATGGTGATTATGCTAGTCATGGATTGTGATGAGAATACTTAGAAAAAAATGTTCTTTAAAATGCAGAGAAACAACATTGAATTTTTTGAGGTCATTAATTCAACTATATTAAGAATGGAATACAGAAATGTGCATTCAAATATATAATCATCCATAATTATGTGAGCCCAATATGTACAAAATTACATCTCAGAACCAATTCTGGCCTCAAATGTCTTTATTTTTGAGGAAAGCAACAGTGTTCTGATTTAAAGTAATTAGAGGATCTCAGGCTAGATGTGGTGTCTAACACGGCTTCTGTGAATATTTGAAGTGATTTATAAATGTTATAATGGCAAACTGAAAAAAGATTTTTAAGGTCAGAATATTTATAAAAGCACTTTTCAGCAAAGTGCTTGTATGTCCTGATCCAATCCTTTCCACATTTACTGATATAAGAATTCTCTCCCTATTCAGCCATTTTACAATCTAATCAACTGAAGGTATGAATATCTCCCAGATTCTATCAATAGCATTTTGTTCATAAAGCTGTTCAAATCTTACAGTTTCAAACTGTTTGAAATTATATATGTACCTTTTATTTGTTAGTCAAGGAATCCCTGAATGATGAATAAAACTTTGAAAATGTATTTAATTTAATCATTTGACATGAACTTTGTGTTGTTGTGCAATTTATGTGCACTCCAGCTGTGATAACAGTCATAGGAGGCTTTGATAAATGGTCCAAAAAAAAACCATTGTGGTAGTAGAGCATCATAGCAGAAAGTTTGAGGACAATCTGTGAAGCAATCTAGGTGTAAGGGATAACCACAAATCCTGATGCTCCCAGCTCTAGTACTACTCTGGAGCCTTTCCCTTGCAATTGTGGTACTTCTTGGGGGGGAACAAGTAATAAACAAAATCCTAGTGATTTGGGTCTGCATCAGGTCGGGGGGAGGAGGGGAAAGGAGAAAAAGGCACCATCTCCTTCATCTTACCTGATCTTGGCCACAGGCTAAAGACACCAGTGCTGTACTTTATCCTAATTGTTAAAGAAATAAGCTTATAGGAAACCTCATATTGTACCTTTAGTTTACTTCTTGAAATAAAATATAATTTAGAGGTCAGATATAGATGTTATCTAAGAGAAGGGTGAATCTATGTTATTGTCACACTTTTAACACAATCACCTGCAGGTTTCAAAATGAAACAATTTTGGATTTCATCCCTTGGAACATGGAAGCAGCTGCCTGACAGTGACTTGGCATTGCTGTGGTGCTATGAAACAATTAAAGCAGTAAGGCTAACTGAGTGCACTGAGATGGAACAAGAGATATCCGAGGTCCTGGTGATCTAACATCACCACTCAGAGCCCAGTGGTGGTCACTAATAGGTAACTATAACTATCCCAGTCCCACAACAAACCTCTCAAACAGATTCAGAACTACATCTCAGTGGATGAGTCAAAACCAGACAAAATTACATTCCTGATCCCATTTGCCACATGTTTCTGAATTCCTGTGGGTTATTATGCCCTGATGTAAACCTAGCATCTGTGAGCTAATGGCTGTTACTAATACTGCAAATGCCTTTCTAGGACATGTTTTTGCATTTGGAGCTCAATCAAGCTGCTGGATCTGAACATTATACTCCACAGCTTCTCTGTCAACCTCAAGACAGCCTAGGAGCTGATAACATATTCTTTCCTGAGATGTTACGTTGCTGTGTCTTGTCTGAAGACTCATGTTGTCAATAGAAGAGTGTCTGCATTTAAGACACTGTATCCCATTAAAATGCTGAGTGAACATCACTGGTAAAAGACTGCATCTACATGAAAATATTTTTACACAGTGGATGATTTTGAATGCTGTTCTAAGGCAAAGATTTAGGCCTGCGGCTGAGTCAGATAAAAGCTCAAGCTGCAAATGCAAAAATTTCCTATAATTCTCAAGGTTATTCAATGGACTAGATAAACTGAAACTTCCACATAATCAAGCTCAGGAAAGATTCTCACTCTGTATTTCAGCAAGTTCCAGTTCCTTTGGTGAAAATTTCCAGGAAACAACTCAATGAAATGCTGCCTGAGTGATTAACTGAGTCTGTTTATGTTCCCTCCAACTAATGAATAGTTATGGTCATTGCAGGTTGAACTTTACAGAATCATATATACATCTATGATGCATTGTCATAGTTCAACAGCATACATCAGGAAATGGGAAACATGCTCGTTTACTTGATCAGCCAAGAATACCCTTCACCGGTTCCAAGATGATAAATCATCTCTAAGCAATACAGATCTGGGCTTTGTTTAGATGCTGTTCTCTCAGGAATGGTAGCTTCACTATATAAATGTATTCTAGAAATAAAAATTCATAAATGTAAGATAAGGTACAGCTAACACAGATAGTTGTCTATAAGGGAGATATATACACCTGCCACTTCTAGATGAGAGTATTAGAATGAAACCTATACACTTTATATCTAGAGTCTAGAGATCAGTCCCACATTTACCATTCAGAATTTCTATTGCACCTGAGAGATCTCAAAAAGGAATGAGCCAGATGTTAGAAATACTGGAAAGAGTGACACTTGGCCTTGCTACTATCCATGGGCATCTGGTCAAAACCCATAACAATCTTGTATACATGATAAATTATTCAAGCTGAAGTTACTCTAAACAAATTGGAGAGACTGCACACATTAATCTACAAAGTCATAAATGTTATAATTCACTTGAATGAGGATAAAATTAAAGCCATTATCATGTGACTGGCCCTACAATGTCACTAAGCTTAGGGAATAATTATCTATTCATCATTCATGTATATTTTTGCACAGTAAGGCTAATATCTAACAATGTCTGTAAAATGCAGAGTACTCAAGACAGAAAGAATTGAGGACATCTGCAAAAGGGTGCGTTTTTGCAAGTTCAAATAGATCCTTAGTTTACTTCTTTTTTTGTCCATTGTTAGTTCAGATGAACAAATAGTTATCTTGCCTAATGTCAGATCAGATGAGATGCAAGCTATCCAGTTTTAGCAACACCAGAAAAGGTGAAGTGTGTATGCGCAAGGAATGCCTTCAATTCAAAGAAGCAAATATATCAAAACTTTTTTTAAAAAAAACTTGTTCTGGTAGTCATCTGGGAATATGAATACTGTCATAATTTCACTACTGAACTCAGCTTATTATGATCACACACTACTGTATCTATCTTCTTTTTCGAACAGCTCATGGTCTTTCCATGTGCCATCAGTCAAGATCCATCTGACAATAATCGCTTTCACAGTATTCCCCCTTCGTGGTAGCTGACTGTTTGCCACAGTTGCCATCTTAAGAAGTTCAGTGGCCAGGAGCTCAGTAAGGAACTGGTCACACACATATGTAGGACTTTATTTCCATAATTCCAGAAGCTGGCTGAAATTGAATTAGCTAGTACATATCCTGCTGGTTCACAGCTGAGACAAGTAGACACCTAGGGGCTGCTCTTTACTTTTTTTTTCCTTTGTGCAGCACACAGCATCCCACTTCAGTCCATTCTTTATTTCTCACCATAAAAGTTAATATATCTCATACAGCATCATGAGGTTCAACAAGGACAAGTGCAAGGTCCTACACCTGGGATCAGGGCAATCCCTGATTTCAATACAGGATGGGGGATGATGTGATTCAGAGCAGCCCTGCAGAGAAGAACTTGGGGGTGCTAGTTGATGAGAAACTCAGCATGAGCCAGAAACATGCACTCACAGCCGTAAACATATCCTGGGCTGCGTCAGAAGCAGCATGACCTGCAGGTCAAGGGAGGTGATTCTACCCTTCTGTTCCTCTCTTGTGAGACCTCATCTAAAATGCTGTGTCCAGTTCTAGAACTATCAACATAAGGATATGAAACGGGTCCAGAAGAGGGCTACAAAGATGATTGGAAGGCTGGAGCACCTCCTGTACGAGGATAGGCTGAGAGAGTTGGGGCTGTTCAGCGTGGAGAAGAGAAGGCTCCAAGGAGATCTTACAGCAACCTTCCAATACCTGACAGGGGCCTACAAGAAAGCTGGGGAGGGACTGTTCACAAAGGCTTGTGGTGCTAGAACCAGGGGCAATGAGTGAAAACTGGAGAGGGGCAGATTTAGACTAGACATAAGGAAGAAATTCTTCACTGTGAGAGCAGTGAGGCGCTGGCACAGGTTGCCCAGCAAAGTTGTGGCTGCCCCATCCCTGGAGGTGTTCAAGGCCAGGATGGAGGGGGCCTTGGGCGCCCTGATCTAGTGGACGGTGTTCCTGCCCGTGTCAGGGGGGTTGGAACTAGATGATCCTTAACATCATTTCCAACCCAAGACATTCTATGATTCTATGATTCTATGCATGCCAAAACTGTCTAAGAGGTGTCTCAGTAAAATCAACTCTGACTTTTGAGAATCTTGCCAAGATAGATTTAAGTAGTGTTGCTAATTTCACAATTTTATCCTAAGTCTTTATGTAACCAATGTTCTTTAAAGTGCAACTTTTTTTAAAAGGTGAATCTTAGCTTAAAATTTACAAGACAAAAGCTTTTAGCCCCTAGCTGCAGAGGAAAACCCTGAAGTATGACCACATTATACTTAAGAGGCTTCAAACAGAAAGCAAAGAAAAAATGCCAATTTTACTGTTTATTTGTTATCATGTATTGAGACTGTCCCTTTAGCTGAGGGAAGGGATATGATTTGTGCTTTGAATGCTTAATGGTGACAGTAAAAATAATACTTGCATTTTAGGAATATTAACAGCAAGTAAGCAATTAAGAACTTTCTTAAGAAAGATATTACTCTTTTTCAATATCGAAATTAAGAACTTTCTTAAGAAAGATATTACTCTTTTTCAATCTCTGTCTTCTTTCCTACTTTAAAGTAGGCAATTAATTGAATTCTGCATATAAACAGATAAACCAAAAGATAGCTTTCAAGTTGCTGGAAATTTTTAGTACTTGTACTAATTTTCCTAATATTATTTTTACATTATAATTTCTGTTTGGTTTTATTGCTTTCAACAAACTTGCTTCAGTGGTCACAGTGGTATCTGTAAATTGCTTTTACGTTAATCAAAGACCTAGGAAAAGTGTCCATTTCCTTTAAAAGTTACTGAATTCTAATCTTCATTTAGTGTTTTCTTCATATTTTTATTATTTTGTGCTCACTAAGTTGTTAGGTACTCATTGAATGATAACTAGGCCAGAGATGAGCCTAGATTAAAAATTCGTATCCATATTTATTATACCACACACTGTTACTTTCTATGTCTTTGCATGCATCTTGTCAGAATTTTTGGTTGGCTGATGTGATATTCAGTAGCCTTGTGTTCCCGCCAAGGTGCAGAGAATCCATATGTTACTATCTGTTCTGCCTGATACGGGGTTACAGCTTGAGTTCATGCTGCATATCTATCAAGCTATTGAGCATTCACTAAGCACAGCATACAAATCTTTCCTATTAAAAGCATCCCACTTTGCATAAATATTCCTCAAGGTATGAAGACAGGTATTGATTCTTTTTAGCCTTGTCATTTCTCTATTCCCTTGAAGTCTTCGATTCAAATTTTTTATACAAACTGGAAGAGCAATAAATACAGAGCATCTAACTTGAATTTCAAAACACTTCTGAAAAGAGACAGCACTTTCTTTAGGTCACAGGAATAATTAGAAAAAAAATCTTAGGAATGTATTGTCTTCAACTCACACGCTGTCTTTATTCATACGATGATTTTGTTTCTTCATTACTAGTATAAATGGTACTTGGTGGTCTCTGACTACATATCTTGGGTTTTAGCCCTGATGTCTGCCGTAATTTAAATGTTTTGGGAATCTTCTGTCTCAAGCTTTAGGCTCAGTACCTCAATTTTAGGTGGTTCAAAGCATCATATTAAGGAACATAGATCCCCAAGTACAGTGTCAATAGGAAGGAAAAGGTTGCTTGCAGTACAGAACTGAGTTAACCAGTGTTTGGGTTTCAATTCAGTTGTATAAACATAGATCTCCAGTGCAATTAAATGTGCCAGAGATTCCATCTAGTCTTCTCCTGACTTTCCAGGCAGGAGTCTGTTTTAAGTACTGTGTCATACCTGCAAGTCCCATATGAATATTTCACATTCTTCCTTCAGTCCCTTAAGAGGACTGTGTTAATAGACTCCATTATTTTTCCTTATCATCTACTATAGCAATTTGTGATTGATGCATTGCTATAATAGTCACTCTTTTCTGACAGTTTTAAGGATATTTGTTTCCCCTAGCCTAATTCAAAGCTAACACTTGTGGTTTTATGAACACTTAAAAGAAACAGCAAAACATCTTTTGAACTGAATGGGCTTAATAACATTATAAGAAATCTGATGGTTGAGTTCAGCCATATACTGATGATTAAAATTCATTTTCATCACTGGCATTTATAGTATTTTGGTTCAGATATTCCTGGTACTCATAACATATATACACCAATGTTAGGATTGAATTATATATGTAACTAGTTTTCTTTTCTATAGTGACTCTTCTTTTAAAGATTCGTTTTTCTTCAAATCCAGATAATGCACAGAAATGCATCTGGAATCTAAAAATAACAGTGATCTTTCACTTTTCTTTGATGAAATCCATATTTATACACAAGAGACAGCTTGTAGTATGCACAGCTTATGACACTCATTTCATTTTGAAATAAATTCATGTTTCTTGACACTATCTGTGTCCATCAGTCCTAAGAATGATAATATCAGCTTGCTATGTGAAAGAGTAAAATACTGGACATGAAAATAGGTGAAGTTCTGGGTTATGTAAATGTACTGTGCAGCATTCTGGAGGAGAGAATATATAAGCAGATCTACTTATATATGGTACATTCATTCTAATGATTAATCCATTAGAACAATTCTTCCAGCACTGACCATATTAAGCAGTGCAAGTAGGAACAGGAAAATTGGGAAGAGTATAGAGACACTGCCCAGTTGTGTAGGGATAGGGTCAGGAAGTCCAAGGCACAGCTGGAGCTGAACTTGGCAAGGGGAGTGAAGACTAACAAGAAGGGCTTCTACATGTATGTCAAACAGAAAAGGAAGGTTAAAGAAAGCATACCCCAACTGAAAATGGTGACCTCGCATCAACAGACAAGAAGGCTGAAGCACTCAACAACTGTTTTTGCTTCATTCTTCACAAACAGCCACTTTCCTACCCACCCTGGGTCAATGGACAACAAGATGGGAACAAGGAGAGATAAAGCCTCTCCCACTGTAGGGGAGGATCAACTTCATGACCATTCAAGGAACCTGAACATATATATGTCCATGGGACCTGATGAGATCCGTCCCAGACTCGTGAGGAAATTGTCTCATGTGGCTGCCAGGACATTCTCCACGATACCTAAAAAGACATGGCAGTCAGTAGAAGTCCCTGGGGACTGGAAGAAGGGTAACATTGTGCCCATCTTCAAAAAGGGTGGAAAGGATAACCTGCAAGCCTCACCTCTGTGCCTGGGAAGATGATAGACCAGATCATCCTAGAAGCTATGCTAAAGCACATGGAGGACAGGGAGGTGATTAGAGGCAGCCAGCACAGCTTCACAAGGGGTAAACTCTTTATGATTAACCTAGTGGCATTCTATGACAGGGTAACCACAGCAGTGGACATAAGAAAAGCAATGGATGTAATCTCTCTGGACTTCTGTAAAGCCTTTGACAGGGTCCTCCACAACATTCTTCTCCCTAAACTGAAGAGAGATGGATTTGATGGGTGGACTGTTTGGTGGATGAGGAATTGGTTGGATGGCTGCATTCAGAGAGTAATGGCTTGATGTCCAGATGGAGAACCATGACAAGTGGCATTCCTAACAGATCCATACTGGGATGAGTACCATTTAATATTTTCATTGATGATACAGAGCGTGAGATCGAGTGCACCCTGAGGGATTTTGGAGATGAAACCAAGCTGAGCAGTGCAGTTGTCACACCAGAAGGATGGGATGTCATCCAGAGAGACATGGACAAGCTGGAGAAGTGGACCTATGAGAACCTCATGAAACTCAATAAGACCAAGTGCATGTTCCTATGCCTGAGTCAGGGCAATCTGCAGTTTCAGTACCAGCTGGGGGATGACATGACTGAGAGCAGCCCTGCAGAGAAGGACATGGGGATGCTGATTGATGAAAAGCAGCAATGTGTGTCACAGCTTCAAAGGCCAACCATATCCTGGGCAGCATCAAAAGAAGCACGGCCAGCAGGTTGAGGGAGGTAATTCTGCTCCTCTACCCTATTCACGTGAGACCCCATCTGCATTATTGTGTCCTGGAACTATCAACATAAGAAGTATATGGAACTGTTGGAACAGGTCCAGAGGAGGCCTACAAAGATCATCAGAGGGCTGGAGCACCTCTGCTATGAGGACAGGCTGAGAGACTTGAGGCTGCTCAGCCTGGAGCAGAGAAGGCTGTGGTGAGAACTTATCTGAAGGGAGCCTACAAATAAGCTGGGGAGGGACATTTTCCAAGGCATGTAATGACAGGATGAGGGGGAATGTCTTCAAATTGGAGGGGGAAAGATTTAGATTAGGCATTATGGAGAAATTCTTGACAATGAGGGTGGTGAGGCACTTGAACAGGTTGCCCAGGGATTTGTGGATGCCCCCTCCCTGGAAGTGTTCAAGAGCAGGTTGGATGGGGCTTTGAGCAGCCTGAGCTAGTGAGAGGTGTCCGTTCCCATGGCAGGGGCTTGAAACTGGATGATCTTTAAGGTCTTTTCCAATCCAAAACATTATATGATGCTATTCTCTGATAATAAAACCAACTCTGTCTCTATGGACAAACCCAACACAAACAATAAACACAAGATTTACACACTATGCTTCACCTAAGACACCAGTCTAGATGTCTGTATCAAGAATAAATGGAGATCTTCTGCTATAACGTGCCATATCTTTAGCAAAGGATTAGAACATGCAGAAATCAAGAAACATGTTAAAGTAACACATAAAAGAGTAAAGGTGAAGAAGCAGAGAGAATATTCAGAACATGAATTATTCAAGTATGTGCAGGCTTACTTTCCTCTTAATTCAAGGTCTGACTCCATGGAAAACATGGCCAAAAAGGGCAAAAGCATACAGAACAACAACTATGTCTTACATCTTGTAGTACACAAAATACAAAGGCAGAAGAAATGTTAAAACATTTTTTCTGTCTGTTTTCACATACTAAGATACTTTTATCCAATTTTACACTTCATACTGTCATGCACCAAGCTTGTCTGTATGAGAAGTCACAGAAGCCCAGAAATTCATTCTTCAAACTGAACACTGTCATACAAAATCTACAGATTCTGCTATTAGGATATTTAACATGGGCCAGGAGATGATAAAGATGTTGTCATAATCCTCACATTTATTAAGACAATTTTTTATTGTAAATTCTGCAAGTTGCCAGTTGAGTAAGCAGTGTGCAATGAACTCAGAGCTTTCCAAAAATGCTGCAGTTGCAGAAATAACTTCTCTCCTATCAAATATAATTAACATCTGTCTTGCATGATTTGGCTATTTGTATGAAGAGACAAAAATATACATTGAAAATAATACTCATCATCACCTCATGTACCATTTCATTCCATAAATAATGACGTATTATTGCTTAACAAGAAGAATGGTCTGGGAGGGGGGAAAGAGCTTCTTTCTAGATAAGGAGGTGACAGGGAAAGGGAGAACTTCATATCGCTTTAACTACATTAATATTCTAGAACTGTACTTTTCAATATCATCAGCCTTATCATCTTCATTTTTCTTTTAATTTTGTTGTTTTGGCACATTGGGCTTTATTATATTGTTAATTGTCAAAACAAAAAGTAGATATTTAGCTGAGTTTCAGAATTTTTTTATCATGTGCTATTAGAAACGAAATAGATTAAGAATGCATAATCACCTCTCTGCCTCCACATTTGTGCAACAAAATTCAATCTCCATCTGTATTGAAATCTGGGAATTCAGAAATTCAGAATTTTATTTAGAATCATAGAATAGTTTAGGTTGGAAGGAACTCTAAAGATCATAGAATCATAGAATCACCAGGTCGGAAGAGACCCATCGGATCATTGAGTCCAGCCATTCCTATCAAACACTAAACCATGTCCCTCAGGACCTCGTCTACTCATGCCTTAAGCACCTCCAGGGAAGGTGAATCAACCACCTCCCTGGGCAGCCTATTCCAATGCCTAATGACCCTTTCCGTAAAAAACTTCCCCCTAATCTCTAACCTAAATCTCCNGATGCCATTGGCCTTCTTGGTCACCTGGGCACACTGCTGGCTCATGTTTAGTCAGCTGTCGACCAACACCCCCAGGTCCCTCTCCTCCTGGCAGCTTTCTAACCCCCTGCCATGGGCAGGGATACCTCCCGCCAAATCAGGGTTCTTAAAACCCCATCCAACCTGGCCTTGAACACCTCCAGGGATAAACATCCAGAAATTCCCTGGGCAACCTGTTCCAGTGCCTCGTCACTCTCATAGTGAAGAAATTCTTCCTTATGTCTAGTCTAAATCTGCCCCTCTCCAGTTTATATTCATTCCCTCTAGTCCTATCACTACGAGCCATTGTAAACAGTCCCTCCCCACCTTCCTTGTAGCCTCCTTCAGGTACTGGAAGATTGCTATAAGGTCTCCTCGGAACCTTCTCTTCTCCAGGCTAAACAACCCCAACTCTCTCAGCCTGTCCTAGTATGGGAGGTGCTGCAGCCTTTAACTGTTCTTTAATCACAAATTTTGAAGTAAAAATGTAAAGCAAATTATAAACCCTGTGAGCATTTAAGAAACAATTAAGTAATTGCTTTTAAGATACAATTTCTGCTGCATATATAGAATAGGAGAGATCATCTTCAACAGCAAATATTTCACTTGACAAATTGGTTAACATATCTGTACCAGAATTTTCCCACCCAGAAGGAGAACTATTTGTTCTAGAACTTTTTAAAGTAATTATTGCAGTTAGCAACTCCCATCATAACTACCACAAATGCTACTGACATGAAGTCTAATGGAGTTCAGCTCAAGATATTTGGACTGACTCCTGCATATGTCCAATTCTGCAGTGTACGTTAAACCAGAAATTTTAATCAGATGAGATCGAGTTTTTGTCAGTCTTCTGAGTTTCTTTTTTAATGCATGGTATAAAGTAAAATCATCCATAGTTACATTAGATAAGAAAAATTTCCAGGCATATAAGTCATATTCCAGAAGCATTGTGGACCTTTGACTAATAGGGGTTACAGAGACATTTCAGGCAATTTTCTTCTGAGCTCACTTCTAAAGCATCTTTCACTCTCTGTTGCTGGAATCAGGATATTACCATGCATTCACCTCTAACTTGACCCTGTTTACCTGTTCACATAGCCTTTGTAAGAAAAGCAAAGTTTATTCCAGCACTTATGTAACTGCCTCTTTGTAATTGATAATTCTGACATTTTAAAAAATGGTTTGTTTGTTTAAAAAGCTGTAATGAAAATTTCTCCATAACAGAAGGAGCACTTTTCAAACCAGTAGGCAGGCATGAAGTTAATCCTGATGAAAAGTGAGAAGCCACTGGAAAATTTCATCCAGCCTTTCCTCTCTGCACCCTACAAATGTCTTCTCTCCTTCAGCCCTCACATAAGTGGGATATTTACTCTTGAGTTGGTGAAATGAGGCAGAGGGTCAGTGGAACTCAACATGCAGTACAGCTCCTAACTGCCCGAGGCAGGGAGGTGGTTCCATGAGAGCAGAGCCAAATTCCCCTAAATGCCACTTCTCCATCATGCCTGGGTACACCAAGATGCAGGGACTAAATACAGGAGATAGATGAATTCTTGGTGTGGCTAGACTCAGGAGATTACTAAATTGCAGGGGGAGAAGAGGGTCTCTAGAGTCTAGGTGCAACAATGAGAGAAAACAGACTGTATTAGGATTTGCTACAGCTGATGATGTGACAATTTTTCTTCTGCATGGAGGCAGGGAGAAAAAGAGTTATTTTATGCTCAGTGATGGCTGGAGAGTGGGTGTTTGTGTGTGTGTGTGTGTGTGTGTGTGTAGAAGGAGGCAGGAGAGGGGAGGGCAAGGTACCAAAGAAAAGAGGAGCTCTGCAAGAAAGGTCTGAGAGGATGATGTGAGTATAGATTTTTTTAAATGCTGGCACTTTCACTCTTTTTAGATATTTTGCTTTCTTCTTCAGCTGCTACTGAAAGTAAATTAAAATATTTTCCGCATTTATGTCTTCACAGGTTTTATATCATTTTAGAAGGTTTCTTTATTTTAAGGGGGTTTTGTTCTAACGTAGAAAAGAGAAGTTAAATATACTGTCATTTTACCTCTAGTTGTTTTCCAGATAGGTTAGAATGGCAGCATCATTACTCAGAGTTCAAAAATACCTTTCTGTTCTCCCATTAGATTATTTTCAGCAATCTGTTTCATCTGTCTTATTCCAATTATTTCTGTATATCAGACAGTGTATTTTTTAGGCCAAACTTGATTGCATCAAAAGGAAATGCAGTTGACTATTATATAAGCAATTCAAGTGTTTGTAGTGCAATTCCTACTTATTTAAAAATAGTTTTGAATTGGTTTAGGAAATAGGGGTAATAATAAGAATTGGACTTGAACAGCTATTCATGTTAAAAATGCTATTCCATCCAAGGTACCAAGATGATAGTTTTTTATTTTAAAGTGTACAGTGTTGTAAATACTATCTTTCAATAGTCTGTTCAGTTCTGAATGCTGAATTGTGATATTTTAAACATATCATCTGCAACAAGAATAATAAATTCTGCTTTGCTAGAGTAAAATATATGTCATTTCAAGTCAACTACAGCTAACATTTTTCCAAAACATTTTTTTTCAAGTTCAGACTGAAAATAATACAAGCTTAAGAAAATTCAGTGAAGAAAGTAAAAGTAATGTTTCTAATGTTTAGAGGGTTTTTTTTAATTTAACTATTCTAGCAACATTACCACAAACTGGCAATTTCTTTTAGTTAACTCCAACCTAGAAAAAATATCTCCAAAAATGCACAGTTGTATGTCTGATCTCTTTTTACAAGCTATATATTAGCTTTCTGTTTACCAAAGCTCCTAATGATAAGAAATTTCTCAAAGCCACTAGAAAACAATGGTATGTATATACTATGTAATGCAGGTATTGGATATATCTAAAAGTGTTAAATAGTAATACAATTTGTTATAATACTAACAGCAAAAATTGAATATGTATGATGGAGTGCTTTTATGTGTATTTCTGTGGGTAGGTGCACTGAAGTTGTATCTCTATGTAAAATATAATATGCACGTGTGCCTACATATATTTATATATATAATAGAAACAAAATTTAGTCAATTTTAGAAAAAAATGCAATTGTTTATAGAAACTGAGGGAGGTAGATGAACTAATATCAAATATTCTTACAGATACATCACTGGGCAGCTCCACGCCACAGAGCAGTCACTTTTACAGTGGTCAACATTGTCCAAGGAATATGGATTTTGAATTTCCTATGTAGAAGTACATCCATATGTAGATATTGCCTGATATTGCCTTTGGTGTATGTTACAATAAGGAGCTAATTTTCTTTCATTATGAATTCTGTGTGATCCTGTATAATGAATTTGAAAAAAAAAAGCCAAGATCTCCGTGATTTGAGTATCTACCAGTTAAGTGCAGGTGTGGCACTGGCCACAGAAATCAACATCAATCCTCTCTGTCTTTCTTTCTGTCACACACAACTGGAATGCAGCTGAGAGGAAGAGCCAGACCATTTGCAGGGTAAAGGAAGGACTTGAATGAAGACACTAAAGCAAAGGATAAAATATAAAGTGTTATCTTAATGAAGACTGTATTGGAATCTGTTTGTATAATGCAAACACATCAAAGGCATGTAGTTAACCTTTGATCTATAATTTTCCAGATCTGAAAGTATTCTTCTTGGGCGTGTAATAGATTACATAAAGGAGACTTGAAACAATCCATCTCTGAGTAAAGACTAGAAGCAGAAAAACAGTGTCTTGAGTCAATGCTGTATATGAAAGCAACCCTATCCAGTTGATAATCAGAGTGGTGCATAATACTATCTGCTTCCACTGACTTCAGCAAGAATTTTACTTCTTACAGTGGCAAGAAGTTCTTCTCCTAAATCTTAGACATGACATGGGCTACCATGACTTTTGTGTGACCTCTGTTTTTATCTTGCAATAGCAGATTTTAAGGGCAAGCTATCCTTCAGAGCAATTTAAATTCCTTATGCCCTGTAGCCTTACTATTATTTTGTTATCAGTGATCTAATTAGATGTTCTTTACTTCTTGATTTTTGTTGAAATCACATTAAGGATTTTTAATTCTTATTCCTTTCTCTTTCACCTGTTTACATTTCAGTCAGTTCAATCTAACAGTATTAATTTGCCATTAGATGAAGGCATACCTCGTATTTTTGTGTCTGAATTAGGGAGCATGCCTGTTTTTTAATTTGGGAGAGTGAGGGATTTGCAGAAATTGCAGCACATTAACTGTTCATGTAACTAATTTCTCTTTTAATGGTGACAGCTTTTAATCTCTTTCATGTCTTATTGGTATCTGAGCACATCTGGGTCTTCAAAATCTTTGTTATACCTTGACAGCATCCTTCCTAAGTGGATTTTATTTGTGCAAGTGAAAAAGAAGAATATATTATCAGTTATCTTAAGCATTCTTGCTTTTGCACATTGCCTATAATGACATAAAAATAACCATACATATTTGTTCTACTTCATTTCATAGTTGGAGAGAGAGGGAGAATCCTTCAGTAGAAGAAATTTAGAGAGTCGGTAAGAATCAAGTGGGAAAAATATTTAATTGGAATCCAAAGCAGAGCATGACCAGACTCCAGCTGAGGGGAAACATACGTTATGTGCAAACAGTTCTTCCCCATGTGTGCAGAAGACCCCCAATGAGAACTAAGCCTCATCTTTGACATTACTCTTTGAAATGATGGTATAATTTTTGACTGATAGGGCACCGTCATTAATAGGTATGGGGAATGTGGTCTTTGTGAGATTATCTACTGGTAGTGCAAATACAGAATTGCCTTTCAGCTGCTTTGGCCACCAATATCAGAGGGATTTATCCTACACTTTCTCTACACCATGATGCTTTTCCCTCCATTGCTGCCAGTATTTGCTTGTTTTCTTTATGTCACTTAAGTGACATTATCTGCTCCACTATTCCTAACTCTCTCATGCTAGGCTGGCTTCACGGGTTCTCTTGTGCTGTGGAGCTCTTTCTGATAGCAATAGCCTAAAGCTGGATGTAGAGGCAGATGTTCACCTTTGACACAGAAAAGGCTGTGCTGTCCTTTCAAGCCCAAGTGAACACAGCTGGCTGAAAATGTGCAACCTATGGTTATCAGCAACAATGCACCAGATAAACATCTATGCTTGCTGTTATATGAACTCAGGATTACCTCAGAACTGAAACCATGCTCTCCAGTTTTTACTCTAGATGGACCATTGATTCTCCTTCTAAATCACTGCTCTTTTTAAAACTAGTTGAAACTATATGAAGAAGCATGAAAATATGCATACTTCTGTTTCTGAAAAATACCATTTAGGTGAGCTCTACCATGAGTACTTTATGGATTTCAACATTCAATCTTCAGAACATTGCAATGTAGACTGGAGTACAGTGAAGTCTCAAAAAGAAAATTAATATGGTCACTGCATATACCAAGGTTAATGCCCTTTCTTTTTATGATCTTTATTATGTAACAGTGTATAAGCACATAAGAAGCATTTCACATTCGTTTTCTCTAGCATATGAAATAATTCATAGAAGTAGTGTTAGTAATTGTACTACAGAGACATTAGCAACATAGTATCAGACTTCATACCATAAACCTCCTCTCTGTTCCCAGTTAACCAGAACACTCATTGCCATGGGAATGCTAGCAGGTTTTTTTTACCATCGTCCTCTCATGTGGGATAATAATATACATATTTTTTAAAATATATAGAAAAAGACTAGATAGATATGAAGCTCTGCAAGTAGAACCAAACCTCAAGGAGAATGATAGGTCTCACAGCCTAGAAACATACCCTAGGTTAGGACACCCTAAGCCATCCATCAAAACAGCTTCTGTTAAAAAGAAAAGACGGGTTATTGGCATAGGGGACTCGCTTCTGAAGTGAACAGATGGCCCAATGTGCAGACTGAACCCATTGCATAGGAAAGTCTGCTGCCTGCCTGGGCCCTCAGTTAGAGATGTGTAATGAAAACTTACTACTCTGGCCAGGCCTACAGATTATTATCCTCTGTTGTTTTTCCAAGTAGGCAGCAAAGAAAACCCAACAAGAAATCTGAGGGCAATTAGAAGAGACTTCAGGGCATTGGGGCAAATGGTGGAGGGATTGGGCACACAGGTAGTGTTCTCATCTGCCATTCCTAGTACTGGGAATGATGAGGGAAGGAGTAGGAAGAGCCAGGAAATAAATACCTGGTTCCAAACCTGGTGTGAAGGACAAAATTTTCATTTTTTAAACCATAGGTTGTCCTGCACAAATCCAGGCTTGCTGCCTAAGTATGGGGTATGCTTGTCCCCAGGGGGCAAAAGGATGATTACCAAGAAGAAAGCAAGGCTCATTTACCTAGAGCTTTAAACTAGATATGAAGGCAGAAGGGGACAGAAACAGGCTTGATAGAAAGAAGCCTAGGAATGGTGCTCCAGCATCTGAGGGATGGTGTACCAGCAAGGCCCTTTGGTCTGCCGCCTCAGAGGAAGGGGGATAGCGCTT
This sequence comes from Piaya cayana, assembly GCA_013389865.1. NCBI lineage: Eukaryota > Metazoa > Chordata > Aves > Cuculiformes > Coccyzidae > Piaya > Piaya cayana. The sequence goes on along the minus strand of WAAB01013322.1, from coordinate 57,770 downwards.
CTAATGGCAGCAAAGATGTAAAGATTATTGATGGGTTGTAAAATCAGTGAGTAGTCACTTAGGAATCAGGACTATTTCCCTCAGGAGCATAGTGGCATCACTAGCCCAACTGAAGTGCATCTACACCAATGCACACAGCACAGGCAACAAACCAAATTCATTGTATGGTAAGAAAACTGTGATATAATTGTCATTCCACCAAACGTGGTGGGACGACTCACATAACTCAAGTGCTGCTATGGTAGCCTGTAAACTCATCAGAAGATATAAGTAAGGAAGGAGTGGCAGAGGGATGGCCCTCTATGCCAGAGAGTGTTTTGATAGCCTTGAGCTCAGTGACGGTGATGATAGAGTTGAATGTCTGTGGTAAAAATCAGCAAAGCAACCAATAAGGCAGATATCATGGTGGGAGTCTGTGGTAGACCACAGCCAGGAAGAAGAGGCTAGAACTTAGATTGGCTGGTTCTGTGAAAGATGATAAACGTTTCTGCANTTTATCCTACACTTTCTCTACACCATGATGCTTTTCCCTCCATTGCTGCCAGTATTTGCTTGTTTTCTTTATGTCACTTAAGTGACATTATCTGCTCCACTATTCCTAACTCTCTCATGCTAGGCTGGCTTCACGGGTTCTCTTGTGCTGTGGAGCTCTTTCTGATAGCAATAGCCTAAAGCTGGATGTAGAGGCAGATGTTCACCTTTGACACAGAAAAGGCTGTGCTGTCCTTTCAAGCCCAAGTGAACACAGCTGGCCGAAAATGTGCAACTTATGGTTATCAGCAACAATGCACCAGAGAAACATCTATGCTTGCTGTTATATGAACTCAGGATTACCTCAGAACTGAAACCATGCTCTCCAGTTTTTACTCTAGATGGACCATTGATTCTCCTTCTAAATCACTGCTCTTTTTAAAACTAGTTGAAACTATATGAAGAAGCATGAAAACATGCATACTTCTGTTTCTGAAAAATAGCATTTAGGTGAGCTCTACCATGAGTACTTTATGGATTTCAACATTCAATCTTCAGAACATTGCAATGTAGACTGGAGTACAGTGAAGTCTCAGAAAGAAAATTAATATGGTCACTGCATATACCAAGGTTAATGCCCTTTCTTTTTATGATCTTTATTATGTAACAGTGTATAAGCACATAAGAAGCATTTCACATTCGTTTTCTCTAGCATATGAAATAATTCATAGAAGTAGTGTTAGTAATTGTACTACAGAGACATTAGCAACATAGTATCAGACTTCATACCATAAACCTCCTCTCTGTTCCCAGTTAACCAGAACACTCATTGCCATGGGAATGCTAGCAGGTTTTTTTTACCATCGTCCTCTCATGTGGGATAATAATATACATATTTTTTAAAATATATAGAAAAAGACTAGATAGATATGAAGCTCTGCAAGTAGAACCAAACCTCAAGGAGAATGATAGGTCTCACAGCCTAGAAACATACCCTAGGTTAGGACACCCTAAGCCATCCATCAAAACAGCTTCTGTTAAAAAGAAAAGACGGGTTATTGGCATAGGGGACTCGCTTCTGAAGTGAACAGATGGCCCAATGTGCAGACTGAACCCATTGCATAGGAAAGTCTGCTGCCTGCCTGGGCCCTCAGTTAGAGATGTGGAAAGAAAACTTACTACTCTGGCCAGGCCTACAGATTATTATCCTCTGTTGTTTTTCCAAGTAGGCAGCAAAGAAAACCCAACAAGAAATCTGAGGGCAATTAGAAGAGACTTCAGGGCATTGGGGCAAATGGTGGAGGGATTGGGCACACAGGTAGTGTTCTCATCTGCCATTCCTAGTACTGGGAATGATGAGGGAAGGAGTAGGAAGAGCCAGGAAATAAATACCTGGTTCCAAACCTGGTGTGAAGGACAAAATTTTCATTTTTTAAACCATAGGTTGTCCTGCACAAATCCAGGCTTGCTGCCTAAGTATGGGGTATGCTTGTCCCCAAGGGGCAAAAGGATGATTACCAAGAAGAAAGCAAGGCTCATTTATAGAGCTTTAAACTAGATATGAAGGCAGAAGGGGACAGAAACAGGCTTGATAGAAAGAAGCCTAGGAATGGTGCTCCAGCATCTGAGGGATGGTGTACCAGCAAGGCCCTTTGGTCTGCCGCCTCAGAGGAAGGGGGATAGCGCTTCTAATGGCAGCAAAGATGTAAAGATTATTGATGGGTTGTAAAATCAGTGAGTAGTCACTTAGGAATCAGGACTATTTCCCTCAGGAGCATAGTGGCATCACTAGCCCAACTGAAGTGCATCTACACCAATGCACACAGCACAGGCAACAAACCAAATTCATTGTATGGTAAGAAAACTGTGATATAATTGTCATTCCACCAAACGTGGTGGGACGACTCACATAACTCAAGTGCTGCTATGGTAGCCTGTAAACTCATCAGAAGATATAAGTAAGGAAGGAGTGGCAGAGGGATGGCCCTCTATGCCAGAGAGTGTTTTGATAGCCTTGAGCTCAGTGACGGTGATGATAGAGTTGAATGTCTGTGGTAAAAATCAGCAAAGCAACCAATAAGGCAGATATCATGGTGGGAGTCTGTGGTAGACCACAGCCAGGAAGAAGAGGCTAGAACTTAGATTGGCTGGTTCTGTGAAAGATGATAAACGTTTCTGTAAATATATCAACAACAAAAGGAGGTCCAGGCAGAATCTCTATCCTTTACTAGACACAGAGGGAACAATATTGACAAAGGTTGAGGATAAGACTGAGGTACTTAATGTCTTCTTTGCCTGTCTTTAATAGTAAGGCAAGATAATCTCTTATTTTTCTACCTAGGGTTGATTGGCTTTTTTAGTTTAACCTTAGGTGAGTTTCATCTGATTGAAATCCCCACTGAAATTAATATCTGATATATTATCTGATATATATCTGATAGTATAATTAATTTCATGCTTAAACTACCATAAGCAAAAAGAACAAAAGAAGCTCTAATACAAATTGCCATACACTTTTAAAATATTACATTTTCTGGGAGTAGGATTCACCAATGGACTCTAGGCTTTTTGTGCCTAGCTGATGCAGGACAGGGCATTTAGACATGTAGACAGGGTATTTTTAAGGACATGGAAGAACAAAACACTCAGCACGTATCAGTTTCCTTTCTGCTTCCTCTATTACTCTCCTTCTGGCATTCATATCCCAGATTCCTCCTGCTCCTTCTGTTCCAGTATCCCACAGCACACAGACTCATGCATTGCTCAACCTTATTTATCTTCTGTTTCTAATGTGCTGCATTCCTGCATGAATTGTACTCTTACCCTTCTTTGTGCACTTCTCACTCAGAAGATAGTTCTTAGAAGGAAGTTTGTGAAGTGGCTGCCCCATTTTCCTCAGGCTTACCAAATAAGGGTAAGTTCTGCATAAAATATGCTTGAAAGAAGTTTTCCATAAATGGCCTTTTGTCACTATGGCTACTATCTTCAGCTGGGTTGGAAATTACACTTTGCTCTCAGGTTTTGATGGACATAGAGCAATACATTCTCAGGAAAGATTGTAGCACCTACTTTGTCAGGAGCAGGATGGAAAAATCATATGAAAGCAAATGACAGTGTGAGCCCTCTGAAGAAAAATTGGACAGAATGATCATTTCGGGAAGGGCTTTTTAACTACAGGCCACCCATGGGAAGATTCACAGTAGGACCATTAGGAGATGGCGGGCATACTGTGGGACGTCTTTTCCAGTCTTAACAAATAGAGTGATACGGGATCACAATCATTCATAATAACACATTTTAATTTATTTTTATTCATTAGCTAATTAACAAATTAATAAATTTAAACATCCAGAAAATTAATTCTTTTCTAAAGCAAAGTATATGGTGTGTCATCATAAACAACAGAGGATTAATGCCCTCTTGTATATAAAGTCTGAGACTTGACTATTGAGCAGTAACTGATGTATCCATAAGGTAGCTTAGTTTATTGCAAGGGTTAGGATCCAGGCATTAAACTGAACCTCTACAATGCACTCAAAAATGATAGAGCATTCACCCTGCAGTGGTGTTATTGTTGTTCAAATATTTGCTGTGGTGGAAATGAAGTCACGACAAAATTGTGACTCCACGGTGCTAAAAACCGTACAAGACTACTGGAAATTCTCATATTTCTCTCAGAAAGCTTATAAACCAAAACAGAAAATAGAGGTGAATGAGATGTACAAGGAAGCAGAATAGTTAGCGGGAGATTGGGTAATCCTGATAAAAGGAGAAATATGATTCTTAGCTATGCAGCTATTAAGGTTAAAAGTGGCCTTAGCCTAACCATTATGAGGCTGGGGTTCACTGTGCATTATAAAGCAGCCTGAAATAAGGAGGTTGGTGGGGTTTCTGCTAATGATTTTGCCTCCTTCATGTCTCAAAAAAAAAAAAGTTATTGAAGCTGAATTTCATAGTTTAGACTCAGTGTTCTATTCAGGAATAGGCTGAAAAAGAAAGCATAAATTATTCAGTGCTGAAGGTGTAAAGCTGTTTTGCAAAGAATAAAAATATATTGTCCTTGAAAATGAGTGCTTGGCAGTGAAAGAGGCTCTAGAGATACTAAGATAACATTTGCTTGGAAGGAAGGTCAGTTTGATAATACGTTACCCCCTATTAACCTGGAAAAATACAGTAAAACCAGAGAGAACCAAAATGAACTCCACTATTTCTCTTTGCCATACAATTTTAAAGTAAGTAATATATTTATATATGCCAGAAAAACTATTAAGTTTACTATCAAAAAAAGATAAAATAGCAGTGATATACAAGATAAACTTGTATCAACCTAAAGGTTGAACAGCATTTATAAAACTTAAGTAGGAGGAGACTTGCATACTAGCCATAAGTTTGAATAAGATACTTGTTAATGAATTGGTAATCAAAAATGACTCCATTTTATATGCACTGAGGTAATTAAATGTAGTAGATTCTTAGTAAAAATCCATTTATTTGACTGGAAATTATTTCACCGTTTTGATACATTTAAATTCTGCTTGATACAGGTATAGTTCTTCCTGTCTTTAATTTTGCATGAAAGTATTAACCTGTAGTAATACAGACTTTGGAAGTATCTCTCTCTCTCTCTGGAAAGTACTGACCTTGTAAATCCAGTTGACTATTTTCAAGGTACAGCAAAATCTGAGTATTTATATATATATATGTACAAATATGAGCATATACATATACATCACACATATATATTCTGGATTTCTGGTCTGGTAAGACAGTAGGTACTCTAATAACTAGGGTGAAACAGTGAATGAGCCCGTAGTTTGTTGCAATGGGCAGAATTAAAGACACAAGATGTTTAGCCAGAAACAGATTCTTCAGCATAAAGTTTGGGAGTAAGTTTATAGTGTTAACAGCAGCATCTGGGATAAGATTAATTTTAAACATTTCTCATGGGAAGCATTTGGATGCACATTATTACAATAGATTGAACCTGCTTTACAATATATCATTGTAACATCTTCAAATTTACTGCTTACGCTCTGCTCCACATCCATGGTTAGGCTCTGAAATAAGCACACTAATTTTCAGAGGTGCTGAGTGCTGGCAGCTCCCATTGAGCTCAATCAGTGGAATGTAGAATCTGAGCAATGAATACACACAAAATATCACAAATCAAGGCTTTTAGTCTTAGCTTTAAATTAAATTAATGATCTGACTGGTAATTAAATTAGATTTGCACCAGTCTCAGAGAGTCAGCTGCAGATGTTAGGAACGTGGATGAGCACTCTGTGTGAGCATAGCAAGAAAAAGAGAGTATTGATGAAACACTCTTGAAAATATGGTCTTATTAAAAAGATAGCAAAGTTATAAAACTGCCTCAGCTCTGGCAGTAATGCCCACTTCAGTTGCAGCTAATGTCCTCAGGAACCATAACCTCTAAAATTGAAATGTACGTCTAAATTGTATTTTATAGATTGAAAATGGTGACTAATCCTACTCTTTGCAAATATTTTTAAGTATCTAGTTAACTGTTGTTACTTTCAGTAAGCACTACTTGAATATGTGAATAGTTACGGCTTGTGCGCACATTGCTAGCATTACTCAAAGAAAGCAAAAAGCTATATTAACCATTCCAGTTCACAAGTAGAACATGACTGCCCATTACTAAAAATTCCTGGTTATATATATGTGTGTATATATATATATTTTTTTCAACATATGAAGACATTTGTCTTTCTGTTGTAGTCTGTTTATAAATGCTCCATTTAGTTCCTCACCCCATTTATCTCCTTCTTTCCTTCCCAGCAATTTATGTCAAGAATTAGCAGTTGCAATGGTGTGTGGTCAACAATGCTGCTGAAAACACCTTCCACTTAGGACAGGTGGCACATTGCCAGGCTTCCCAGGCAGGGACAGGGGCTGCTTGATATTTACATCATGCTCTGCTATACCCTTATGTCTTTAGGCTGTTGGAAGATTGACTGGGCTACTTTCCTCCTCCTGGGAGCCGTTACCTAGATAAATGTGATGCTCTGCTTAGAGAAATAAAATTTTCTGTGTACAAAAGCAAATGTGCTGTAAATTTTGACCCTGTTTTTATAAGAGAAAAAAAAAAAGGGACTTCATTTCTACATGAGCCTCTGCACATAGTGACACCTTGCAAAGTGATCTCAGATAGCTATGCAAACATGACATACTTTTTTTATCTTGCTCTTCAGGTGCACTGATGATTTGTCATGCAGTTCACTCTCACAAGGCATTTCAGGATGTGCAAATAATTCCTGCAAGCAAAACCTAGGCAGAGCAGGCTTACATAATTTGTAAATAAAAGACTGCCTTGAAAATCGGACCTTTATTCTTTTTTTTTTTTTTTGTGGTCTTGCCTCCAAATTACTTATCATCTTTTAAATAGTTACTTTTTGTAAAGTGGTATTTTTAATGTCATCCTACCCTTTCAGATGCTTGAAGAAGTGAAAAACTGTCTAGCTAAGAAGAGAATTTGCCTGCTCTTTCACATTTTATGAGCAGCATTCATTTAAATGTTCTTTTGCTTTGCTTTACTGACATTTTTAATCTTCAGTGTTTCATGTTTACTGGATCAGCAAATAATCAAGGTCTTTAGATATTTTCAGAAAGTATTTTATTCCTTTCCAAAAAAAGTTAACTGCCTCTATTTAAATAGCTTTTACTACTATATGCAAAATAAAAATAAAATGTAAACAGTTTCTTCTACTAATCCACATCTGCCTGGGTGTAATTACATGATACATGCTGGTTAAGCACAAAAATTTTGAATAGACAGCTATTTAATTAGGCATGTGCATTGGGTCACAGTGGAATTAAAATGGGTTTTTAAAAATTGATTGTATAAAAGTGCACCTGCTTACTCAACAGATCAGATTCTTGGGTAAAATTGAGACACATGTCTGTGTCACATCCTTCTGTTGGCCCTTGTAGAGGAAGCCAAGTTTGAAGACAGGGTGCTCAGTCCTTCCAATGATGGCCTGAGCTAACCACCTATATAAATACATTTTATGGAATTACTGACTTTCAAATGTGACAAACAACTGATTCTTATCTGTTGCTCAGTTTTCATTAAAAGAACAAGTTAGGCCTATCTAATACAAATTTGAGCACTTGAATGCCCAGAAATGCATTTTTATTTCATTTTTTGTCAGATTTACTAAATAATCTTGTTACCCTGATTTTTTTCCTCTGAACCTTAATTCCCGGAGTCCAGTGAGTGAAAGGAGACTCTGTGGATAGTGACTACGTGTCAACTTTACAGAGTTTGTCAGTACATTTGTAAAACTTTCTTTGTGAGGTGAGGCTTGGCAAAGAGTTCTTCCATACCAGTCTGAACAAAGATATTTTAATGAACTGTTTGGTGTTTTCACATACCAGCAAGTGGTCCTGAAATTATTTCTGAGTGCAGAGGCAGCTGGGCGTTATGTCACCCAGCAGCTCTTTTCACTTCACTGTGGCAGCTGCAGTACTATCTATCAGATAAAGTCATTATAAAGCTAATAATAAAGCGGTCAATTTTAAATTTAGCTTTTCCAGTCAGTAGCTGCAGTTATTATATACATGTACTTCTCCACAGGTTACATTCTTGATATATTTTAGCAGTTAATTTAATGTACCTTTTTAAAAGAAATAAGTTAGGATTTTCTTGGCAGGTGTTTTAAGTATTTCAATATTAATATATAATAGTCATCTTACACTGCAATCTCCTTTAAAAAGCTATTATAATTCAATAATTTTTTTCAAAAAGTAAGGGTGTTTTTGTAATGAGTATTAACAAAAAATGGGGCCAAAATTTTCAAAAAAAAAAAAGCTATATCAATCTACCGTGAACTGCAGGATCCTAGATTTTTTTTTTTTGTCTATAGAAGTTATGCCATGCAGATGCTAGCAGCTAGAGCCAAATTGGTTTTACAAGGTTCAGTGGCAGGTCAGAGTACAAGAAAACAGACAATTTCTATTTATGCAGAACCTCCTGGAATCTTCTACATCTAAAGAAATTAGTGCACCTATTCCTTACAAAAAATATTTATCCACACATTGGATTAACATCTATGGCAGGTGGAAGGAAGTTAAGGTTTAGAGTTTCAGAGTATTATTCCCTGCTACTGTTTAACTAAATGATCCATGATGCACATTCTCTGTGCTGTTACTCATAACTGTTCACATACAAAAAATCTCATTTCTAAAGGTTCTCTCTGTTTTCCACAACTTTCAATCACATGCCATTGTTTTTTGAATTAAACCCATGTTTAATATCTCGGTACTGGAACCATGCAAACACTTCTGAATTTATTATTAATAGGCTACAGGGCAAGCTATTTTGCAGCACTTTGCAGAAAGAGAAGACAAGGTCAATGCTGAGAAGTGATAGAAATAGCTAGTAATGACAGGAGATAGTGTGGGTGGGCAGGTGAAGGGAAAGCTCCAACAATTAAGTAATCAAATATCACTAGTTCTGAAGCTCATGTAAAATATGCATATGCAGAATTAAAAGTATATGGTTGAGAAATGCAAGTGGAAGTAAGTAATGCTGGAGAAGTTAGTGGAGTTCAGCCAGGCTATAAATGCAGAGAAAAAAAAATGCAACCTGAGACTTTCAGAGCTGGAGCTAACTTGCCAATCCATGGGCTGTTATTATCTCCCTGCTATTGACTCATGCTGGCTGCAGAAGGGCAGCAGAGCTGTCTCTGCCCCCCAACAAATCATGGTGTTCTGTCATATCTTAAGTACAAAAACTCAGATCCTAAAATCTTGATCCAAAATGCATCTGAAATAATGGAGATGTTTCTGCTAAACTTCAAATGTGATAATAAATTAACAACAAAGATATAATTTGCTTTTTTTCCTCTGTATTCAGATTTTTACATTTGAAGTGTTCTAAATAATAAGAAGAAAGACAGTCCGTTATTCAATTCAGTTCACTGAGGTACTATAAAAAATTCCAGCTGGGAAACTAAGTGCACAAGAAACAACGGTAATAGGACATAAGCCAAGTATTTGTATACAAATGGTGGAAACACGAGCAAGACAACAGAGAAACTTTACCTGCTATTGTGAGATGTGTATACAGGCAATCCAGGGTCTAATAAAAACATAGCAGAAACAATAACTGGAGTCACTGAATCATATAGGTTCTTCAGAAAGTAGGGAAATAGAGCTGGTAGCATTACATTAAACATTAAGATAATTTGTAATGAAATGAGTTATGTCAGTGTAACAGATTCTGTTTGAATCAGGCACTTCAAGCATGGAAAATATATTTTTGCAGAATTAATGCTTGTGGAAAATCCCCAGATTGTGAGGTTTGACTCTGCAATATTATTGTAGAGAGGAATGTTTCAGACTGTCTTTAGAAGATGTTGAAGCTTACAAATTTTTTCATAAGCCACTAACCCAACAAAAGGTGATAGGTTAGATCTGGGTTTTTCTTTGAAATATATAGATGACAAAAGTTAACCTTTAATCAAGCACCCAGACACTGCGTACCTTTACATGACAAAGAAAGTAATGATCAGCAAACTTTAGTAAGCAAAATGAGCTAGTTAAAGAAGTGAAATATCTGGGGGCTTCATGGATATTTCTGTGAAGAAGACATCAAATTTCATCACATGTGGCATTCTGTGTTGTATCTGACAACAGAGGACTTGGTTCAGCCATCCAGGAAGTCCCCTTCAGACCTATGTGAGAGGCTTAAGTAAAGTAGAGGTAAGGCAGTAGGATAAATTTAGCTGCTGTCAGCATTCTCTAGCATTCTTTGATTCAATGCTGAATTTGTACACTGACTTCTGGGCAGTAGAATCTGTTCTTGTGACAGTGTAGATGTTTGAGGTGTAGGACAGTATATTTCTTGTCTACTGCATATCTATCAAACCTGCCACTTCATATAGATAGTCTCATTCTGATGCCTTCTCCATAAACCAACCCTCCTGGTCTCCTTCATCCCTCAACAGTCCCAAGTAAGGTAGTGTAGGCAGGGCATGTGTAGAGTTTGTACAGAGGAAATGAGGAAGATGAAACCGGGGAGAGTGCTCAATAGTGAGGACATTGAAGTACAGAGATGTTCAGCATGGAGAAGAGAAGGATCAGGTGGATGTCACCAATATATGTAAAAACCTGAAGGGAAGGTGCAAAGAAGACAGAACCAGGCTTTTTCCAGTGGTGCCCAGTGACTGGACCAGAGGCAGTGGGTACAAACTGAAAGATAGGAGGTACAATCTGAACATCAGGAAACACTTTCTTACTGTGAGAGTGACCAAGCACTGAAATGAGTCATCCAGAGAGGCTATGGAGATGTGTTTCAATATCTCCATGGAGATATTGAAAAACCACCTGGACATGATCCTGGGAAACTGGTTCTAGGTGATTCTGCATACTCAAGGGGGTAGGAGAAGATGACCTCCAGAGATCCCTTCCAAACTCAAGTGTTCCATGATTCTGTAAGCAAGATCCAGTAGTTTTAGATTTCATTTGAAAAGCCAAGTAAATTTTGATGCTTAATATAAATGTTCTACATATCCTCAACCCTGTCACTGTGAAACTGTGATTTCTGGAGGCAGACTATGGCTTTCTCAGAAAATCAGGCAGGAATTATAAAGGGGATTGTTGTTATGCTTGTCCATATGCACCCATTATTATTAGAAGCAGTAGGAGAGAAGAGGCAGAAAAGATACTCCAGAAACCTTTCAAGAAGTTTTCCTAAAGTAGAGGAGTTTTGAACTTTGCATTAGCATGGCACTGGCTCTGTGATGCTCTTAACTTCTCTCTCTCTTCCTACCAAATGCTAGCCACCTCTCAGTCAGCAGTGAGCAATAATCCACCTAGAAAATGAGTTAGAGTTGGAGGAACTCCTACAGTCCAGAGATTTGTTTGAAAGATTTCTGAAAATAATCTCTTTTAGTCCTCCTTCGTGTCTCATTATCTGAAACTCTGTTTCTTCCCAGTTAAAGACCAGTGTAACTCTTTCTTTGAGTTGAACATAGTAACTCATACCTTTTTCCCCATCCCTCTTAACCTTCAGCCTTATGTTCTCCATATGACACTACAACATTATGGATCCTAAATGGTTCAACTATGAGTCTGTTACAACTTCAGAATGTGCTTAGATATGCTATATATGTGATAGCTCAGAAACCACAAAGACCTTTAAAGATTTTAATTCAGGAAATGCTGAAGAATGCTTAATTCACAAGAAATGCTGTTGTCTTTTAAGGCATAATGCAGGGTCATTATTTGAAGGAGCTCTTACCCAAGACCTTCTAATGCTCAATTTTGCCTGTTTAAGGACTGGGAAAAGGGGCTACTTGGCCTATAAGTCCCTTGACTATACTCCTTATGCACAAGCTAATTTATTTTTGCTGGAGACCTACATAATGTCTACTAGTTTGTCTGATTTTCTGAACTGTGAAAAACATATTGGTTTAAATTTTAGATCACAGCTAATGCTGTAGAAATGTATAAAGTGAAGAGGTTAAAACAGTCAACTATTTACTTGCCCAAAACAATAGACATTATTCCCTTTACAACCCTTCTAAGTATTGCAAGAGAGGATGAACAAACAGATTCGTCTCCTCCCACCATATATCCACATTGCCAGCACTGAGGGAAATAAAGACTGCACAGATTAAAAAGTTGCAAGGGTACTATTAAGGCCTAAGCTACTGAAACAGGAACATGCATTGAAAAGGTCTCAGTTCAAAAGTATTAGTCTTATTAAGAGCAATGTCATCCTGACTGCTAATGTGGAAGCCAGGGATGAGAATGCAGGTAAGATCTTTCTATACAAGGGCACAAATCACAATGAATTCCAGCCACTGCCACAATAATTTAGTACAGTACTTTCTTTTTGTCTTTTAAATCTTGACTTTTGAAAGTTGTACTCTCAGATACTTGAGACAGAAGCATTGGCATTCTTTCAGCACTGTCTTCGAAGTGGCCTTACTACTTTTGCCTATGGTTTGAAATCTGTTTGTGATACCCATTAAAGACAGTATTTGCGGCTCCTAAGGCTTTCTGAATAATATTTGCAAACATTCAAAAAAACTCTTTTAGCACTTTTTCTTTAGATGCCCTGTGAAGAAATCTTTCTCTAAATCACAGTTTGTGCATGTGCAATTAATTGCTGTCAGGCTGTTAGTCAGGCTGATCATGTGGGAATTGACCATTTTGTTCTCACATAGAAACAGCTTTTGTCTTTCATTGTCACATAGAAACAGCCTTTGCACTGGCATCTTGATTGATGCTCTTTTTTTCCTCAGTTCACTTGATTAGATTTTTTGATTGAAGTCTTTGAAAGACATAATTTCATAAATACAGTTGAAGTACTTCTACACGAAACACCTCATCCTCTCTAAATCATTCTTATTTCATTGCTGAATATTGAAATATCATTAAAAAACATTATGGTATGACAGGTCAGTTATCGAACTGTGTACCTTGTCGACCCCTAACACTGTTGTCAGTCTAAATGATTTCTTCTTCCTAATTAATGGTAGGGTAAGATGATCTTCATTTAGAAAAATAATTTGTGTAGTTCTCTAAACAAACATCCTTCTTCTTTGTTATAAAGATGCAAACTGTTTCATTAAAGTGGAAACTGCCTGTGAATCATTAAACTGTTTTGAATATCGTTTGTACTGATTAATCATTTTTATTTTAATTTGCAACTTGACGGTGCTATGAAAAATTTATTTATGGCTCTCAGGATATAGATCTGTTCTAACAACAAGAAGGAACTTGAACTTATTTCTGAACTTTTCAGTGACAGGAACTGGTTGGTGCTTGAGCATTATGGAAAGTCATAAATAGCCTGCTGACCTAAAGTATTCTATTTTCATATATGCTCTAACTGGTAACTCTGTACTATATATGAGATTAGATTTAGAGGTAAAGATGATAATTTTGTTTCTGTTTGACCAACTCATTTACCTGGGAATATTAAACTGATTTTCAGACATTTTCGTAGATTTTTCTAATAAAAAGTTATTATACTTACCTATGAAATTTGTCCCATTTGTCCTTCAACAATACAACAAATTATCACTAAACATCTCTGTGATATGCAAGATACGTTTTAGTTCATGCCTAGAATAGGAATGGACTATAGCGGTCCTGAATGTCTGATGGCAAGTAATGACATTTAGTAGGGAACTGTCAATATTGTGATCAATGCAAAAAGTATTTCCTTATGCACATGCATGCAGTCTTGCATACCTATTTGTTACTTCTTAAGTCCACGAGTACTTACAATGTCATGTTTTTCTTTTGCTTTTACTCTTTATCAGACAATTATATTTCTTGATAACCAACCCTCCAAATAAATTTCCATTGTATATTATAAAAAAGTAATTTGTGGACTACACTGAAAAAAAATGTGTATGTCTGGATCCAGCTTAATTCTCCAACTGTGAGTTTCTACAGAAAAGTAGTACAATTATTATCTATATGTATTCCATTTAATTACCAACAAACAACATATTTGTTGCCAATATTTAAGTCAGCATGTATATCTAATTTATTTTATTTTTCAGTAGATTTCTATGTCATTAAAAAAATACACTGCATGTATAGTTTTTCTAATGTTGTCACTATTTTTTCTTCTCTTTCTAGGTGATGTCATTGTCTATATTAATGAAGTCTGTGTCCTTGGACATACTCACGCAGATGTAGTCAAACTCTTCCAGTCTGTTCCTATTGGTCAGAGTGTCAACTTGGTGCTATGTCGTGGATACCCTTTGCCCTTTGATCCTGAAGATCCTGCCAACAGCATGGTGCCACCCCTTGCAGTAATGGAGAGGCCTCCGGTAGTGGTAAATGGAAGACATAACTATGAAACTTATTTGGAATACATTTCTAGGACTTCTCAGTCTGTTCCAGACGTAACAGATCGACCACCACACTCCTTGCACTCCATTCCAGCAGATAGTCAGCTTGATAGCACATTCCCACCACCTGCCCATGATGATAATGTATCAATGGCTTCTTCTGGGGCCACCCAAGCTGAACTCATGACCTTAACCATTGTGAAAGGGGCCCAGGGCTTTGGCTTCACTATAGCAGACAGTCCTACAGGACAGAGGGTGAAGCAAATTCTAGACGTTCAGGGATGTCCTGGTTTGTGTGAAGGTGACCTCATTGTTGAGATCAACCAGCAGAATGTACAGAACCTGAGCCATGCAGAAGTAGTGGATATACTTAAAGAATGTCCTGTTGGAAGTGAAACTTCTTTGATTATCCATAGAGGAGGTAAGTTTGGAAAGTCTGTACAATTACAAAATTGTGTGTAAAAGGTTCTAAGCCATAAGACATACGTATACTCACTAAATCCTTGTGTGCTAGACTGGAAATTAATTTCCATGTTGCGGGTGGTAACACCATTGGTTCCAGAAAAGTGTGTCTGCAATTAAGTACCCTAGACAAAATCTAACAGCTTGTTGTATGTTCCTTTTCGTGTTTTAAGTGTCAATGGCCCCACCTTTGAATAAAGGTAAAACTAGAGCAGTTCCAGACCTTTCACCCTATAATTGTTATATGGTGTCTTCAGCAGCATCTTATAGTCCCAAAGCAGTGTTACAAGCATTAGATATAATTGTATATATTGACTCAATAAGGTAGATGAAAATCAGAGCAAATTAGTAGGTTACTGCAAGGTTACTGGTTATGACAAACCATCATTGTAAAAGTATTGTACAACAGTTGTTTTGTTTCTTTCTTGACAATGAAGAATATATATGTTATATTTATCTCTGTTTTTAAAAAAAGCTTCTAGAAACTTCATTTTTCTGACCAGCCTGACACAGTAAGCTTGAATTTACACAACCAAAAGGGGAGACACAAGATTTACCTGTAAGAAAGGAATAACAACAGAAGTCATATTAATACCTTAAAAGTGAGAAGTCATTTCATGACTTTTATTAGTCTAGCCTAACAAATTTTCTTTGATGGTTTGAGATGAGCATCCATCTTAATTTATTGTTACCTGAAGTGAATAATGATTGGATTTCTTTAATTAAAGATCTTCGTTCATCTAAAGGCATTCATCTGTCACTGAATGTAAGTTATTTTGATGGAAAAAAGGGGATTCTATAAAAAATATTAATTACTTTCCTTCTGAAGAGTAGAAGTTGGAAAGTGAAGTTTTAGTGTCTTTGCCAAATGTTTGTCATTAGAAAACCTAAAAATCATTTGAACAAGGAATATAGTGACATTTTATCAAATGGCAGAAATAATCAACATAAGGTGATTTAAATACATGTCAGTTCACATAGTCAGTAAAGTATTTTTCATATCTGTATTTGAAAATTACTTATAGTACAAAGAACCTAATGTTTCTTTGGAATGAAACCTAATTACGAGTGACAATTAAAGGCCAATTGGTGTCACTATAGTATATGGACTTAAAGAAAGTTAGTTGTTGTGGAGGTGCTATATCAGTTGGCATTAAATCTGGTTTTATTTAATATCCATTAAGATCTGTTACAGTGGAGTATGCAACTTCTTTTTTTTCTTCTGAAGATGCTGATAAAGTATGGAGAATTGCATAGTAAAAAAATAAGAGTATAAACAGGATGAGAAGGGTTAATATAACCCCAAAAGATGGAATTTTATTTTGAAAGATGCAAGCTAATCCTCCTCTAGAGGAAAACAATTCAGAACACCAGTCTTCAGAGAGAAGTGGAGTGTGAAATCCAGTATGCTGCACAAGCCTGCGTAATAATAGACAGGAAAATAGATATTGCAGCAATCAGTGCAGGACAGTAGCAAAAAAATCCTGGAGCAGCAACATAGTCAAGCCCATGAGGATAATTCCTCCTTTCTTCTTAGAGCATCGATACATGATCAAAACAAGTTGATCAACATGATCGATTAACAAGTTCTGGTACATTACTGAGCTGTGATTATTTTCTACACATTGTGGTGCAGACAGGAGATACTGCACTGAGCTCCATGCTCAGTAAAAGTAGTATAAATTTACACCAACTTATCTTTTGTCAGGCCAAGCAGGGAAGTACAGGTACAGATAGGTATTCTAGCTCAGCTGACGCCAAATACTAGGTCCAGATGCAGGAACATGTTTCTGAGTCTTATCTTTCTGTTGCTGGGACAGGGAGTGGTTGGATGCTTTAGGGAGTGCAGAGAAGGGAACAAGAACGTGTTTTGTTCATGATAAAACAGTGACCAGGATTAAAGCAACTGTGTGGGAGTACTAGAGTGACTAAAGTTAATGGAACGATACAGAAGAAATGGAAGTTTTCTATAATAAATTGCTGTACACAAGAAATAAGGAACATATTTTAATACAGGGTTGTGGTTGTTTCATGCTGAAATTAAAGTCTTATTTGTTTTAGCGATTCAGAAGAAGTGAAAAAGTACAGTGTGCAAGACAAATCTATTTTACCTGAGAGGTGACTAAATCATAGCTTAGCAGAAATATGAGGACTGTTTTACTTGGACAACCTGGGGTTTTTTTCATAAATTCATGAGAAAAAGGAATCCATGTGACCAAATGTATATCTGTAATACAGGTAATTACGTCTATACTACTTGTCATGTCTCCTTCTATAGTCCCTGGGCAGAAATAGACCTTTCTAGGACACAATCCATGTCATTCCAATGAAGACGTTTCAAATAAGTCAGGTGTATCCTAGAAATATTTTTTCTATTTAGTTGACTATAAAGGGAACTGATGATAGTTGGCTCAGATGTACATGTCTATCCCACATGTTATGAATAAGAAACAGATGATAAAATTTGGTTATGTGAGAGAATCTGAATACAAACCAAAATTCTAATACTGTGAGAAACCTGCTATGAATCTAAAATATTTAGGTTTTGATACTGGTGAAGCAAGGAATAGTTTCTTTTTATTCATGGATTCAATTTTTATTTTATTATCTCCAATGTGTAATGACACTTGAATAATACCATTCTTTTCCATCATTACCCTATGCATCCTGTCTTTAGCATCTCATTTTTCTAAATTATGATGCGAGTACTGTTTCTGTCTGTGGAAGAGGAAGGCTATGTTTTGTGTAAGGTTGTGTGTTGCCTTGTAATGTATTCTGTCTCTAATACAAATACGGCCTGACTGCATAGTTCACTGTGACAAACCATTTTTGGAAGTGATTTAATCTCTTTCCCTCATCCAGCAATCATATTTACATTGTAGATGAGAATCAGATTGACATTGGCTGAAAGATATTCTCACTATGGGAAAAAGCATATTATAGAGGAAAAAATGCTCTCTTGTATGCATATATTATACATCCTACAGCACTTTAAAAGCTATTGCCCCTCAAGCTTAGGCTTGTCCTCAACAGGCAGAGAGTGTACAGGAGAAGGAAAGGTCTACGTGTTTCAAAAAGATGGAGGGAACATCAGTACTGAATCACCACCAAACAAACAGAGGCTTGTCATGGGGTACAAGCTAGCTGGAGGAAGTCCCACTGAATTTGTTATGTACTCATTTTAAAATTTCTAAGGCAGAAGCAGTAATTTACCTACTTGTTAAAAAAAAACTAAATCATGGAAATAACATCATTGTATATCTAAGAAAATACTAAGCAGCACGTGTTTAGGTGGCAACTATGATATTACATGGCTAGAGATCCTATAAGGTTTTTTTTTCTTATTAGTCAGGTTCTGTGCTAAACACAAACACACTGCTTATTTTAGTTTCTTTGCATCTGTTTTTGCTGACCAGCCATATAGTTTCCATTGATTACTATAAGCTGATAGAAGTGTTCATACTGAAAAAAAATTGAAATTACAGGGAAAGATTGTGGAAAAGTGTTCCCTAAAAAAAAACAGAGATATTAAAGTGTTTGTTGCCCAAACAGATTTATCCCTTTACAGCTTTGCTTCAGCCTTCACACTTCATCCTCACATTCTTCAACCCTCTGCAAGTACATATCAAATTTACGTAGAGCAATGTATTTGCTAATTAGGACATGAAAAATTGGTTTTGTCATGTTCTACTAAATGAGCTGTCCAAGTACCTGACATATGCCGTGTCTTTTGGGAAGTACCATTGAAATACATGAACCTATAGAAAGCAGCCCAGCCCCAGAAGTGTTCCTGTCTAAAAAAGAACTGACAAATTCAAATGTAGATCTATAAAGACTAAGTATGAAATACTGTTGCTAAGGAAATCTGAAGACAGCTTAGGGCTGATTCATGAAACTATGGCAACACCTAAACAAGTGCTGCGAGTGAAGCATTAAAAAGAAATACAGAAAATGGGACCCTGACAAAGTTCCTACATCAGACAGCTATTTTATAAATGTGGGATTTAAGCAAGCTCTGAGAAACTGGGACTGTTAGTACAAAATGGACCCAGAGAACAGATGCACTGTCCATACTGGTTAATTCTTAGCCCACTCCTGACATATGACTGGAAGACATCAATAGCCAGTTTCACCCTGATGTCATATAGGAGAGAGTGTGAGCCACACATATTGCACGGTCACAATGAGGAGAGAGAATTTAGTTATGTAGGTGTAAACTATGAGAATAAAAGGATGGCCAAATATATTTGAAATAAACCCTCATAGAAGTTTGTAACTCCTTAAAACTGCTAACAGATACCCCTACATCACACGAAGTGTCAGCAATTTCCAGAACAGGCAGAAATTTCACACAAAAAAAATCTCAGCACGTTCAAGTAAATAAACATAGCTCCTTAAAATGAACTGACTTCAATGGAAGTAATACTATATCCCCCACTGAATGATCTCAGATTTACCTCTCTACACCAAAGATGAATTTTATTTTTTACTTTGTCCAGGCTTGTTTAAGATGTTTTTTAATTTCCATGGTCAGGAAAGCTCATACTTTTTTTTCTCTGAGTTGTTCTGTCTCTTGGGAAAGCTGCACAAGATAAAGCTGCAGGCAGCACCAACACTCTGCTACTCCTAGTCTGGCCCAGGCAGTTCTGATCTCCTGGTTCCTCAGCCCACCACTGAGCTGTCTAAAGCTTCGACTCTACTTCTGCAGCTCGTCATTCAAAGTATTGAGAGCACCTAGTGCAAATTGGAGACTGTATCTCATGGCTTGCTTATTCCCCAGTTCAGGACTTTATAGTCAACAGTACTGAGGATGTGAAGAAATTAAATCATTAGGAGGATGGTGTAGGCTTTTCATTTGGGGCTTACAGAGGTTTTCTATCATACTGCTGTCTCTTCTCTTTCCCATCCCCAAATCATTGGTGATTTTTTTCCTTCTAGTGGCTTCCTGAAGGAATCCCATCTTGGTTTAATTGCTTCTTATGGGTACTCTGAACTCATAGCAGTCCATGCTTACTTTGTTCAGTAAGGTATGCTTCTTTCTGTTGTCTCTGACAAGAGATATTGGGAAATAGGTCTGATAGCTCTCCTGCTTCCTGCCATACTTTCTCCTCTCCAAACAATTATTCAATTGTACATTTGCTCCTTGTCCTTTTTCTTCCATTTCTTTTGAGTATTCTTATGTTGAGAGGAACTTATACCCATTTGGCAACATTTGCATTTTTTGCCCTGCTTTAGTCTTAAATGGCACATATATCTCTTGTTTGTGAGATTAAGGGGCATTTGATCCTTCAAAGGGAACGTGCACGTGAACCTAGCAGTGAACCACTGATCTGTTTGAAGTGAATCATATAAACCACTGATATCTAGAAGTCAATGACATGAACTACTGTCTGGCATGTTGCTAAAACATCCTTTTTCAGTTTTCTCTTTCCAATTTATTACACCATTTTGCATTTTGCCTTGCCACCCCACTGTGAAGTGTTCTGTTGTTCCTGGGTCTGTGTGGTTTAGAACTGATGGAAAACAAAGGTTCATAGCTGACCTTTTTCCTTTCCATCTCAGATTATGAGCTTTTTTATGACATCATAAATGCAACAGTTTCCTCAGCATGAATTCTTTGTAAATGTGTCCTTATGCTAGCTTTTGAATTGTTTCAGTTTTTGGCTTATTTTTGTTGCTGTTCTTACCTAGTAATGACAGAAATATTTAATGATCAAAAATATTGTGAGTCATGCTGTCCACGTCATTGGCTTTGCTGTTAGATGTCATAGTGCCCTTTTCTTCACCCCGAGTTTTGGTCATTTGTCCCTTCCTACCTTCTCTACATAGAAATCAATATTTTGTATAAGGTAGTTTCACAACAGCCTTGTGAGAGCAACAGTTCTGTTTCCTGTGTTAATTCCAGAAACAAAATCTCCAATTTTTAGAAAATACTGTTACCATGCAAGAGCTATTACTGTTACATTAACATAACTCCTGGAAGCACTGTTTTCCAGATTCATTTTTGCAAGGCATGTCTCACCTTACACAGTGTTGTATTTTTAGCTGTGAGACATGTACTCTCCTAATAACATTCAAACTATTTACATCCTTTCTATCCTACACATTGAGACAGTTTTATTCTTTGGATGAACTTGAAATAAATTTTTTAAGCATCTTACTTTAATCTTCTGGTACTAAATCTATTTTAATAAATATTTTATATGTTATAGCAGGTAAACTAAAAAATAAGTTACATATATAGCCTAGTGTAGGAAGGGATTCAATTTAAATCCTGTTAGCAAGAGAAATGGTAATATCTCAATAGCACAGAGAATGAAAAATTTGAACAGAGAGAGTCATGGCAGGAGACCAGTTATCCTAAAATTCACACTAATGAGACTTTCATATTTTTTCTTGTAAAGCTCTGATTAGCAGTGAAACAGTGTGCAATTGCTTCCGTATTTCTGAATAAAAGAGAAAGAAACCATAGACCTTCTTAATGAATATGGATTCCTGAAAAACTAGAAATCAATAATAGTTAGTAGCTATTACACTGTATTAATGGAAGTAGTATTAATTGCATTGTGTTTCAAAATCGTAGTGTTATGGTTTTGCTGCTTCATCCTTATTAATGTTTGTGCACTATGTGGTACATTTGTGGATAATTTTGCAAAGCATTAGATAAATCTTTTTTACATATAATGCAAAGAAGACTTTTAATGACTACTAGCAAGCATTTTATTTCAAAAGTACTTTTATTATTGATGAAACTGTTTTCTAATGTAGGCTTATATGGTCTGTATTAAATCTGAGCAGTGCTTCTATTATAACTTATAGGGACACTTGTGTACCCAGCTTGTTAACATTAAGAGAAGTTAATTTGCACATTGGAGAAATAGGTCCCTTTAGAAGACTTTGTAGCAAAAAAATAAAAGTGTGTAGACATAGATTCTCAACATTGCATGTCATAAAAAGGTAACTACTATTGCTTCAACAGCTATTTTACCATTAAAATCTTGTGCCCAAGATGAGCCTACATACCGTAAACAGTCAGACATTATCATTGTTAAGTATACACAGAGACTTGCCATGCACCTCGGCTTTGAATTGAGCTGCAGGAGCTCTGCCTTCAGGCCCAGCAACTACTTTTCTTTGCTGAGGAGTGCAGGGCATGTTTGTGTCTGGTAGCTGCAGCCCACCTCACTGCTAGAACCCAGCACTGCAGACTGATTTCAATCTTAATGATATTCCTGAATTAATTAATATTAATTGAACAAAAGTTTGTTTGAGAAAACAGACTTTTTTGCTTGCCTACACTGGAATCTGGCCAAGCCAGAGAACTTTCTCCTTTGTTCTTGCAAGTAGTGTTATCAGAAGACTAACCAGGTTATCTTGGACTATCTCAGAAAAAAATGGCGTCATTTTAAGCCAAATACCTCCCAAGCATGGTACCTGGGAGAACCTACTGCAATACTGGGGCATGAAGAATTTTTTTTTTCTAATTGACCTTGGTCTAGGCTCTGAGTGAACCTGACCTTCCTCAGAGGAGATCTGGGAGATCTCAGCCTGAGGAAGGAGAACAACAGAGCTGGACTCTAAATGAGTACCATACCACCTGTGCTTGTGTATTGAGGCATGTCTGAAGTTTAGTTTAAATGTGTTGAACAATGTTTCTGTTGGTTCAGTATAATGTAATGTCCTATTAAACAACATTTGTTGGGTTTCCAAATCTGTTGTCAAAGTACATTGTGTAGACCTTGTGACATGGTGATTTGTAATATAGTGCAATATTTTATAGTAATAAAGTAAGATAATACACTGTGAAACAAGTGAGTACATTATCTATTGTACTACAGACACGAGACACAGCACTGGGGAGATGGGAAGGTATGATTTTCAGGGACTTCCCAAACCATTTACAAGAGCCACAGAACTCTCCTGGCTCCTACAGTTTCCCTATGCAGTAAAAATGCAGAAAGCAAATTAGTCTTCTAGATGAGTTATTTATCCTTCTACAGTTCTTTAAGAAGTTTTCTTTTACATTCTTAAAAAGGGAAGGAAAAGTTTAACAATGGCTACGCTTGCCCTTTCTGAGTAATGATCAACTCTTTTATTTTTATCAAAAGCTAGAGCATACCTCCATTAAATACAACACTACCCTTCTCAGGAAGCCTTTGGGTGACTCATAAGTCAAACACAGTCAAAACCAGCACCAGGATGCATACACCTATGCTGTGTCACCTTCAGATTACCGTATTAAAAAAAGACATGGACACCAAAGCTGTCAGGCACCCAAGTGTATCCAAACCAATTTCTAAAAGAAATAAATTGCTTTCCAAAGCCAAATTTGTTGTAACTTGGAGCAGTATTTCAGTATATAAGAGACATACTGTGCTGTTTTCTTTGCTGGTAAATGAGAAAAATCTAAAGAAGGCAAGCTTTCTGCACACACATTCTTAGGGTCACCTTATTTTAATGTATATTTCCATTAGGTGCAAATTCTATTTAATGGACTTTTTAGATTTTTTTTCTCTAATGTAAGCATTTTTAATTGTCTTTTATGTGTTCTAGATAGAGAACTTATAAAGATCCTGTGATAATTAGAAAATTATTCTATATGCATGAATAAAAGCACAAACTCAAAACCTTTGAATGAGAAAAAAATTTAATGATCTTTAAATTCATTCTATCAATTAATTTCCATTTCCACAATGAGTTGGGGTTTTTTTCCCAGCAGAAATTTTGCTAATATTTTAAAAGGATAAATAGTGATGATGATGCCAGCAATAATATTAATAATCATGTTTTTTCTTAAATAATAAAGAATAATTAATACTTCAGGGATTAGTTAGAAAAGGTTTGCTGGTTATGGGAAATAATGCAGCATTGTCTGCCTATATTTTAACAGCTTAACTCAATACATTTGTCAATACAAAGTTAACAACCCATTCACCAGATGAAATAATTTCTGTATTTTAAACTAATTGTTCTCAATAAATGTGATTATTTTAAGCATCTAGGGCCAAGCAGTGCCTTCCTGCTGCTGTATAAACACTGTCGTATCTCTGAAGTAGTGCAGAAGACACCTTAATCTGAAAGAGGGGAGTGATGAGTGTAGAAATGTGTTACTTCTTGTTTTGTAAATATGATCCTAGTTGGATAGTGTATCAGAAGACCCAGATGCTCTTTTACATAGCCATCAAGTCCTGCACTCTTTAACATCTAATATTCTCAGGAATAAGTATAAGGAATTATGGGAAGATGATGAAAAGATTCTGGCAGAGTAATTCAACAGTGTAATCAAAATAAGGTTGATTACATCAGTGGGAGGTCCTAGAGCAGTTCAGAGAGAAGGCTGGGGAAAGGTCCACAGGGCTTTGATCTACACCCAGTGAGAGCCAACAAATGTGGTAGAGCCAAAGGCAGTGATCTCCATCCAATTTCTGCCCTTCTCTAGCTTCTTCAATGTTTTCCCAAGGTCCTCCCTCAGTCTGTATGTTTATTTCTTGTCATTCTGGCTCCATTTTCCTTCATTTCAACAATTCAGAGAAGCTGTCATTCTTGAATAACAGCCCAGTCTTTCAACTCAGGCCTGCTTTGAGCAGGAGGTTGGACTACATGACCATCAACTGTCCTTTCCACTCTAAGCACTTATATTATTCTCTGGTCCTCCACCTTGCTCATATTTAAGAGGGTCTTTGACTGAATGTAATACATCACAATCTTTTTAATTTTAAAATTATTCTGTGGTACTTCTCAGAGAGAAAGAGAAGTTATTTAATCTCATTTCCTTATTGCACCATATTAAATACATATATTCATAAAACATTTCTGTATATATGAAAGTTCACGAAAAATAGATGCAAACAGAAAGAATGGAGACATGCTTTTTTATTTCGGCTTGCCAGATGTGTCCATTGAGATTACATACACAGCAAATTACTCTCACAGTAATACTGAAAAATAACACAGTGTTTATTTATTTATTATATGACATTTCTGAGAGATCTCAATGGATTGTGGAACTGGATCCAAAACAGCAACAGATAGCCACATTCACTACATGGACATAAACTACAATGATTATTTCTACTAAGGTTAACCCTAATTAAGCAACGGGTCTATCTTGTAACTCATTCACTGTGCGACATTTGACTTTATCAAGCTCTTTATCCTTATAAAAACACGTTAGCATTGCACTAAAAGAATAACCAGCTACGTACTGGTTCAGTATGGCCCTTTGTAAACAGTCATCTCACAATAGTTAACTGTGAACATAAAATACATTTTTACAAGTCCTGCAATACAAAGAAAATGAAGCTGGTTTACATGCTGCATTCTTCATCCTATCTTGTAGCATATGCAGCTACAGACACCTCAGCTGTTGCTATCAAGAACCCTGTGTAGACAGCTGCAGGGCATCCTTCCTCATCTGAACTGGGTAACAAGCAGAAATCCATGTATAATGAAGAAAATGGGCACCTCTGTGGTGTCATTCAGCTACTGTAAACACCTGAAGTAACTGAAATGAATAGTATTCTATTCTAAAAGAGACAATTATTTCCTGTTGACTTTGAATTTTTTTTTTAAATCACATACCAAAGATTCATATTTACATTTCTATTCACATTTGGTCAGATGAATCCTAGCTCAGCTGTAAAAAACAGTTAGATTTCTGGTCTACACTAGTCAAAATAGTTCCCCCTGCAGTAAGCTGTAGAAAATAGGCATCTGAAAATAACAACTTAAATCATTTTATTCAGCCATTCTTCACAGATTACAGAGGAGTCTGGTCAAGGACCTTGGCTTAGCTGACCAGACAGACAGACAAGGGTGTGTGAGATTAATCTGCCCATATAGGAGAGGCAAGCATAGAAGAGCTCAGGGTGTTTTTTAAAAAAAATGTATTACCACAAAACTTGGAATCTGTCTCAAGCCCTATAGTTAAATTTGGAATTCAATTTTTGCTACCATAAAAAGAAATCTGAAATTCTATATAAAGGGGATGTTATTAATGTAGGCTTTCAGAAAATAGTTTATTTCCATTTAAACATATATTAATAACTTTATTAATATTACAGGTTTGATTATCAAAATTAATTGCTTTTATATAATGGACTTTTGTAAGGTTTTATGTGTAACAGCCCCACTCCTTATTTTAAAATGGGAAGAAGTAAAACTAGTATGGCTTACTCAGAATTGAGAAATTGGTTGACTGATTGATCTTTTCATGTAATTCTAAGTAGGAAATCAGTGAGGGAATATGTTTTTAATGAGCTTCCACTAGGACAATTTCTCGTCTTTTGACCATATTACAATCTTGCTGAGGATCCTGTAGAAAACATAAAATCAGTACCGACAAAGTTTGCAAATGGCAGAGAGATTGGTCCATTTCATTGGACAGATAACACGTTACTGATAAAGAGCAATGGGGGAGCATCAGCAAACACAAAGCCTTTTTACATAGCCAGTGTAAATTACTGAAACACAGAGCAAAGAACAGAGTCCATACTTTTGCTGATGCTGAGCATAGCATCACAATGAAAAAGGGAAATTCAGCACAATTTCTTAAAATAAAACTCATTATATATTTTTCTCAGTGAGATGCTATTGGTAAATTATTCTGTTGCATTTATTATGAGTGTTAGTAAAATCAATGAGATCCTGTTCCAGTTAATTTTTCTCTGCTAAAGTTCATATTTGTTTTTCATCTTTTTTCAGTTTTCCATATACGCTTCAAGATGACGTGACACTTCCATATACTATACAAAGATCATATACATACACTATACAAAGATCAGTCCTCTTCCAGGACTTAAACTGAAGTTTACATTATCATTAGTAATAATCTAAAACCTGAAATTTCTCTAGGATTTTCCACAAAACTCATAATTAGCAAAAAACAGTGGCATACCCAGCTCTTATATTATATCTCGTTTCTTGTACAAACAAGTATATAATTTTGGGTTTTATCTTCTGTGAACTGTATTGTAAGCAATCGTTCAGTGAAAGCTTGTAGAAATGGAAAAGAAGGACCAGACTTGGCAGAAGTGATCTAAAATGCTGCTGGAGGGGTAGAAACCAGGTAGTGAAGAATTAGGAATTCAGAAAAGATGTTTTGGGCTATATAAGAAGTTGTTTAAGGAGTCATGTTTTAGGATTATACTTATTTTCAGCAGAGAGGAACTATGATCCCAGATCTACAATACACTGGGTACCAGGGTGTACTAGCTGTAAAACTGAAAGACATTTATGGTTAACATGAGAATCTGTTTACTTAGAACAGCTACAACCATCCTCTGTGTCAGGTAGATAGTAGCAGTCTGATAGAGAGCATCAATCTAGATTCTTCCAAGTGTGTGTGCTACCTTCCTTCCTCTGAGAAGTACCTGGGTCAGGCAGGTCCTCCTGCAGTATAGTCAAATCACTCCTCCATGAGGTGAGTCCTCATGGAAAGACATTTCCAGTGGCTGTGGTATCTGAGCAAGTGGAAGAGGACTCAGGGCAAAGAGCTGAATATCTACAGCCTAATCCAGGAACCTGCTGAGAGGAGCAAGGAGCAGACACATAGACCTTAGAGGGAATGGGATGAAACTCTTCTGGGCACTGGAATACTCCATATGCAGATCTTGTTGTGACTCAAGAAGACATTGATTTCACTAGAAAAAATGGATCTATAAGATAAGGACATGGTGAGGAGAGCAAGCTACTCAGAAACCCCTTTTTCGTCTGTATTCTCTGGCTCATCATTTTACATTTTCTTTGTTTGAAAAGCTACGTATTTTAGTTATAATAAAACCTAATCCTTTGGGTTGGTTTGGGCTTATACATACATATATATAAAACATAGCCTTTGGACAGCCTTTGGAGCTGCCTATAAGAAGCCTAGGCAGAAATACCTTAATTCTTTGACTAATATGGCATTTCTTGTCAGGTAGGGAGGAAGCAGTAAGCCAAAATCAGATAGACAGACACAAAATAAAAAGTAATTTCTCACAGACATCCCAGGCTGGTGTATGCTGCACATTGCAGATCAAATTCTTGAATGGTGGAACTAAGGACTGACAATGCTTCTCCTGAGCTGTCACTCCAATGTATTTCTGTGACTACTTAAACGTAAGTTAGTAATGAAAAAACAAAAGTTCACAGAAATTCTAGGGATTTCAGAGATTTTTACAGAAGGGAAAGTCCTATTACACCAGTTTTACAATTTGGGGTGATAAAACACAAAGATAATATGCATCTTTATAATTATGAAGTCAGCAGAAGACACCCAAATGCTGCCAGCACTTTCCCTTTTACTATCCAAAACTAGAAAGGTTATATTTGGAAATACATACAAATCTCAAAAAATAATACAAATGAAAAATAAATAGTAGTGGGTTAGAATGCAACATAATAACTAAGAAAAATTTCATTTTCTGTATTGGAAATAATGCTGCAAATTGAACCCAACAATTCTAGGAAAGAACAACTGCCTCTGACATTTTTCAGGTGGAAGATAAAACCTGGTCTCTAGATATTAACATTAATTCTGAAGTATTTACAAGCCTTTTTATTAGCTACTTTATATTAACTGAGAGATGGTGAACTACATTTTAACAAGATACATATTTCTGTTATTAAATAAAAGTGCATCTGATGCAGAGTACTGGTGTAGAAGTTGCAATTCCATTGTATTTCTAGCTCATTTATACTGGGAAAGGGATGAATAGAAATTCCTTGTATTTTTGCATGGAGGTGCCCACTTTTATTCATTAATATGTGATAGTCGCTTGCACACTGTTTTTTCTTCAGTTCTCATTAACAAATAACCTTTATCAGATTAAGGAGAACTACTAGGCATTTGTCATGCCTCCATTTAAAGTCTTTCTTTGTATAGCAGAATACACAACTTTCAGAAAATTCATCATGGAAAAAACTGTCTGATTGAGAATCCGAATATATTTTTGTTTGCTTTCTGTTGTATGTTTGTTAATATTTTTAAATTGAAGCAAAATTTTTCAATTATTATATTCAGAGTAGTTGAACATATAATTTTTTTAAAACTAGAATGGAATTGTAATGAGTTTCTTCCTGCTTATGAAATATTATTAAGTTTAAAACACCTCCTGCCAAGACTGAGTCCTAGAACTTTCAAAAAGTTTCACCATAAAGAAGAGCCACTGAGAAACAGAGCAAATTAGAACTAATAGATCCTAATAGAACCAATAGAACTAATTAGAGCCTAATAGATCAAAAACTTAATCATGGTATGAAAAACAAATACCTGCATGTAATAGAATAAGTTACTTCAGGCTCCGTGTTATCAGGACCACTTTATATTTAGTACTCACTAAATATTAGGTGGTCCTCCTAAGTATTAGATGGTCAGTAAGTATTTGATCCAGAGCTTAACTAGAAATTTTGTCTAAGAACTGATTTATTTAATTTTTTTAACCAATTAAATGTTAGATGCATTCTGGAAATGCAGCTGTTTTCACAAAAATGGCTGTAGTGAGTTACCATGCACCAATGAACACTCCCTTTGTCAGAATAACACTACCAAGGTCTAATTTCAATCAACCTTTTCCTTCCTCTTCCCCTAAAGCAGACCCTTTGTTGTTGATCCCTGTGACATGAATTATGCATTTTAAATTAGCTCATAAGAGTTAAAAAAGGAAACAAAGCAAGCCAGGGGCATATTCCCCTACAAACTACTTCCTGTCCTAGTTGACAAGATTTATTCAACAGTGAATGTATGACAACTGGGCAGCTAGTGTACAGATCTACCTTCAGTGCCTTTTTATTTACCTATTCTTTGTGGAATCCCAAGGAAAACGTATATATATCACATTCCATTTCATTACTATCATTTATTAATTGTACTATTCATATGGATTCCTTCAGCCAGCTATGGTCTTCAGGAATAAATTCATATTTTTTGTTCTGCAACCATATAGGCATACTGAGGTATATGGATATACTGAGGAAGGAGGAGATCCAAAAGCTACATTCAAATTTGCTTTCTTATGCAGTAAGTTCTGATTTTAAAAAGAGGCAACATACATGCTAAGTACCCTAGCAAGTCTTTCTAAAATGCTAATTTTTACAGTTTAGGCCAGCTGTGAGGTCCTCAAGGTGCTTCACAGTTGTCAGCACCATAATCTTCTCTGTTTAACTTGTCATGTTTATGTACTACTCCAATTTTCTCTGTATTGAGGAGTTATTTCCATTATGTTAGGCATGTCATCTAAATCCCAACAGTCTGAAATCAATTTACATTCCTCTGAGATACAAAGCACTATCACAAGGAAAAAAAAAATCTATTCATACTTCTGCTTGCTTTTCCTTGTAACCAATTCATTTAATACTTACAACTTCCTGGTTATCTTGTCAGAATCGTTTATTGGGACCATTTTTTGCACAGGACTATGTGTGACCAGCACATAATCTAAACATCATGAAATTCTTATCAATATTGTTCCTCTCTCATTAGTCTTAACGACACAGTCCTTTACGATAATTGTTCATCTCCAAACCTTCAGGAATTTAGAAAAATATTACATTTCTCAACCTTTTTTTTCCTGTAAACCAGGCCATCTTGACCAATTTATCATGCTTTATACTCTTTAATGTTCTGTACTGCAGTAGTATCATGTCCATCAATCATTGTTACTCTCATTTTTTTCTTTCAGGCTCTTATGGTCCTATGCTAAATCTTCTGAACTTCATATCATTTTAACCATTATCATTCAGATTGCTGCAAATCTGTTACTATTTCAACTTTGTTCTTCTTGATAAGTATGTCAAATATTGAGATTTACCTCTTGACTGGGTAAAATTGAAAGAAGAGAGATTTATCTTTTACTAGGTACATGTCATAGCAGACAGTATCAAATCTTCAGCTGCTCAAAATGAAGTGAATTACCTAAATGTTCAACCAAAGCACTAAATTTAGAAATTCACTGATTTCTTTACAGTTTCATTACTCCTTGGACACCAGCCTTCCACTAACATCCCTTGCCAAATATTCCACTTTCCTACACTAAATGAAATACTTCTACAGCCGAGACTCAACCGTGACTCAATTTGAATCTTGTCATAAGTTTTGTTTGTCCTGTTAGTCTTGTCTTCCACAGTCAACATTTCTATTCTACCTGAATCCCTCTTACTAGGAATAAACTTGTCTGTCAAGCTGGTGTGAAGGAGCAGGGAATTGGAAAGAAAATATTACTTTGAATAATGTCTGTATTCAAAGATTCAAATAAGCATGCTATTGCTTGTTTCAGCTTCCACCACTGTGTCCAAGTGGCATGATTACCTTTTAATTATGTTACCATTGAGCATTTATCATTCTGAAACTTGTATGAAAATGAGCCAATTATGGTTAACACACCTGAGCTCCTGACACTTCCCATTGTCACAGAAGAGATTTCAAAGGCAAATCAATAAAATTCAGAACCATGCTGACAGCTTAATGCATATTAAGTACAAAATTCTGAAGTTACTACAATGTAATTTAATAATGACAGAAAGGCAGTCAGGTGAAACCAGAAGGTATTCTCAGTCTCTGTAGTTTAATGTATTTGCTGCTTTTTGATGAAATTTTGTCCAGTGCTCCCAAAACTCAAGAGAAACCAGGAGGATCAAAACTCTTAACAGACATCCAGGACAACTGGAGATACACTGGGCTACAAAGAAATCTCTACTGGAATAGCAGAGTCAGTGGGAGACTCAACATTCTCCAGGATAATAAATGAAGCTTTGAAGTCTCCCATAGATCCTTTGTCATAATTGCCAGTCCAGCACAGATTTCTGAGTAAGATAAGGTATGGCAACCTTGATACTAGGCCTGTGGTTGTGCATCTGTATTAAGTTTCTAATTTGCAATGACATCACAATTTAGTTGTGTCTAAATTCAGCATAGATGTCTATGTGCCCATTATAACTGATGGGACTTCAGTAGACTGCATGAATGTAGGCATTCTGCGCTAGTCAAGATGCCCTTGGGTGCTGTACCTCACCTCTCACCTGTACATCCCCTGTCGCAGCTGGCAACAACATGGGGCTACATATTCCAACTCAAAAGACACTAGATGGTGACGCAACTTAGCTGGTATAAACAGCAGAGTTTAGACAGGTTTTCAACTCACCCTGAGGCTGCCATCTCTGTTTGGTTAGCTTAAATCTTTCTAGACTCAATTCTCAGCTGTCTTACCTCACACATGGTTCACCACTGTGAACCATGTGCTGTTTTTCTCTCTCCCATTGGAGCACAGAACTGCATTGCAAAGTCTCACATTCAGAATTAGTGATGGATACCATTCCCCTAGATTTATCTATTTGAATTTTCTTTTTAGGGAGGGGTGGGGGAGGCTTCTCTGATCACTGTTTCAGGATGGGATTAGCTGGTTTTCAAATCAGGATCAAAACAGAGAGAGGGAAATCCTGGGAACAAGAAGAAATATGTGAGAGTTTGCAAACAGGCAGAAAATATGGGTGCAATTTAGAAGAGGAGGAACTGGCAGCATAGAGGTCAACACTAAACATCTGGTGACTCCTTTTCATCTGNCAGCTGTCTTACCTCACACATGGTTCACCACTGTGAACCATGTGCTGGTTTTCTCCCATTGGAGCACAGAACTGCATTGCAAAGTCTCACATTCAGAATTAGTGATGGATACCATTCCCCTAGATTTATCTATTTGAATTTTCTTTTTAGGGAGGGGTGGGGGAGGCTTCTCTGATCACTGTTTCAGGATGGGATTAGCTGGTTTTCAGATCAGGATCAAAACAGAGAGAGGGAAATCCTGGGAACAAGAAGAAATGTGTGAGAGTTTGCAAACAGGCAGAAAACATGGATGCAATAAAGGAATTTAGAAGAGGAGGAACTGGTAGCATAGAGGTCAACACTAAATATCTGGTGACTCCTTTTCATCTATGCCTTAATATGAAGCTTACATATAAACAAAGGAATAGATTTATTATTGAATATTTTTCCCCCACCCTTGCTGAACTACGTTTTTGTGAAAAATACTTTAGAATACCATATACAAACAACTTATGCTCCATCTACGTTTTAACAGAAAATATTGGGAACATGCCATAATATTCATCAATGGCATGCCATAATGTCAACTGAGATTTCCCTAATATGCTTAGAAAATGTAAAAGCTTAGACAGGATCAGATTCAAATAGCATAAAAGAACAGAGACACTGGCATAGTAAGGCAGAGTTTCTGAGTGTCATAACGCTCCAAAAATATAGTGCAGTATTCCAGAAAAGATTTTTTTGAGTTTATATAAGCTTTCAGGAAAGCCAGTCTGAGTTGTCAGACATGTTCTTAGGAAGCATAGAGAGACTTTATGAGTATGGCAACACTTGCAAACCCTTCTAGAAGCAACAGTCATGAGATGTCAGGACTCTGAAGACTCAATTTACGGTCTACATTGTGTTGCTGATCCAGTGTGTGTGACATTCCAGTCTTTTCACCTTGCTGTGTCTACTCTGCCTAGGGAGAGTTGCTTACCAAAATATGTATGCCCAAGATGACACATTATTTGCATCACTAGACCTTGTAGTATTAAAGCAGTGCAACAGAGATCATAATCCCTACCCTGGTGACATGAACTAGCAACAGTGATTTTAGCAGCAGTTACTGGACAACACACAGGAGAAAAACTGGAGATTCTCCAAGGAAAATTTCCTTCTGCCAAACAAAACGCTCTTCTTCTTGTCTATACAGAAAAATAACCTTGACCTTTTCAAAGTGTTGGAAGAGTTTACAACCTTGGAGAAAACTTCTGATCTCTCTCCATTTATCATGTGTCAGAACTTGATCATGCAGATTTTTTGCTAATTGAGTTAGTCCTACATAATATACATATATTATAGACTTCACTGAAGAAAACAGCAGTTCATCCAGTACTACCTGCAGTGACAAATCATAAACCAGAATACAGACCTAGGGATCTGAATCTTTAGTAGGAACCACTGTCATAAATGGCAAGAGACAAACATCTTCCTCCATTCCATACAATACCTTTTCCTACTCCAGGTCAAGCTGGCCCAGCAGAATCTGTTCCAAATTGTACTGTAGCCGCATTTTCTCTTTTCCAATACATGACTGTCCTACAGGTGATACAGATTGCTTTCAATAAGGTGATAAATCTGTAACAGTGTTACACTGGTAATAGGTGTCAGAAAAAAGGAGAAAGTTTGTATAAAAGTGTCACCCAAGGAGACATTCTGTAAGTGTTTATTATAAAACTTTTTTTCTGGAAAATAATCTATTCTTTTTGACCACAAAAATATATTTCTCATTTTCGGAAATAACTGTTGATTTTTATTATTTTTCCCAACTCTAGCACATTTAAGTACCAAAACCGTGGCACTGATAGTGTTGCATTTACCTCTGCACTATTTTAGCTATGATCCAGAAATTCTCTGCTTCACATCCAAATTAATCAGAAGGAGTGGGTATTTAGTTTTTTTGTTTTTCTCTAGTTTCATATGCTATTTTAAATCTCTAACTGATAAGCAATTCACAGAGCTCTAGGAGCCAAGCAAAATAAATAGCTGTATGTCCATTAGAATGTAAATTAACTCATTACTATGCCAGTTTCTGACCTTTTCTGATAGCTGTGTTCTTGCTAACAAAGACTCTTTGCTATTCATGTAAGTAAAAATGTAATGGTAGCTTGAGATTCCCTTGCATATTTTATAGGAAATTCTCATAGATGTAGGTGACCAGTGAGGGTCTCAACTTGAACAGGAAATACTTGTATTGTTCATGACTTTGAATAGCTATCCTTTTGCTAATTATTTGTTGAAGATCTGAATATTATTGAAAAATTGGTGCTTAAGAAGATTAGATCAGTGAAACTTCATGAACTGCACAAAAAGTTCTCCAATGTATAAGATGATGAATATTGATTTAGTACCTGATCTCCCAGTAAATTAG
The DNA here is from genome assembly GCA_013389865.1 of Piaya cayana. Classification (NCBI taxonomy): domain Eukaryota; kingdom Metazoa; phylum Chordata; class Aves; order Cuculiformes; family Coccyzidae; genus Piaya; species Piaya cayana. The sequence goes on along the minus strand of WAAB01013322.1, from coordinate 23,068 downwards.
GTTTTTGTATGAGTTCTATAGACTTCAGTGAGATGAGATCAGGTTTAATTTCCCAAAGCATTCCTCTTGTCTTCACGAAATTTCTGATACACTTCTCTGTCTCACACTTCATGTTGCTTATCAAGAAATCTGAGAGTTTTAAGGGAAGAAATATAGACTTGGACTCACGATGTCCTTGAGTCATCTGGAGAAGAGGTGAGCCACAGAAGGTGCTCCCCAATGAGGTCTAAAGATGTAGCTAACCTTCCAGTGAATCGTGCCTGCTTCTTGTCTTGTACCTTCATAGAGTTATTATCTGTGGCCAGAAAAATAGTCATTTTTTTGCACAGATGTATTTGGCCAAAGATAGTGAAAAATAGTGCTGATTAGGACCGGAATACTGCTTCTGTAGCAGTCTTACTTGTGTTAAGATCAGGAGAAATGGCACAGTAGATTATAAAGCAAAATGCCACCACAAGCAGCTGCTAAGGATCATTTTATACAGTTGTGAGCTCTTTCAGGCAAAAGTGATTAGTTGCATTAGGGCATATGTACATACCCCTAAAGAAGACAGAGCTATTTCACAGTTTTTTGAACCTGAAGCCGTGTTTGATATAACAACTGATGACTGTAACAAGCCCTCACCTCAGTGCAGCATGGTGCTATATCATACATGCCATGCTGCTGGTGTGTAGCCTACTGCAAGGGGAAAAGAAATGGGTCTAACCATATATTATGTTGTGGACCTGTCAAACATAGTGGGTTATTCATCTCACTCTGATGTGCAATGTGTTATTTTTCTGCTTAGGAAAATGATTGCCACTGGCCTGGACAGGCAGACACTCTCCTGGGTGTGTGCCTGTCCAGGTCAGGCCCAGAGGGTGGTGGGAAATAGATTTAATTCCAGGTGGAGACTGGTCACAAGTGGTATCCCTCAGGGCTCAGTGCTGGGTCCAGTCCTCTTCAATGTCTTTATCAATGACCTGGATGAAGGCTTTGAGTGCACCCTTAGCAAATTTGCAGATGATACTAAGCTGGGTGGTAGTGTGGATCTGCTGGAGGGTAGGGAGGCTCTGCAAAGGGATCTGAACAGTCTGGACCACTGGGATGAAACCAATGGCATGAGGTTTAACAAGGCCAAATGTCGGGTCCTGCACTTGGGGCACAACAACCCCAAGCAGTGCTATAGGAGAAGTCTGTCTAGAAAGCTGCCTGGAGGAGAAGGACCTGGGGGTGTTGGTTGACAGTGACTGAACATGAGCCAGCAGTGTGCCCAGGTGGCCAAGAAGGCCAATGGCATCTTGACTTTTATCAGAAACGGTGTGACCAGCAGGTCCAGGGAGGTTATTCTCCCTCTGTACTCGGCACTGGTGAGATCGCTCCTTGAATTCTGTGTTCAGTTCTGGGCCCTTCACCACAAGAAGGATGTTGATGCTCTGGAGCAAGTCCAGAGAAGAGCGACAAGGCTGGTGAAGGGGCTGGAAAATAAGTCTTATGACAAGAAACTGAGGTTGGTTTGTCTTGAGAATAGGAGGCTGAGGTGTGACCTCATTGCTCTCTATAACTACCTGAAGGGAGGTTCTAGAGAGGAGGGAGCTGGCCTCTTCTCCCAAGTGACAGGGGGCAGGACAAGTGGGAATGGCCTTAAGCTGCACCAAAGGATCATTGGGCACTGGAACAGGCTGCCCAGGGAAGTGTTTGAGTCACCATCCCTGGAGATGTTTAAAAGGCGGTTAGACGAGGTGCTCAGGATCATGGTTTAGTGGCAGATAGGAATGGTTGTACTTGATGATCCAAGAGGTCTTTTCCAACCTGATGATTCTATGATTCTATGTTTTTTGACCCATTGCCATCCCAACCAAAGACCAAATGGATCCTCCACAGCATGGCATTGTCACTGTGAAGGACAGCTGACAACAGGACTGTCTAACTAGGCTAAAACAGCTGATATAGTTACCAGTCCTCTTACACTTACTCAAAGCAAAACCCCTTTTAGTTGTTGCTAGAGTAAGAGCTCAATAGTTTGTTTGAAAGAGATGAACTTTGAAAATGTATTACAGGGCAATGATTGATTTTATTCGAAATGAAACTACTAATTTTCATTCCCTATACATGGTCTGATATTTTATATATGACATGACCAATTCATATTTTTTTATCATGTACTTATTTTCATAAGTATTGTTTCATTCTACTTCAATTAGTTTTTTCCTTTCAGATTTTGTTTACTGCAGTGTATAAATGAGTTGAATTTACTTGTTCTCATTGACTGGGTTTGTTTTCCTAGAAAAGGAGAGAAAATTTGAAGAATAATTGAATCAATGCTCCATATTTTTTCTATGTATGCAAAGTGAAGCCATTACCTCTCCCACCGTTACTTTTGGAATTTCAGCTGGAAGATAATGAGTGAGCCCAATTGTAGATTGAATTCTGTGCACCTAATCCAACTACCTCTAGCATAGTTCAACAAAAGGTAAACACACAGAAGCCAGATGTAACATGTATGGTTAGAAAGATACTTTCTGTGTTGCTGACAGCATAGTACAGTGTGTGTCTGCACTGTCATAGTCAGAATCCCACTGTCACATACATTTGAAGTTAATGGGTGCTTAACATCTCTGGAACTGGGGCCCCAGTGTAGACAACTGAAAGACATCCCAGGGATCCTAATAGGAGAAAGAAAATGTATTGGGGAAAAAAATCTACTGTTACAGTAAATTTATACTGTAATATTTCTAGTAAGAAAAACTTTTGCTTAAGTGAAGTTTTGTCACATGGACATTGATAAGATGCCTGCGGAGTCAGCTAATACTGTGGGAGTGCTTATCAGCCATCTGTTCATCGACTTCCAAGAAAGGTCTGTGCAGTGCTTGGGACAGCTTTGCTCAGAAAGCCATATCCAGCAAGGCTTTTATAGCAAAAAAACCCAAAAAAACCAAAAAACCAAACAAAAAAACCAAAACAACCACAAACAAACAGAAAACACAAGAAATCCAACAAAAGCTAATGGGCAAAACTCTTGCTGTATCATCAGTGTGACAAGTGATGGGGAGGGAAGTTGACATGCCCTGAACATTGCTTTGGATGAAAAGGTTTTATCTGTGATGCTGTTGAGTGTCTCCCTGCAGAACTAACACATGCAGTCTCTGAAGAAATCACACTGTTCTTGGGTTTCAGTTTAATTATACATACATGTCTGTCAAAGAGGTGAACATCATTAAATGTTCCATGGTTGGGTATCACCTGTATCCGTTATTTGTTATTTTATAGTGTCATAAGAACTTCTCCAGGGCCTCTGATGAAATAGTGAGGAAACTGGTTTATCTAGTGGCTGGAAAAAAGTAATGGAGATGGAAACCTAGCAAAAAAAATATGTGCATGGCAGTAAACTAATAACTGAAGTCTAGTTTTGTACTGCTGAGATAATGGAACATGTAGAGTTCAGGATTTTTCAAATGAACTCTCTATCTTGCAAATGCTTTAAATCCTGTGTGATAAGCTGCATTTAGCAAACTAAACCAACAATAAATACTTGCTGAAGTGTAAACAAATCTGTAAGCAAATTTTAAGACAGAAGCATAGTTAAATTTGTGTTTAAGAAGAATTAGATCCCAGCGTGATGTGATTTGTTGTTTCTTATAGGATATCTTCATCAAAAAGGAGAAGTACAATAAACCGAATCTGGAGTTTGCACTTATCTGAAAAAAAACAAGGAAATAATTTTTTTTTTCCCCAGATACATTTGAATCCAAAATCTTTTTACTGTTACTGGTGCTTTTTGGTAAAGCTACAACATAGAAACCCTCACAGCTCTGATTTCCTGGGAAGCTCATTTTGGAAGGTGGTAAATATAATTTTAAAAGCAATGTCAAAAATCATGTTTATAGCACTGCTTTATGAGAAAATGTAATTTTGGTTTTTAAAAAGCATATGGTTGTTACTGTACCTCAGCTTATTTATTTGAAATGAAACAATTAAAATTTCCATTACAGTGCTGGCCACCGGCTGCTGTACCTCATTACGGTATGAATGGCCAACATTACAAAATAGATCATCTTACTCTCAAAACTAACATTGGCGAAATATATTGGGTTACATATTCTATACGTGCACTTATACATTACACAAAGTGGTGACTACAGTAATTTCCTGCAGGCATCTGGCCAGTGGTTGCTCTTTGGCGGAAGCCAGTCACCTCACTCTTCTTTCCAAATCTAATTCAGACGTTTGCTGCTGTCATTAAAAGTAGTATTAATAAACAATTATTTAAAATTAATAGAAAGATACGTGAGTCTTCAGAAACTGAGCCACAACTTATGTATTTTTATATAATATTCTCAGCTACTCAAGTTTTTACAGAAGACATCATAAGTTGGAGGTTAGGAGTTTAGGGAGGGAGAACTGGAAATCTGTAAGTGAGATATGGTGGTTGTAAGACCTTATCCAGTATACATGCCTTGTTAGATGTGAATTGATTAGAAGGCTGAGCGGTATTAATACCTATTCATACTCAACAGAAGTTGAAAGCTGCACTCTTTGGAGAACAAATTTCAGTCTTGCCTGTAAATCAGTACTGGATTGATGCCGATCTGCCAGCAACTGTCATTTAGGTGGGGTCCCATTGTCTCGTGAGGAATACTCACAGCATGTAATGAGCTAGCACCAGGGAATCAAGGGAAAATGTGGTGGTATGAAATGAGGTCAAACTGCTTCTCATTGCCAGATGTAGATGTAGTTGCTGAAGGCCACACCATTGAGTATGCAAATACACACTGTTCAGATATACTCTTCAGGTGAGTTTCCAAGCCTCAGTTTACTACATTTAGAGGCTTTGGTCCCATATTTATGCAAAGCAATCTTTAAGGGTGGAAGTTATAAGGCAGCATGCAGAATACACAGAAGAGTGCACTTTGCTTTTATAGGTTTTCATATGAAGTTTCTGTTACACTTGCTTGCAACGTACTACATATACATTATACTGTTGAATTCTTGAATTAGCAGCAATGGTTGGTTGCATTTAAATACCAGTGATAATTTCGGATGTGTTTGGTTCAAAACAATTACCCACAGTCAGTCTCACATTCAATAACTTATAAAGCAATACATTGTCCAATTGACAGTTGAGTTTAGATTGCATTTAGTTTGTCCAGGAATACGTATGTTATGAGAAGCAAAATGAAAATTGCCATGAAATACAGGAAAGGTATAAGACAGGGTTCACTTTATAGAACTAGACCTTCATCTGTTTAGCCTAGCACCTAGTCTTTCACATAGGTGAGAGTTCATCTCAGCTTACACGAGGTCTTGATCAAGTATCTGCATTTAAATCTGAAGAATGGATTTTAATATCAGTTCCAAGGTTTGTTACCTATAAAATTTTAGCTTCTAACATTCTTTTCTTCATGTATGGGTATCCAATACTATTTTAAAATCTTGTTTTGAATCTTTTACTTCTGTGGCATTCTATATCCAGTTAGTTTTCTTAACATAATTTCATGCTGTGTGAGTAATATTTCATTTTATTTGCTTTGAGTGTAGATGTTGTCATTTGTATGTTGCAGTCTATGCCTGTAACCTCCAAGCTAAATATAAGTCCACGTTCTTCTTGTTTGGGTAAATAGTTCAATTTAAAACCAAAAATCTTCACTTGATATATATATGTCATTATTTATTTGATTTATGAATACTTATTATGTTTTCATAATTTATAATAAAAAGACTTCTGATAGCTTCAGAAAAACATCTTTTTAGATGGAGACAGTAAACAAACAGGGAAATTGGCATTTCAGTTTTACCTGGAGCTATTTTTGCTTCCAGTGACTTATGGGAAGTACATAACAACCAGTGGGGAGGGAACATTACCTCTACCAATTATTCCCAAACACGTAGTCAGTGTAGAAAGTTGATTTGAGATGCCTTTCAGCAAAATCCTTGCAAGTTCCAAGTCTTGTCTTCAGCTTCAAGGAGAAAAATGCTTTTCAACTTTCACTCATATTAGCTGAACAGAACAAGAGTAGCTAATAAGAAGATACCCATCTGCCATCCAAAAGATTATTAAATAATTTGCTTCTACAGAATAGCAAATAATGAAGGTGATGTACAAGCCAGAACTATACAGGATATACAGCTGCTGTTATCTCATCTTGAGTTTGCAGATGGAAATAAATCTCTCTACTTGTTAAGAAATCAGATATTAGTCAAACACTGTAGAGACAGCAAATACACAAACCTTTTCAGGATTACTTTTCCTAATATGGAAATACTATGGGAACATCCAAAATATTTGTTTAAAAGAGCTATCAACTTCTACATCAGTGTAAGAAAATAGCCAGTGTTCCTCTGTAAAAGTTTCAAGGTCTTTCTTTCTCCAGGATTTTTTTCAGTCTAAGTGAATTGTGTAGCACAGCAGAAAAAAATTATTATCACAGAATTCTAGGCACCTTAAATACTGTGTACAAATGCAATATTTTAATTTGTCTCTGGAAAGATACTTTCCCTAGTATTCTTGTGATTTTAATTTTTTTCTAAAGTTGCCTTAGAAAAAGAAATAATGAAGTCAGTACTTCTCTTTACAGTTTAATTCTTTTTTTTTTTTTTAATGAAAAAGCAGCCTTCCTTTTAGATGTCTCAATTTAAGCCCCATTTCTGTTTCTGGCAAAGCACGTAAACTCCTTGTTATTAGCTCTTAATCTTTCTTAAGAAGGTCCATAGACTGGTTTTTGCTTGTTATTAAACTGAGAATTATTTTTTTCAGGAAAGCTGTTATTTTTTAAACTTTGACCCAATATCTTGCTTCTTTTTATGTAATATTTTGCAAGCTTTTTTAACACTGTGCTGCACAATACAAGAACAGTGTTTGCAATTAGCATTTCAAATCATCTCCTTTTATGAAAAGGACATATCTGAAGTTTTAAACATTGGTAAGCTGTGATAGTTGAAATTCTTGAGAATCACTAAAGCTTTTCTGTCAGTCAGTAGACAAGGAAAAGGAGCTAACTAGTTCTGTAGAAGAGGTAGTTATGTCTGATCATTTGCTAACTGTAACAAAAAAGACATTATCAAAATGAGCAACCTTCCCAAAACTTGGCTACCTTATCTAGACTGATGAAAGTTATTTTTATCCAGATTTTTCCTCTAAAAATCTCTTGTATTATTAGGTTTTGTTGATGGGATGTTCTGAATTGCTACTTCTTTAAAGGTGCGACTGCATTTGACACATCAATACCAGGTCATTTGATGTCTTCTCCAATGTCCACCAAGACAATTGGAAGTTCTTTTGTTTAGTTCTTTTAATTTCAACTTAATCCCATGCTGTTTGTTAAGTATGGCAATGATCTCAACAGTTCCACTTGCATAATTGTATGTATATGCATATATATGTGTATATATATGCATATATTTTTTCTTAGAAATTTTCCCCTGTGTTTTGTGTTTTCACCCCTTATGTGTAGAAAACTTTCATATATATTAATACTATCTGCAGATCTGAGTGAGAACAGAAGCATAGACATGACTGAGCCTCCACTCTTTATGCATCAGAAAAATCTGCTAATGTTATTTTTTGTTTGTTTCAGGTTTCTTTTCTCCATGGAAAACTCCAAAGCCTGTAAGTTCCCTTTCAAAACTATACGCAGTGAGTTCATAAGATGACTATTACTCAAAACAAATTTCTGTAGACTTTCATCTAATCATTCTGTTCCCAGCTCATGAGACACCACTCAGCAGTGCATAAGTGTCAGAGACAGCAACAGGGGTGACCTCACTAATAAATTCTGCAGATCTGTTGACTTGGAGTCTGCCAGCAGTCATCTGGAGAAAGGAGCATCTCCATGTTAAGAAGTGTGTCAAGAACCAGAAATGCAGTGACTCAACAATGAGGGGGCTGGAGGAGAATGCAGCAGAAGACCTCAGCACTGAGACCAATCTAGTTGGCTTGAGTTTAACATCTTTAAAGTGATCGTTATTCTTTCTTGACTTAGTAGACCTGGAGCTGAAAGTAGTCACATTTCAAGTGAGAGATTTGACCTGATAACTTATTGAGGTGCCTTCTAACCAACATTTCTATGTTTCTATGATTTTAACAGTAAATCCCAAGGTATGAAGACATTACCTACTCTTAAGACTTTAAGCAATGACTGTATTTATTCTGTTGATGTCACATGATATTATTTTTTGAAGTAGAGACAACATTCAATGACAGCAACAGAGCAAAAAGAAATCATCATAGGCTACTGGTTTTGGTTGTCTTTTTTATGGTTTTTATTTTTAGGTTTTTATTTCTATTGCAAAGATATTAAAGTAGTGCTTATCTCTCATCTGAAGTATTAGCACTGTCATCAGACCACTACCCCAACTTAGATTTGATGCCCTGCACTCAATGTCATACTTACACATTTCCAAGAGCACCTTCATCTGTGAGCTGGCATTATGATAAATCACTTTGCAAAACACTATGTGACTATTTAACTAATCAACATGGGCTTGGGAGATATAATTTGCCTTGTAATTTTCTGTTCAAGTAACTATTAATGTTAGCAGTATTACCCACATATAAGAATGTTTTGTTCTGTTTTTAACATCACACTTGAAGATTTAAGAGATAATCCACAAGCAAGTACTAGACATATGGGACCCAGTAGTGTTTTCCCAATTGATCTTTAGTTTCTTGTCCTTCTCCCAGGGAAAAATTTACTCACCAAAAAAAAATTATATTTTCTGTTATCTTTTTAAAGCCTTCTTTAAATATTTTAATTTTATTCAGTTTCACAGTTTGAAAGAGGTAAGTGTTCTGTTTCTCTGCCACTGTGTAAGAAATTAGGAAGCTTTCACTTCTAGATAGACAGAACCCCACATGACTTTATGCTTCATAGCAATAAGGTAGGTAGGTAGTTTGGTTTCACTAAATTGCATTCTATTTTTAGATTTCACACTGAAGGTAAGACCTAAACATAAATCTCCATTAGTTCCCTGGATTATAAGGAACTGATATTAAGTCCAGTTCTCTTTTCCTATTTAGACATAAAAGTCATAATCAGATTCATTTCTGGGCATCTTTAAATTAACCCCTAAATGAAACAATTATATACTGTACATACGTTTATATATACCTGAGGTAATTCCTTTAGAGACAGAAGAGCTATCAGAACTATTATTCTTGTAACTTGCCACATAGGCTAATTTGTCAAACACAGAGGATAATCTTATCTTGGTGTAAAGGTTATCTGGAGTTACTCCAGGTACTTTTCTATACCTAAGCTAATTTGATGACAAGTCAGGTATCTCCATATGTTACTGTATTGTATAGAATCTATTTACTTACAATGCCTTTATATATCACATCACAAAATAAATGTGTCTTTCCTGAACAACACTGGTGAATATTGAATACAATATTCCATATCTTCACCTTTAGTACTTGATACCATTGCTGCTTTCTCAACTTAAATATCATATCCGATGCATACTAATGCAAAACAGTCATCCTATGATTGACTGAGATACCTAGATCCTTTTTCCTTCATAATCTCTAATGAACCAGCCCTTCTTGCTGCTGAAACTCTGACAGAGGCACAGCTTGAATTATAACACTGCCCTGTATAAAGAATGAGGTCCTCAATCACTTAAAATGGCCAATATCCACATTCTGTTTATTTTAAGTATGAAGCTAAGATTGTCAGATCACCTGGGAGGTATAAAGTGACAGTCACTCAGCATGTTTGCCAGGAGGACTATAAAACATCTGCAGTCCACACATACTTGTTGGGGGAAAAGCCTGATGCTTTTAATCACCAGAACAGAGAGCAAAGCCCACCTGCTGAGCCAAACACCTTCTGAAACTGAGGAACTAAAGGCAAAGGATAATCACAGAATTTATGAAGAAAGCTGGCTGTGAACCCATAATCATCTTTGATAAGGCAATGTTGATTCAACACTAGAAGTTTTTGGTACTTAATCACAGTTTGGTTTGTTTCCAAGAGTCATTTTTCATCTAATTAACTGATTGTTGTGTTACGTGTGAGAACACACTGTTCTGGAAGCTTTACCATCCTTTGTTTCAAGATGGGTCACAGAAAAAAAATAATGCAAATATTTATTTCCTGAGATAAACCTTTGTGTTTTGTTTGACTTAACCTCTTCAAATATATTTGCTAATGCAATTCAATTAGTAGCCAACTCCTTCGAAGTTAAAAATGCAGATCCCCAAGTCTTCTTTTGCACAGTTTCTTGTATTACCTCCTGTCTCTGTACCTGTGAGATCACTAAGGACAGTCTTCAAGACAATGTGGATTGAGGCAGCTTTCATGCATTGACAATGCACAGCTGTGTACTTCTCTAAATGTTCTGGAAATGTTGAAAAGCTTATCTGGTGCTTGGGAGTTTAGCTGGATGACGCCAATGTAATTTTGTATATAAGAAAGAAACAGTAAGAAATGAAAAAGACTGCATCAGCCTAATGCTCACTTTTCTCTCACCATGTTCTGTGCTTTATCATTGAACATTTATCCCAAAATGCTCAAATACTGTTTGTAATAGATTTCCCTTGGGGTTTGTTTTGTTTTGTTTTGTTCAACTGAAGCTGTAAATTCTGCTCACAGTTACAGTAATCTGTTTCCCTGGGCAGCTAGCTATTTTCATGCATTCTCAAAAGATACAGCATTAAGATCATTCAGTTGCCAACCATTCTGGCCTGCTATTAGTTAAGCACTGCTTTCAGTTGTGTATTTTGATGACAATGATAATTGTATCTTCACAGATTCTGCCTTTAGCAAAATAACTTCCAATAGCTCAGCACTTTCTGAGGGGAGGGGTTCTCAACATGCCTCAGGAGTAATGCTTGTCCCTAATCCATATTTGAGATCATGATATCTGAGAAAGATCACATGAGTAACAAATTAATAAGTATGTTTGACCAAGTCATTTTATAAACAGCACAACACACACTTTTCATCTCAAAAGACAGCAAAAGGATTTGCTAATTATGCAAAATACTATTTAACTGAAATCATTGTCTTTGGGCTCATTGTGGAAGTCACGGTTTTTGCAAAACTTATTTCTGTTCTGTTTTGACTCCAGATGATGGAACGATGGGAGAATCAAGGCAGCCCTCAAACAAGCCTGTCTGCTCCAGCTATGCCACAGAATATCTCCTATCCACCCGCTCTTCACCGGAGTTCATTTCCTGATTCAACAGAGGCCTTTGATCCACGAAAACCTGACCCATATGAGCTGTATGAGAAATCAAGAGCTATTTATGAAAGTAGGCGTAAGTGAAAGCCCTGTTCACCCTGCTGACCATCTAATATTTTAAGTTTTTGCCTATGAATGTGTCACAGCTGACAGATTTTTCTGTAATTATCTTTTGTACCTTAATGAAAACATTTATAATCCCAGTGATAGAGGCTGTTATAAATTATTCAAAAATTCTACACATACATTTTTCTAGATCTTACCTAGATTCTGAAGTTTGACTTTCATTTGTTTTTTCTGTTATACTTTTGCTGTCCTCATTTTGAATATTAAATCCTTAGTGAAGGAAACTAGATATGCTACTATATTTTGGTGTGCTATTTTCCTTCATAGTTAAGAAGAAACTTAATGTTCTATCCAATCCAGCGGGAGAATGTGAATTTATCGATACAAAATTGTTTCACTTACTTTCATTTTAAAGTGAAACTTATTAAAGAAATTTCAGTTTTACTTTGTTTCACAAAAACTACTTCGACAAGTTTTCACATTTTTCTCGGTAGTTAGAAAGAAATTCATAGCCTTAATAAATACTATTTGAAGATCCACACAAAACAGTACAGAACTACCAAGATTCCCATCTTGATATTATTTTTCATGTTTTTTGAAGAGTGCACCACATATTTTCTGTAAGGGTAAAAGAGGTTAAAATTATGTACTACTTATCTTACAGAATATTTTAGATAAAAGCATTATTCTAAATTATGCAGAGATTTTCATGTTATTATGATCAATGCTTAAAAATAGTTTGTTTTTTTAATGAAGGGTTTTTTTATGGTAGCTATTACTTGTGCGTACCCTCTTTAAATTCCTTTTATAAATTACTTTAGCCTATAGAAAAGATAACTGTATAAATTACACATAAAATACTGCACTGCTGCTAACCCAGATTAGACCATTCATATTAGTTGGGCCCTGAGATATAAAGATAAACCAAAACCAGGATAATCCATGCTCTGAAATGTACAAATTTCTTCAGCATGCAATGGGATAGTCTGAGTTTGAGATGGTTCTAGAGAGTGAGTCATAAAAGGGGAGGCTGAGAGAATTGGAACTGGATGCTTTAGCCTGGAGAAGGAGATTCAGGGGAGATGGTTGCTCTCCACAATTACCTGAAAGCTGGTTGTAATGAGGTGGGTGTCAGTCTCTTTTCCCAAGTAACACATAATGAGACAAGAGGAAATGGCCTTAAATTGCACCAGGGAAGGTTCAGATTGAGTATTAGGGAAAATTTCTTCACTGAAAGGATTATCAAGCACTGGAACAGGCTGCCCAGTGAAGTCGACGAGTCACCATCCCTGGAGATGTTTAAAAGAGGTCTTAGCAGTTTTATATTTACAGTTGGACTCAATCTTAAAGGTCTTTACCGACTTCCTGTATTTAAACAAATATCTTTGTAAGACAATTAAGAAAAATATATACATACCATATATGTATATGGGATACATGCTTATATGGCATCTGCTTTCATCTTGGTCCTCATTGTGAAGTTCTGTATTTACAGAATCGCTCTAATAAGTGAAAGCAAATGGGCAAAATGCATATCTGCCCTTTAAAAAACTGTGGGAATATTGATCTCTGGTCAACTACAAAGACTAGCTCACGATCCAAAAGATAATATATTACACTAAAAGATATATCACATCATTCAATAAAATAATAAAGTGCTTCATTATTATTGACGGATGCCTTCTCCAATTTTCTGTGAACTTCCTTGACCAACATGAGCTCTGGTCTTTGACCGATACCATCTGCTGTATTCAGGAGCATATGCTTCATGAGAGAAAGAATTGTTAACTCATACGCTGGAGTTTTCCTAAAGCCTGTGTTTGAATGGCTTAATTGTATCTAAGTTCTGTCTAAGAAGCAACTGGAAACAAGCCCTTTTTAGACAGCTACCTAGGAAAAATGAGAATTAAAAATCATGAAGCTGTTTGGCCCAAAACAAGAAAGTGATGAATTAAAAGAGTGCAGTAACCACTCCTCCCAGATTTCCAGCTGTGTCCTGATCTTCTAGCTAAACCTGAAAACTTTAATTTGTTCTCTTCTAATTCTGGTATCCTTTAAACATTTTCTGTAAGCCTGATTCCTCAGTTCCCAGCCAGACCTCTTCTACACTTATTCATGCCTTTTGATCATAAATAGCTGCCTCAAAACATCTCTGTTCTCCCCAGTATTTTTGTTTCTTGAATTGCTTAAGTACACATTTTAGCAAATTCAGTTCATCTAGCCTTTGATTGCTTTTATTCTCCACATAGTGCTGGTGTTTCCTGAAGTGAGAGAAACAACAGGCAGGAAATCCAGGACTAAATCAAATTTGCCATCTAAACTGAGTATGTGGGAGGGAAAGTTTCAAGATAATACATACTTAGTTTCCTACCATATGGCTGTGTCAGGTTGGTTATCCTCAGTAAAGATATACCCTTAAAAAGTACAGGAAAAAAGTTCAGTTTGGGGGTTTTTTTATGTATTTCTTATCTCAAAGTAATTTTGCCTTATCGCCTGGAAAAGCCTGATAAGAAAGAGGTTCATCTTCTAATAATAGTGCAAAGAGAACAATCATGACCCAAAAAATTCAAAAAGAAAGCGATAGTGTTGGGTCTTTGTTTCTCTCGCAGTGAGACTCCGTTACTAAACAGTTCATTTTCGTACTGCTGTAGCTCTGAATTTCTTTTCTTTCTCTGAAAGATCCCTTTATGAGAGGATCTCACCACAGCCAGAACTCACCAGGACCTCATCAAATCCTCCTTGTTCCTTATCAGAGCCAAGCACGTTGCACATTACAGCACAGTTCTGTGAGGAGCACTAGTGACATGACTTGAAGCAGAGCAAGAACTAGACCCAAGGAGGCTGATTCACAAGCATTTACTCTAGTTGCTAGGTAGCTCATCCCTACCTAATGATAGAAAGGGACTTCAAGCACAAAGTTTTCATTTAAAAAGGATGTTTTACTTTCTACAGGAGTGGTTTTCCACCATAGGTACATGAAGGACCTGCATGACCCTGTGTGATAGGAATATTTCAGTTTTTAATGAACGCATATGAGTTACAAAGGAGTACTACTTCCACACTGCAAACAGTTTTGTAGCGAGTTCAAATAATACAGCCTGGAGACAAATAAAATCATGCATTAGTACAAAAGCAAAGTGCAACTCTATTTTGTAAGTTACAGCTCCTTGGAAAAATTGTCATAAGTTAGCTGTTACCTGTCAAATCTTACCTGTTAGCTGTCACCTGCCTCTGCATTTGCCCATCAGCTGTGCTCAGTAGCTCCAAGTAACCAAAAAGGAACAGAAAGTGCTTCCAAAGACTGATGGAGATTACCACATCATCCAAAATAGCTACGTAAAAGCAAAAGAAGGGCAATTGTTTTCTTCTTTCTTTGTCTTTCCTTTCTGCAGCTACTTTTTCCATCTCTCTGCATTTTCTCCTCTTTTTATTTTTCCCCTCCCCCACCTTATTTCTTCTCCCTGATGAAGAGAACCTACCTAGCTTTCTGCTGTTACATTATTTTGCAAATGTTCAAAATGAAGACATGTTGCTCTAATAACTGGATACTTTCTCCTTTTCCCATCCAGCTCTTAATTTGAGGCAAATCATTAACACCTTTCTTGCTACTAAAACTCTTAGAGTATGAGTGACAGTATGATACTGCTGATAACCATGGAATTTAGGTACAGGAGCTAGAAAATGGAACATCAGATCAGGAATTTCCTATTAACGAAGCAAATTATAAGACTTGATATGCAACAGTTCTTATAGATGCAACTGGAGTTCTGTGGTTGTCATTGGGAGAACTCATCCTCCCGAAATTACCATTTTGCCTTTATAAATTCTCCTTATCCTTCCTTATATTTTACATTGAACCTCTGTAGACAGGCATTAGTCAAATAGGAGACCCAAAGCTGTTGGGAATCATAACGTTATAATATTTCACTAGTCATAAAATGTATAATAGAAGTTTGATTTAATATGCCTCTAAAGAAAGCAGTAAAATAAATATTTTTTACACTGATTAGGTTACATATTTCCTTCAGTTAGTGTAGTACTCTAAGGCTGGTGATATGACATTAAAATGCCAGTAGGAAGAGATAAACCATGAGGAAGGATGATACAATAAGGATTATCTCTCATTGAAAGTGAAATCTGAACAATTACAGTTCCATCTTTTACTGGCAGGACAAAGGTTTCTTCTTTCAAAATCTCCCATGATGTTTTCTCCTCTGACCACAGTATCATGAGTTTCCCAAATTTCCTTCAATTCCATCAGCTCTCTTATGTGCAGCATTAATTTTTTTTTCTCCCAAAGAGTTAGTTAAATTGGAAAAGAATCAAAAAGCTAAGTCCACCAACAGCTGTGAAACATGTAAATAGCAAAATTATTAGCATAATGTATTACTAGCCTTCATAAAATAAGGATATTTTCTTGTGCAGACTTATGAATACCTTTCTCTAAGGGTCACAGACAAGCATGTCAATACGTATTCAAAGTCCACCTTTCCTCTGGAATATCACTGCGGGTATTCAGCACAGATAGGCATTCAAGTATCAGCAGTGTGAAAGATTTCTCAAATGGTGTTCTACTGACTCATTATGTGTAACTCTGAAAATACAATACTTGCAGAAAAATACTAGGGCTGTCAGGGTTTCCTGAACTGGATACTTAGGAAAGAAATACATAGCAAAAAAAATATATTGGGTGTATACAACTGAATGTATTATCTCTGACAGAGTCTGGCATAGACTATGGCTAAGCAGGATTATCTTGTCAATGTTTCTTGGCTGAAGACCTACACAGTTACAACCTTAAAAACTGAAGGAAATTTTTTGCATAATTGTTGCTGCAATTCTTTCAGATGGTATTTTCCTTACAGAAATTTTTCCCATTTTTGCTCATCTGTAGTTGGAAAAAAAAAAAATATTACCTTTGGATAAGGTGCTTTAAAAACTTGTATACACATTTGTACATATAGGTACATACGTAACATTTTCATGACATTAAATGCATAGTATTCTAAGGTATTACAGAAATATATTTTTTGTATAAGCAAATGGTTTGGGACTATAAATTCAGAAAATTAGGTTCTAGTTTCAAATCTTCCTTGAGCTCAGTTTGCTACATTTTTCAACATTTCTGTTCACCAGTTATTGCCCTTTCTATCAATGTTATGCCTGCCTGCACTTAGTAATTGAAAGAGTACTTGGAAATGACTAATTGCTATGTATTATCATCAATCTACTCCTTGACCTAGAGTATGAGCAACTGAGTTACAGGAAGGTAATTTCTTAAAGGGTTTTCCAAACAGGGCAAGTTGTTGTTTTCCTTGCATCTGTTGCTACTCCAAGTGGCAGCATAGAGGAGGCCTAAGAACTTCTTTTACTAGATGAAAGTAATCCTTTTTTTTTATATGAGATGATACATAACAAAAGGAGAAAGAATTTAGCAGACAAACTTCAAATAATTTTGTATTGTTCATCACTGCAGAAAGAGTTGCTCACAATGACAAATCAAATTTGTTAGTTATAAGAACTGGCAATGAAATCAAAAGTATTTTCAAAGGGAATTAAGAGACTATCACCATCACAGCACTGTGAATGTAAAGTGGTTTTTATTGCTAGATTGCAAAGTATGTCCTAAATTATCTAAAATAATATGAAGCATCAGTTTTACAACTGGTGGTGATATTAAAGATGCAGTATTCCTTTCTCTTGAACAATTTACACTTTACTAAAAGATCTACATATAGATTTTCATCTGCAAAGTGGCAGAGTGTACTTAGGAATTCAAAGTAATAACTAAGTTAATTGACCTGTAAGCATTGGGGAACTGGTCATAGCTGCATGAGACCAATGGGAACTGCATCACGTCTGTGCTGTTTCAAACTCCTGCTTGCCCAGCTTTAGAATGGATATTGCTGCATGATCACAGCCATTTTCCTTATTTGTAAAATTCTTACTTACCTATAGCATGACCAGGACTGAGCTGTTGAAGTACAGGTGTTTCTTAATGCTAGTTTTGTTCCATGTATTTAACATTCAATGAAGTATGATCCAGAAAATAATGCAGTATGGATAATAAATATTATCATCCCTATCTTTCTTCAGCATAACTCTTCCTCCAAAGAGTAACGGTGACTCCATTGGTGCACATAAGAATACTCTTGTGTTATGTTATATGTGAATGATACTCCTAGGGCTGTATCTTGACAGCAAAGAAGTCTGGTATTTTTGCCATTGGTTTCAGTTAAGTCAGGATTGTGACCTGAGTCTTGTTTATTTTTTATCTGTTTTCAAATATTTTGCATCTTAAAAATAGTTTCAGTTTCGAAATCATGAGTGTCATCTATCTCAAATTAAACATCAAGCTAGATGTGCAATCTTTTTACTGTTCTGTCTTTGAATAGCAAAGTTAACTTTGACTTTGCACTAACATGACATGGAAGAAGTGTTGATGTATAGCAAGATTTTTGATATGTGTAGCTGCATTCTTGTTCTCCAGAACACATAGAGTAGTCCCCATGGTGGATGTCTATTTCAGTTGTGATCATACACAAGTAGCAGTTCAGAAGAAGGCTGCTTAGTTTTACTTTCCCTGTTCTTGTTTCTAGGATAGATTAGCTGAACTAAAAAATTTAATGCAGCAAATGTACCAAGTATTTTATTTTTCATTCAAGTTCTACTTTGTAATCATTTCATTCCCAGTTCACATAAGAGGCTACAACTCAGCCTCTGACAATGCAGCCACAGAATTTCAACCAAAAAGGCTTTGTATGGAGAATACACAAATCACATCAACATTTTAAAAACTTCTGCACTTTGAATGTTGATTTATGGTAACTGTGTTGGGTAGTCTTCTGTCTTTGTCCTGATCTCTCTAAATATGTCTTCTGCTGCCTTGTTTCCTAAGAGGTGGAGGCAGGAGGTTAAATTTAGTCAAGGCTAGGAAATGCGAAAATGAACGTAGTAATTAGTAAATGGAAAATTTCAAACTCCTTGTATAAAGGTTAGCTTCCTATAAAAACTAATTGACCATTTTTAATGAAACAGGGCTTGCTAGAGTGTTTGGGTAAAACTACCAGTTTGTTCCCAGTAGATACGAGGAACCAGGACGTTTCATGAATTACATGTGTTTTGCTTGTCTTATGACCAGTCCCAGTGGTCCTTCATCTTCTCTTGGAAGTTGCTGTTGTCTCCAGTCTTTGAGCCCAGAACTGCATCAGTTTTCTATTAGTTGCCAACAGCCTGCCTGTCACATGAGCACAGCTATTCAGAGGTTGTATTCTGTTTTTCAAAGTATCAGTGATATAATTACAAATATCCTGTACTGCACACAGACCTAAATTGCTGATGGCAGATTCTTCCTAAAATGAATATTGCTTTTTTGCATTTACCAAATATACAGGTCTGCATTTATGTTTATATTCCTGGTAATCAAACTTTTAAAAACTTAAAGGATTTATTCAACGCTTTCAGCCTAGTGAAGTTCCAAGTTTCTATGTGTGAAGCGTGAACTACAATGAAAACAAATGCTAGATGTTGAATAGCTGATTGTGAGATAATTAACACCAAGAAACTATATGAAATTCTGCAGAGGCAAAGAAAAGACACCTATTCATGAACAGAAGCCAAATCAGACTTAATGAGATTAGCTCCTAACAGGTACTTTTGCCTGACCACAGGAACAGTTTGCAAAAAAAAAGTGCTACTAACTTGCTTAAAATACATGTCTATCTTAGCAAGTTGTTACCTAATTTTCTTTCGCTTTGCTACTTGAGGCCAGTTCTGAGGGATATCAGAGTGACTGCAGGCAGAAATGAAAACAGGAATGAAACAACTTTACAGTGGCTCAAGAGTAACTCCAGCTGGATGACCGACAGAGAGGGTTTTGGTCCTTTCAAACCTAAAAGCTTATTGAGATTATCAAGATGAAATTACTTTCTGGGCATTAAAATCGTTCTGTCTCTTTTAAAGGTTCCGTTAAAATCTTGAAAGTATGTGAGTAAACAAAATCATTTCTCCAAGTTTACAGTGGAGCAGCATCAGTTTCAAAGGTTCCAGTTCTCAGGAGATATGCCAGTGCACTAATTTACATTTAGATAGCACCTCTCATCTCAAAGAATCCTGAAACACTTTCCAAAATCTGAAGTGTGTGAAGTAATTACCTCTTTTAAAAGCTAAAGACACACAGGTACCTATAAACTAAAACATCACAGCCTATATGACACAATTCCTAACACAGCTGGTGAACACGAAAACAAGAGGAACACCAAATCCAAAGGGATGTTTCCATCCAGTGGAATGTCTATACTGTATTTTAGGTAACCAGGGGAGCACTCACCTGACTTTGAACAGACCACGGCTGTTATGTAAATACTCTTACCAAAACATTGTCATAAGACATTCAGTGACCTCCAACTCCTTTTTTGGGAAAATGTCTTCACCCTAGAGCATTAATTCAGTATTGACTTAAGTGACCTATGAATATTCAGCTGCTACTATGACAGCCCATGTTGTCTTTAGGAAGCAGCCTACCAGAAGGCAGGTAGCTTTATTCCAAATTCTTCCAAAGGAGTAAGGAGTTGCCCACAGAGGAAATAGCTTTCTGCCTGGTGCTACCTACTTACAGTATGAACTCCATTCCTGTCTCCCTTCTGTCTCAGGAAGACAACATACATGTTGCATCAGTATCCTACAGATGCTGATATGACAGACCTTACCCTGTTTGTACCATGAAATAGGTGTCATATGATACTCAGGTTTAGAGTCGTATTTAACACTTTATTTACCTTTCTGTTGTTGGTAGTCCAGTGAAAATCACTTCTGTTTTGGGATGTTTTAAAATTCACTCTTGATGCTGCAGAAATAATAAAACTAGATATTCTGGCTAGAAATTCCTAGTCAGAACACTTCAGAATCGGCAAAGGAAGTGTGACAGTGAGTTCAGCTATGGACTTGCCCCAGATTCCTTTAGTGCCAGCAAAGCAGTTGTATATGAAAGGAGATCAGTTTGCTGCATTTCATCTAGTGAAATGCAAATACTATGAAACCTACCTGCATGTAAATTAGGCTAAATGGGTTTACTTGTATTTGCCTTCACGTACAACCAGTTGTTGTCATTGGCAACATACAGCCTTCTAGCAAAATCTTGCTCTTCTTTATCATAAAAGGCTTTTTGCAATTGGGTTGAATAAAAGCAATGGTCAAGTCATCTAGGCACAAACATTAAACTTTCCTTTTTATTTCTGTACATGAATAAGCCCAGATATTGTCACCAACTTTCACAATTTTGAACTCATTAAAAAATTTATCTTCGCCATAACCTATGTTATGTTAGAGGAATGTTAGCATCTTACCATCTGTTTTCACTTTGCATAGAAATGGACAGGGAGGTCTATGTCTAGCAGGAAAATGTACGGGTAAACCTTGGACATCAAGAAGGAGGGGAGGAGAGGAAAATAAATGTAATAAAAAGTAGAAACTGCACTTCAGTAATTCAAAACACAGCAGAGAATTGATGCTGCATCTTTAAATTACTTGAGAAATGTATTTCATCTTTAATTCCCCATTTTCCTATTCAGAACAAGTGCTGCCCAGGACTGGTTTTCGAGTGGATTCCTCTGGCAAGTATTCTTCAGCCTTCATTGTTCTGTAAACTAATTTTCCTTCATTTTATGTTTTAGTTAGTCTTCTTTCTTTAATCATTTCCCTAGACAATCACAAATCATGACAGCCCAGTCACCATTTTATTTTTGTATGCATTTTTTGTTATACAATGCTAACTCTAAATCTTTTTATCATAGATTTGCATTTTGAGCAAGGAAAAGTATTTCTTTTTCCTCATCCAGTCTTTGTGTATGTTTTACAATATTTTATTTGTGCTTTCATATGTTAGTGTTCACTCCTTAACATAAAAATGTAGCTCTATATCTCATGTCCAAATCTAAGCTTATGCAATATTTTGTGTAAAACTGAAATGGTTGTTTCTTCATTTGCAAAAAAACCAGAACTGATGTACTATGCAGATCCATCCATTCCTTGCTCCCATATATAGCTCTAGTTTTGTAAAAAACTAAAAGCAAAACTTTCAAAAATAGAAGCTTTTTTGTGTGTTTGAATCAACATCAGACTTGTAAATGGTAATGGACATACTTAAAAACCAGTAATATTTTATTTTCGAATGTGGTCATGTTAAGTGAACACTTAAAGCAACCTGTTTTGACAATGTCATTAAAGTCTTTTCTAGTCCTACACAGGTTGGGAAGACACTCTAAATTAAATATGATATTGGACTGGTTTTGCATACCCAATAGGGTTTATATATTGAATACCTCGGCTAGCACACCAACTCTTTTTTATTTTTTCTTTTTTTATTATATTGCTGATTTTTATACTAACATCTATTTACCAGCATTTGCTCTCTATAAATATCAAGAGCAAATGAGTATGTTTTTAAATTGCTGCTGTCACTGGAGATCAGCCAACCCGCAACTTTTTTCAAGCTTTTCATGTATTTCAAGAGCATCTAAAATTCAGATAACAAATTATGGTATATTTATGTCAATCACAATTCACAGTAATTATTTGCATGGAACAAAAATCTTCACCATGTTCAGCAAAGGAGACCAGATTAATGTTTGGTTTTAGCAGGAAAGTGGAGTACACCCAGTAGGACTATAGCATTATTACTGATGCTCTTCATCCTTGTTTTAATTTCAATATAGATGATATTTAATAAAAAAAATCCATCTCAACATTTACAGTATCATCCCAAATAAAAGGTTTATCATTTTAAAACTCACATAGCACTTGTGCAACTTGACTTGTACAGAAAATGAATTAATAATCTACAGGGATGTGTTTTCTCTACATACTTCTAAGAAACAATAGCATGTACACTGATGAATGGGATTTACCTAGGAATTCAAATTAATACTGTTCAGAAGTGTAGTAGAGAGCTGACAGTCACATCTTCACCTATAAGAACTTAATATCATTGAGTGGCAACCTGTTCTGGTACCTTTACATTTAAAGCAAATTCCCTGTTGTCCAGGAACCAGAAAGTGGAATTTCCCAATGCTCTTTACCTTCCTTACTGTGCAGCAACGATCAGATCACAGCTTGGCCAATAACATTCTCAGGTTCACGGGGGAGTCAGCTGGTTTTATATCCTAGCAAAGTGAATTGTTTGGGGTTTTTTTAAGCTTCTAGGTCAAGGGATCAGTTTTGAAAGTTTTTCTTTAAACAAAAAGAAGAATCAAAACGTCCTAATTATAAAAAAAAAAGACAATGAAGTTACTAGCAGGCAGATCTAAAGTTCTTATTCTGATATAAATGTGCAGAGAGGAAAGGGAAAATAGGGAACATTGTCATTCTTGCACAGGTTTCACATATTATTCCATCAGAAATACTGACTTTAAGCTGAAACTCTCAGGGAAATTGGCAGGAGATGGGACATTCAGGTGTATTAAGTTGACTGGAAAGAAAAGCAAACTGTGCAAAAAACTATACTAATTTAGTCTTGGTTTTACTCCTGCATCTGCAGACCTATTCATTTTTTCTTATTTGGCACAAACTACAAGGTGCTAATCTATCTTACAAAGAGAAAAAAAAAGGGGGGTGTGTCCAATTTCTGGGATGAAGTTATATTAACCAACAGTTTGCAGTATATTACAAGGCATAGGAATATCATTCTTCTGTAAGTATAGGTAATTTTCTTTGTATTATCAACAGAAAATCTTCTTCAGCAAAGAAAGGCAAAATTTAAAGGCAAAGTTTAGTTCATCTGATCATCTTTTATTAGGAAGACAGTACTAAAATCATAGAAAAGCATACACTTAAAGAAATA
>WAAB01013316.1:0-10031 GCA_013389865.1 Piaya cayana | reverse complement strand
GGGTGACAGGAGCGCAGTGACCCAGGGAGTGCCGAGGTTGCTGGTTTTCCCAGTGCAGAGTGAGGTTGTTCCTCAGACTGAAATTTCACAGGCCATTAGGCTCCGCGCTGGCTGTGCGGGGAGGCTGCGGGAAGAAAATGATTCAAATCACCGTTACACCAGCTATGGGGAGCGCATTCCATGGCAAGTCTTGCCCTGCGTGTCATCCCCTCTGCACACAGTCCCTCCTCCCAACTGCCTCCCAGTTCACCCAAGACCCTGGTGAAGACTCTGAGGACCCAAGCACCTCTGCACAACCCCCAGACTCACTGAGCAGCATTGTCCCCAGCACCCACTGGCCTCTCCTGGCACGGGGAGTTGGGAAACGTGCCCCAAGAGTCCCACCATGTCTCAGCAGGGCATCAGCAAACCCCAGCTGTTTCTAGATGTGATGTCCAGGGCTTGAGAGGTGCTGTGTGGGTTGGGAGCTGGGCCCGGCTGCACTCCCTAATCCCGGCTGATGAGCCAAGGCTGGAGCTTAACCGTCCCCTCTCCACCACTAGCAACTTTTGCCACTTAGAGGGCATTTCTACAACACAAATCCAGCATTTGTTCTATTTTCCCTGCCTGTTACCATGGTGCTGGTGTTATTATCTTGGCTATCTTAGGAGTTTACTACAATGCAGATGAACGCAATAAAAATCACTCAAGGAAAACTGCTAAATGAGAGGCAACTTTTATCTTTAATAACAGCAGGTCAGGAGGGAAGCCGGGGATGGAGAGGAGTGGGGACCAGAGCCGGCTGCACTCGCTCTGCTGCAGATAGCTTTGTTAGACCAAATTAAACCTCTGAGCAAGCGAATCCCACTTGGTGTATGAAAATGACAGTGTTAAATAATATACTGCACCTCTCAGTGATTTCTCTCCCTTTCTTATTTTGTCCTTCTCTCTCCTGCTGCCCAACTGCTCCCAGCTGGCAGCAGCCAGGAGTGACACAGGGAATGCAAATGACCCCTCTGCCTGCACAGCCTCACGCTCCTCAGAATCCCCCGGCTGCTGCTTCTCCTCCTTGCGCCGGTGGAACTCTGCAGCGGGGAGAAAAAGCAGCAGGATCAGTCCCCGTGTCTGGACAGGTTCTTGACTCCGCGTGTTCTGCGTGGTGGCATTCGTAGCCATCCCAGAACGTGGTTATTGTTGCTGAGGTAACTGAGTCAGTGTAGTTGCTCTCTCAAAGGTAGCAGGGACTTCTTAGATGGCAGCGTCAACAAACTGGTGATTTGGGGGCAGGCTGGCCTGGCTCTTGTGGTGTTTGACACTAGTGCTGTGCTTTGCGATACCGCCCCGGCTATTTGAGTTGACAGGCGGAGCGGCTGGGAGGACCAGGCAGCTCTCCCTGGGAAGTGATTTACTGTAAACATTTCAGGGTAGGATTTGGGATTTCAAGAGAAAGAAGCCTCCGTTCCTGTTCTTATCAAAGTCAGTGTAATTACGCCGCACGCTCTGACGGGCTCAGGAGAGCCCTGCTGGAAGCTCTCAGCTTACTGAGGCCGCGGGTGGCGCAGGGTCGGGCAGGACCAGGCTGGGCAAGGGGATTCCATCAAACCCAACAGTCCTACCCACAGAGGAAGAGGTGGTGGAGCTCTGGCCTGGGGTGTTGAGTGGGTGTGTGTTTTTTCTTTTGCTGAGGAGACTCCGGTGCTCACCCATGGCCATGGTGCCAGCCCCACATCGCAGGGCAGGGAAGCCTGTGCAGCTTCCATGAGCCATGAACGTGCCCAGTGCCCATCATGCCACCTCAGCTGAGTGGGATGCAGCATGCAGCTCCCTCTCAGCCTGGCTGCAGCAGCAGGATCAGCCCCTGATGCCTCGGTTATCCCAAGGGGACCATGGGGACTGTGTCTGCCCCCCCCGTGGCACCACTGCCCTGCTCTGGGGGAGCCCGAGGGATGGAAAGGAGGCGAGGCAAGAGGGTCTTGGGGTGCTTGAGAGGGTCTGGGGATGCCGAGAGGGGCTTGGGATGCAGAAAGGGGGTTGGGATGCCAAGCATGGGGTGGGATGTTGAAGGAGTTTGGGATGCTGAGAGGGTCTTGGGGTGCCACAGGGAACTCGGGGACAAGGGTCAGTGTGATAATACAAGAAACTGGGCACAGATTTGGCCCGCAGTGAGGAGCGCTGCCCAGGCTGGGTGGCACGGGGGCTCCTAGAGCCGGGGGGAGGAGGGTGAGCAAGGGAACGGGGCGGGGAGGGGGATCAGGGAGGCTGGGGGGAGGCGTTGTGGGGAGCTGGGGAAGTGCTGGCAGTGGAAGAGCAGTGGGTCAGGGGGCTGGGGGGAGCCAGAGGAGCCCCAGCAGGGGAGGAGGAGGAGNAGGGGAGCCGCGGGCGGGGCCGGAGCGGTTGCGGGCTCCCTTCCCCGCCCCTCGCTCCCCTCCTCTCCGCCCTCCCCCGCTCGGGCTCCGGCGGCAGCTCCAGCCCCAGCCCCATCCCCATCCCCGGCGCAGCCCCCGCCCCCCGGCCCGGCCCCGCTCGGCTCGGCTCGCAGCCCCGCGGAGGCTCCGCCGCCGCCGCCGCACGATGCCGGGGCCCCGCGGGCTCTGCCTGCTCGCCCTGCTGCTCGCCAGCCCCGCGGCCCCGCGCCCCGGTAAGCGGGGACCCCTGGGGCACCGACCAGGGCGGAGGGGGAGGCGGAGGGGGGGCGATGGTGTTCGTGCAGCCGTGACCGGGGAGGGGGGGAGCGGGACCGGGAGGGGGGTGCTGGAACCGGCCCCGAAGGGGGATCCCCGGTTCTGCTGCTCCCCGGGCCGAGCCGAAACTTCTGGCATTGCCGGGAGAGCGCAGCGCCGGTGCTGGGAACGGAGCTGGGAGCGGCACTGGGAATGGAGCTGGGGGAGGCACCGGGAACGGCACCGGTGGTAGCGGCACCGGTAACGGCCCCGGGAGCAGCACCAGGGACAGCGCCGGTAACGGCTCCGGTAACGGGGCCCGGCGGGGGTTCAGCACCTCGGACAGTTCCCTGGGTCCCTGCCCTAATGGGGAGTCGCGAGCTAACAGGGACCCGTCCTGGACCCTCTGTCTCCCTCCTGCAGGCAGCACAGCCCAGTGTCCCAGGCTCCCAGTATCCCCAACATCCCTGCTCCCAAGGTCCCCAGCACTCCATTGTCCCAGGCTCCCAATGTTCCCAGTATCCCTGCTCCCAACATCCTCAGCCCTCCAGTGTTCCCGGCTCCCAGTACCCCAGCCCATTGATATCCCCAACCCTTGGTGTCCACAGCCCGCAATGTTTCCAGCTCCCCCAGGGGGCCCGGCCCCAGTATCCCCTGCACTGTGGTGTCTTCATCCCTCAGAGTCCTCAACCCACGGCATCTCTGGTCCCCGGTGTCAGGTCCCCACTGGTGTTCCTGTCCTGCCAGCCTCAGGGTGGTGGGGTGGTGAGTGTTTACCCAGGGGCCGCGTGTTCATTCCACGTGTTTCACGTCTCCACGCGAATCCGCTCCTTCTCCCTTCCCCCCTGTCATCCTGCTGCTATGACAGCCTGTGAACAGGCTTCGGGACCCGTCTGCGGGTGACTTGACGAAGTCGTTGCAAACTAGCAGGGTGCTTGAAGGCTGCTAAATCTGTGCTGCTCCCGGGCTCTCCTCGCTGAAAGGCTGTGAGGAAGAGGCAGATGGGGTTTTGGTGCGCTGCTGGCTGTGGTTACCGATGCGGATTGATCAGAGGGAGAACGGGAGAGGCCGACGTCTGCTTGTGCTGCAGTGTTTGTGCAGGGTCTGGGAGACCGACCTCGGGGGCCAGTGTTGTGGTTTGAACAGAGATTAACTGCTCCCTGTGGCAGGAGCGCTGGGCAATGCTGCCTGCCAGGCTTTCATTTCTGATTGCATTCTGAGTCTTTGATTTTTTGGTTTACCCAGATTTCATATGGAGGTTATATTACAGAATCTATCCTTTCTGGGTAACAGAACTGGGTGTAGATTATAGCGTTTTCTCTCTCACCTGCGTGGGTTTGTGCTTTGTGCATGGACATGCACGTACATAGGAAGGAATCTGACTCAAAGTCTCTATCCACAAATGCTGGCAGCCTGTTTCAGCAGCAGAACAAACAGAAATAGCCTTTTATCCAACGTGTTACACAAACGCTCTTGTCCAGGCCGCTGGCGAGCTGCTACAGGAGATGTGAGCACAGCAGCAGGCTCTGTGCTGCCCTGAGAGGGTCTGGGGGAGTTGAGGAAACCAACCAACCAAGTTGAGTGCTGAGCCCAGGATGGGGCTCACAGCTCTGCTGCCTCATACCCTGGAGGAAGGACACCCCCCTGCCCATGCTAGGGGGGTTGGAAGGGCATGATCCCTTCCATTTCAAATAATTCCATGATTTTAGGGGGTGCCCAGTCCTGAGCACCCATTGTGAGCACCAGCAGGCAGCCCTGCTCCTCCGGAACAGGATTTGGCCCTTACAGCAAGCACAATCTGTCATGAATCTCAGGGTATGAGAACACAGCGTTCCAAACTCCATTTTTCTTGGCAAAGAGGGAGCTGATAAATAGTTGACCCTTTACGAAGGTTGGTGAATTATTGCTGTAAAATCCCAAACTCCTGCAAGTGCAGCCCAGGAACCAGTGGCCACTTGGCAGCTCTGCCCATGCCCAGGGGGGAAGGCTCATCATTCTGCTCACAGGTCACAGCCAGGGCCCAGATTAGCAAGCCCCGCTGCTCTCAAACTGTGAGGGGGAGCAGGATCAGACCCTGCAGAGAGAGATTGTTCCATGTGCTCCATCTGCCTGCTCTTTCAGTTCGTTCTTCGCAGAAACAACTAATTTCACATGACTTGCGCTGTTCGGTTGCTCAGCTGCTGGCTTTTTGGTGCTTTGCTCTTGGGGAACCATTTAAATCAACAGAGAGGAGGTGTGAAAGCCTCTCCTCCGAACATCNGCAGATTCGTGTCCACTAGAGGTTGTGATGAGACTGGTAAATCCTTCCCGCGGTGCCAGTATCGGAAACGCAGCCCGGGTGGTGCTGAGCATCCAGCTCCTCCGTAGCGCCATCATCTGCGCTTCCCCCTTCTTTCTTTCAAAGCGTTCGGGCACCCCCAGGCTGGTTGGCGTCGCAGGATAACAAGCCACAGAGGTTCACCTGGCTTTGTGGTGAGCCTGCACCGCGTGAGAATTATTCCCTAAAATCAGGTGCGTCCGGCAGGGAGGAAAACAGAGCGTGGGCTCAGCGAGGGCTGCAACAAGTGAGCGCCGTGCTCTCGCTGCAATCAGCAGCACCCCGAGCGGTATCATCTTAAGGAATGAGATAATAGCACGCAGTCAGGCTGCCAGCGGGTTGCGTGGCCAGAGCTAACAGGGAGTGGGATTTGTCTGATGGGGAGGTATCAGAGGCCATAATAAACCTTTCCTCTTCCTCCTCTCCTCCTTAGCAGAAAGAATGAGGAAAGTCTGGATCAGTGAAATCAATCTCTCTTAACCCTCTAAATCTCCCTATTTTTGACATTATGAATACATAAAGATGATATTTAAAATGTGCATTTTGTGGATGCTGCACAATCACAAGTCTTTCCTTCTATATATTTTTAACTCCTCTGGCAGTGGGGAGCTGGACACGAGTATTTGGGGCTGGAGAGGGAGACTGCAGGGTGTCTTAGCTAATTGTGCTCCCTTGCCATACCCCATACCTCACAGAGGTCTTCTAAAAGCAAACTGTGGAAAAAGGGAAGTGCAGAACATATAGGTGTATAAATCTCTACGTCAGCTTCTGCTGGGTTCAGAAATTAATAATTCCTAGACGAGGCAGCATGCACACAAGTGTGTCAGGGCATCACTGCGTGGGTGATGCAGGCATGGAAAGTGCCTGGTGTGAGACCAGCACATTGTGCCAGAGGGCAGGGGTGTTTCCACAGGTATTTGGGGTCACAGACGAGCTCTGTGAAGCTTCCATATCCCATTTTGTACAAACGAGTTGCTTTCTTGATGAAACGAGCCCTATATGATTAAATATAACAGGTAGCTTTTGATCTAGACTACAAGCAGCCTCCAAGATCAGCGTATTTTACATCCCTCCATCACTGCAATGAGTACAGCCAGTTCCAGTGGGCTTTGGGAAAGAAAAAAAAACAACCAAACCAAAACCCCCAAACCAACATCCTAACATTCTCTGAGCAATCCCAAAGTTATTTACTTGATGCGATTTTAGTTTTTCAAATATTTGAAAGTGCGGCTGAACACTTAAACGTGCTCCAAGGAAATCCTGTTACAAAACACAGGCTATATTTTAATTAGCGTAACATGCCGTTACATGGCTGGGACTGGAGCCTGCCAATAACCGTATCTTTGGGGAGTTCAGATAGATGTCTATAGAAAATACAGCCTGAGCACTGGCTTTCCAATTTTCCAGTCCATCAGGATGGATTTACACTCCTGTCAGGGGTATGAAATTGCTGCGTTCAGCAGTGAGATAGCTCCGTGTCTTTAACCACTTGCCTTGCTGGGCGCAGGGTGCTCGGTAAGGCAGGGCTGTGTCCTCACATGGGTCCAAGGGACCCAGCAGGTTGGTAGAGGGATCCCTCTGCCCATCTGGGCACCCTGACAAGCACCCAGCAGCCTGCTCACCTCTAGGGCTTCTGCAGGGCGAGCACCAGGATGAGCCACACTGGTGTTGAACACGGTGCCATTGGTGATATCCAGCCATTCCCCTTCATTAGCAAAGTGCTATCTGGGCCAAAGATGACGTTTCCAGCAGATTGCAGCTCAGGAGCACCCGTGGTGATAGGGATAGGGTCCTGCTGTCCCCTCCAGCCGTGGCCTTAGGGCAGCAGCAAGGAGGAAGGTGACCCCAGGGGTTTATCTCTTCTGGGGACAGCAGGGCTGCAAACAACAGTGCTTCAAAAATCCTTCTGTTTGTGCTGCGCCAGGATCGATGTCCCTCGGGGAGGGTGCAGGCAGAGCCCAGGGGAGCTGCTTTTCCACAGCTGCTTTCAGAGGGAGGTTGTGCACTAGCAGCCGGACCAGCCAAAGCAATCTGAGTGCTGCCAGAGAGGGGCAGGGAGCCCCACTGCCTGCCCCACAGCACCCACCATGCAGAGGGGGCATCATCCCCTCTGCTGACTCAAAGGGAAAGGTGTTTGGCAGATGATGTGATTCAAAGAGAGACAGAACGATCTTGAATGTGTCCCTAAGGTAAAACCAGTGGATGCTACAGAGCTGGAGTTCTGTGATCCTGGCTGAAACCTGGGTTATCTCCAGCCTGGCTGTGAGGCTCTGGGCACAGGACTGTGCAGCACGCTGCTGTCCTGCCGGGATGGAGAGCAAATCACAAGTGTCAGGAAGGCTCTGAGGCAGCTGCAGTGTCTCTGTGACTCTAGTTTCTGCAGCTTAGCTGCTGCTCATAACTGTTCCATGGCTTCCCAGAGCGCTTCCCAAAAGGACCCATTTCACAAGATCATTTTTCATGCTGATGTGCACATGAGCAGTTTGGATGCACGGAGGAGACCCGTGTGATATCGGTGCCTCAGCTGCTCTCACCGCAGCCCAAGTCCAACTCAGTAACTCTGTCTCCATGAGCTTGGATGAAGTAAGAGAGAAATGCTTTGCAGAGAGCAGCCCTTTTCTGCTGAGGGAAGGTGTCCTTCATTTCAGACGACAGGCCACCAGGTACCTGCCTGTCTCGTTTCACAGCTTGTTAACAGACAAGTTTTTGAGGATGTTCTTGCACAGCTCTAATCTGCATCCTCCTCCAGTGAAGATCTGCCTGCTGCAGCCTTACCTCAGCAGGAGAAGGACAGACGGACACTTGCTCAGGGACCTTCTGCACCCCGTGCCTTTCAGTGATTGTCCTGAAGGAAGCAGAGCAGCTCGGGCAGCTCACCTGCTACAACTGCACCACTGGGAAGATGAATAAGAAGAATAAATGAACTTTGGATGCTTGCAGTGACCCCCTTGATACTCAGCCCTGTAATAACTCTCAGGCTTCATCCCTAAGGATTTCAGAAATCAGAGGAGGAGCTGACCAGAGCCTGGGGTGGAAGAGGCAAAGCTGGGAGACAGCTGGAGGAAGTCAAACTCATTTTTAGTCACAGAGCATGAGGCATTGTGGATTTCTAGTAGAGGCTTTGGCACAGGCTTGATAAACAAGTGCAAACGTTGTTGTCTTCTACTTGAATCCATAGCCATGGTCCCTGCAGCTGGGGGATGCTCAAGCAGTCACAGCCAGTACCTGTGTCCTGGCAGGCCTGGGACCCCCAAAAATGGGGGTGTGGGACATCAGCAAGGGGCTGCTGGGACCTTTAGAAGCTGCCACAGGCAGGTAGAGCTCCTCCTGTGCTTTCGAGAAGACACTATTTCTGGCCTAACGTCTTTCTTAGATGACATGGATGTGGAATAACAAACCCTTTGAAGCGTGCTGCTGTGAGTTAGCGTCACACTGCTAGAGCCGCTGGAGTTGCACTGATTTGTAAAAGCAGGGCTCCAGCTGAGTGGCCCAATCCTTGCCTGCAGCCAGAGCCTGCGGGGGAGTGAGCAGGGGGAGCCCGAATTCTACTCCCTGGTCCCCTCTGTGGGCACTCATCCCAGCCTGGGTGGAGAGGTGAGGTGACAGGGGACCCTCCACTGCAGAGCTGTGTCCCACGCAGAAATAACACCATCCGCCTGCTGGAGCATCTTTGCTCAGGGGAGACTGTGTTCCCATTGTGCTGTGATATCTGGTTTCCTCTAGGTTCTTTTTTGCTTGTTAAAATTCATGGTTGCGGTACAGCTGAGGCTGGAGCACTCAGAGCGTGGGCAGAGAGCACAGCCCCATCTTTTCCTTTTTTCTTTCCCTTGGGAGCACCCAGAAAAGCAGGCGACCAAAAGAGACTCAAGTTCTCACTGAACCAGGAGCTTTCCTGATGCAAAGTAAGGAAGCTCTGCCCAGATTTCCAAGTCTGCATTGCACAGGGACAAGCAGAGTTTGTGCAGATCCTTCTCCCTTTTCCCAACCCCAGTAGAAGATTTCAAGCCCTGGTGACCCAAATGACTCCTCCAGGGGCAGGGACTNAAGAATTTTCATCTTCGTCCGTCTCACTGTTTCGCACAGTTGTGTGTTACGTGCCAAAGCAAGGACCCACGGCACCACGAGCCGCGCTCACGAGGTGGGGTTCTGCAGGGGTGACCCCAGAGAAGGGCCAGGAACTGTGCTTCCCAGGGTGCCGGGGAGTTTTATCGATGTGCTTCAGCCCAGAAACAAGGGAATTACTGTGGGACCTGGCAGTGAAGTGCTGAGCTGGGGCAGAACAGGCAGAACCAGGCAGGCAGGTACCAGTGGGAATGATCCTCTGGACAGGGGAGGAAAGGGGGTGACAGAGCCAGCTGGAGGGTCTCCTGCAAGGTCTTGTGGTACTTACTGTTGGGCTGGGTGCAGTTCTGCGAGCAGAGCAATCAACTGATGAAGATATAAATTATTCCAAGCATCCAGGCACTGATGAGA
Organism: Piaya cayana; assembly: GCA_013389865.1. NCBI lineage: Eukaryota > Metazoa > Chordata > Aves > Cuculiformes > Coccyzidae > Piaya > Piaya cayana. The sequence continues at coordinate 602 of WAAB01013316.1, read as the reverse complement.
CAGGAATAACTCAAGGGGAGTTAGGGAATTTTCTGGAAACCGGTCAATTCGTGGTGATTTCAGAGCTAGTCGGAACAGCTGAAAATATTTAAAATTCAAGAGAGGATCTCCATCTGACTTTTTAGGGTGGATTAATGGAGCATGTCAACATTTTGTGGATGAGAGCCTTCATCTCGGGTAGATTGGTGGCTGGGGGACAATAGAGGAGGACATCGCTCCTGATACGCCCTCCGCCTGCAGCCCCGCAGCTCTTCCCCCAACACCAGGGCTGCGTGAGGACACGCAGAAACCAGGCTTGTGTTTTCTGATGATGATTTAAATGCCATTTCAGTAAAGATCAGGCTAGTCATGATGGTGCTAAACTTCCATTTGCAAAGATACCGAGTCCCTAAACTGAAGGGCTACTCTTGTGTGAGCCCTAACGACCTCCCAGTGCTCCCAGCGCAACGGTAGCATCTCTGCCCACAGCGAGGAGCTCTGCAAATGCAACTGAGCAGATGCCCACTTGGACACATCAGCTGTCCTTTCCCCCGTTGCACAGGGTACAAATGAGGGGATGATTTTAAATAAGATGAGTAGATCATAGAACAACCAACCAGGTT
>WAAB01013310.1:2377-12612 GCA_013389865.1 Piaya cayana | reverse complement strand
ACCCTCCTGCTGCTATTCCTGCTCGCAGGAGGGCGATGAGACGCTCGGCTCGCCCCGCTGCGGCTGCTAATAAGCACAACCCCAAATCCAGGGTTGTGGATCCGTTATAAATGCCATTAAAAAAAAAAAAAAGTCAAAGCTTTCTGTGGTTTAGTCACGGCTGCAGAAACTGCCCCCCCAGGTGCATTCCCAAACCTGACACGAGAGCCTTTCAGTTCTCGAAAGCTCTTGGAGCCCCGTGGTGGCAACCGTCACGTCAAGCGGTGGCTGCAGACTCTGTCTCGGAGGCGTGGGCAGCGCCGACAGCTGCTGTCGCTGGGGAAAGCGGAGGCTCAGGAGCTCTGCCTTCCGAGCCTTCCAAGAGCTGTAGGTGGCCTCGCTATTTCAGAGGTATTGAAAGCTCCGCAAGTGCTTGGAAACATCCACCCGGCTTGTGTGACAGCTCAGGTAGGAATCAAAACATCGTGAGGGAAAAAAATCTCACGCTCAGGTTTTCTAGGAACTGGAGGTTGTGGTGATTGAAGGATGTCTGGGAGCAGGAAGGAGGCAACAGCTAAAGCCTCTGCCTGAAAAGGGGGCAAATAGGGATTTGTTATCGTAGAATCCTGGAGGGGTTTGGGCTGGAAGGGACCTCACAGCCCATCCAGTTCCCACACCTCCCACTGGCTCAGGGGCTCCAAGCCCCATCCACCCTGCCCTTGAGCCCCTCCAGGGATGGGGCAGCCACCACTGCTCTGGGAAACCTGTTCCAGGGCCTCCTCACCCTCATAGTGAAGAATTTCTTCCTCATGTCCAATCTAAATCTTTCCCCTCCCAATTAAAGCCATTCCCTCTTGTCCTCTCCCTGCCCTCCCTGATCCAGAGCCCCTCCCCAGCACTCCTGGAGCCCCTTTTGGCCCTGGAAGCTGCTCTAAGGTCTCCCCACACCCTTCTCTTCTCCAGCCTCAACAACCCCAACTCTCTCCTCGCACAGGAGCTTCTCCAGCCCTCGGATTGTCTCTGTGGCCTCCTCTGCACTCGCTCCAGCAGCTCCGTGTCCTCCCTGTGCTGAGGATCCTCGGGGCTCCAGGTGGGTCTCCCCGAGCGGAGCAGAGGGGCAGGATCCCCTCCCTCCCTGCTGCTCCCACGGCTCTGGATTGGGCCCAGGACTCGGTTTCTGGGCTGTGAACGAGCACTGCTGGCCCCTGTTGAGCTTCTCCAGCCCAGAACCCTCAGGGCTGCTCCTAACGATGTCCCCCAAGCCTGTATTGAAGCTGCAAACCGCCCTGAGCCAAGCGTAGGACCTTGCACTTGGGCCTTGCTGAACCTCATGAGGTTGACGCCGCCCCCGGTTCTCCTGCTTCTCCTGCACCAGGGAAGCGGCTCCTGCAGCTGCGGCGAGGGCAAGGCAGAAGCCCACAAGATGAGAAACTCAGACAAGGGAATTAAGAGCCTAATATGCCCTAATTGGCATTTGGAGGGATGAAAGCACCTTTCAGCGCTGCGTAGCGCGGATTTTGACGGTGCCTGAGAAGGCACCGGGTCGCCCCAGAGGCGGAACAAAGCTCCTGCCCACCAACCACACGCTGGCTGAATGGAGCCGCCAACCCGAGCCTCACGGAGATGAATCACCCGTACAAACCGGAATCACCGCCTCACGCTCTGGATTTACATTCAAAACAGACAAGAGCCGATCCCCGGCCTCATTTGAGAGCCGGGCTCATGGAAGACGCCACCAGGAGTGGCAGGAGGGCGAGCAGCAGGAGGAGAACCGCTCAGAGCGGAGCTGGGCCGTGAGCGGGTGCTGCTGGTTCTGGATGCGGCTGTTCTCGGAGCTCGCCGGCTGTCTCTGCAGGCCGAGCGTGGGCCGGTGCTTTGCCGCTCTCCACACCTCCTTCCTGCAATCCCGGCAATTAGCAGTCGTGTCAAACCCAGTTCCTGACGTGTCTGACTCAGCGAGGGCTCGGCTCACAACAAACGCTCAGGAGCCGCAGCCTGGCAGGCGGCGACAGGCTCCTCATGAAGAGAAGGAGGCAGCAGCGATTTTTAGCCTTCCGGGTCCCACCTGGCCGAACCGCTCCTGGATTTGCTTCTTCTGACGTCCCAGGGCACTAGCGAACTCTCCGAGACTTTCCGCAGGTTCCCCTCGCCGCCCCGACACGGCGTAAGTCTATCTCGCGTCCCATTTTCCTCACGTTCGCCTTTCCCCACCCCCCCCTGCGTTTTGTTGCTTTTTCGATTCCATTCGCCTGCGTCTCCTCGCTTTCCCTCAACGCGCCTGAGTCACCGTCTCCCTTCCCGGCCGCCCACTGAGATTTTTTATACCGTGGCCCTCACCACGAAGGTGCCCGGTTACCATGGCGCCGCGCTGCCCTTCTGTTCTAGATGCTGGATTAAGTCTGTTCTCATGGTGACTGTGCCTTCGCTCCTCTCCACCAGCTCCTCTCTGCGGCTCATTCAAGCTCAGACAGCGCTGTTCCTTCTTCATACAAGAGGCTCCTTAACACCGAAGCCGGGTCACGACGCGGGGACGTAGCGTGAAGTTTGTTTCCTGCTCTACCAGCTTCTCCGCTTTCCTTGCAGCTACGGGAGCGGGGAAGGAGGAGGTTGTTTGTGTCGTGAGGCTCGCTGATCGCCCCGCGAAGAGTCAGCGGTTTCCTTCTCCTGGCTGCCTCCCCTCAGCATGGATACCTGGCGGAGAGGATCCATCAAATCCACCACCTTCTTCAGGCGCTTCTCGCTCCGGAGGCACAAAAAGCTGGGCAACCAAGTCATCCTCCTGAACCAGAACAGCCACACGCTGGACGGCGACGGGCAGAAGAGGGAAGGCCTGAGGGAACTGAAGGACAAGTCCGACTACCTGTCGTGCCAGAGCGAGCAGAACCTGGCCAAGGCGCAGGCACCCCCCAAGCCCCCCCGGCTCTACCTGGACAGCTCCAGCTGCCCCAACATCATCGATCGCACCGATTCCCACTCCGACATCTCCTTCTCCGGCGCCGCTCCCCAGTACCACAAAGCCACCCAAACCCAGTTCCACAAGGACCAGGCTCCGGACTGCGGGACCTCGGGGCTGGGCTCCCAGAACGGCGCCGCTCCCTCTGACCTCTCCGATCCCTTCCTGTCCTTCAAAGTGGATCTGGGGCTGTCGCTTCTCGAGGACGTTCTGCAGACCCTCAGGAAACAGAACCCCAGGGATTACGCCATTTGAAGGTATTTCTGATTTAACCGAGCGCCTCCACTCACTGGTGTTCCCAGCGGGATGCTGCAGCGTTCCCGTCGCGCGTGGCCTGGTTTTTACTGTTTTGACCCTACCCAGACTGTCCTCATCGAGGAGCCCTTCGGAGCAGAGCTCCGTGCTCCGACGCCAGCACCGTCTGCTGGAACCTCGCGTTCTCCACGCTGGGAATCTCCCACCCTTGACCGTGCGCGGAAGAACGGCTCCGTCTGGCTAAAGACTCGTTATCTCAAGGCCGCGGAACACAGAGAGGGACACGGCACACGCCACGTGAAGCAGGCAGCTCACGAGGGTCCAGCATCATCACACCTCAAAGCCAGAGCTACAGCGAGGGTCAAGAGCCACAAACTGGCGTTTGTTTCTTCTCCCACCCTGCCTGGATGTGAGAAATCCAAGCTGTTCCTCTTTTTTTTTTTTATGTCCTTGTGGGTTTCTTCTTCCCCAGCTCGAGCGCAGTCGGCACTGCCAGCCTGGAAACAGGTAAGCGCCCCCGAGGGCTTGTAATGCAGCATCACCACTTGATTTATCCCGCTGGGAGGAGAAGGAATCGCTGTGGGTGCTGCTGCACGAAGCATGCGCCGATCTACCGGCTGTACAGATACGGAAGAATAAATGTCTCTGTGACTGGAAGCGTCTGGGTGCCTCATTTCGTTGGTAGCAGAGGGCTGTAGCCACCACGACCCGTCCTCTCCGGGTTTGGTGAGGGTGGGAAGCAGCCTGGCTCGGCTCTTCCAGGCTGGAAGGAGGAGGGAGCTGCTGGTCCTGGGTCTCAGTTTGAGGAGAGAGAACACAGCTCAGGGTAAAAGGCTCGGATCTCCATGCACGAGCTGGACACCGGGAAGCGCTTTCCCAGGCTGAGAAGGGGCAGGATCGGAGCGAGATGCTAAGAGGGCACCGTTGAAACCACGGGCTCACCCAGTCTTAGCTCCTTCGTAGCCAGATTAGATACTAGGGCTCTTAAAAAATGAAATAAAGCCTCCACGCACCTAGTTAATTATAAGCTGCGGGCGTCAGCTCCAGCCAAGAGCACAGAGACGTTTGAGGAGGCCCAGACGGCTCAAAGCTGCTAGATTCACGTCAGGCTGTAAAATAATATGAAACAGGCTCTGTGAAACCTCAAAAGAGCTTAAAAAAGATGCAGGAGCGCCAGACAGGCAGCTTCTCTCCGTTTGGCTGAGCAAATGGCCCCAGGTGATGGAGGAGCAGTGGGGGAGCTGCCACGGCTCAAGGTGCCGTGAAACCTTCCCTGAGTGAGTGCTTCGTGCTGTCTATAGTCTTAAAATCTGCTCCTCCCAGCCCTGCAGGGCTGCTGTGTGCTCTGAGCCCCCCAGAGCCGCAGCAATCCAAGAGCCACTGCTCCCCGATACCCCAGTGCAGGCCTGGCCAGTCCACAGCCTCTGTAATTCAAGCCTAAGGTGCCCGCTGGCCTCCAGCAGCTCACTGGGAGCTCCTGGACCACGTGTAACCTTCACTGGAGAAGAAAACAAGCCAACCAGGACCACGGAGGAAAGTCTCTTGTAACTTTCTGCCTCCTCACAGCACGATTTTCCCATAATGAGCCTTGATTTCACCCGGGAATGGCTTCCAAAGCCCTCCTGGGGCCAGTTTGTGGCTGCTCTCCCTTTCTTTGAAGGCCTCAGTGTTCAGCTCCTGGTTGAGCACCCCAGGCGGGGAGCAGACACGGCTCCCAGGGGGATGAGGAGCGAGATCGTTGCCATGAGAACCCTGCAGGGCTCCGGCTGCTGCATTTGCACATGGGAGCAGCGCAGGTGGGGGCGGATTCAGACAGAAATAGGAAGGACTCGGATGGAGCCGCAAATGGGAAGTGAGGGCAGCTGAAATCAGAATGAGATTAGAGCAGCTCGAAGGCAAGAACGTGGACCCTGACGGCTGGGAAGCCAGACTGGGTACGGGAGGGTGAGGCAGAGAGCAGGCTGAGGCAGTGGCAAAAGACACCTGAAAGGGCTCGTTTTGCATCGAGCTGAGGACAGAATCCAGCGCTCCACAAGCTCCCAGAAAGGAGGGTGGAGAGAGGTGGGTGCTGATCTCTTCAAACTAGAAGCGATGGGATGAGAGGAAACAGCCTCAAGTGGCGCCAGGGGAGCGCTCAGCTCACGTTCTCTGCTAGCAGGAGCTCACTGAGGTCGAAAAGACCTCCAAGATCATCGAGTCCGACTGCCGAGAGTATTTAAATCAGGAGAGGGAATGTTTGGAAGAGCCTCCCAAGGTGCCGAAACATTCGGGAACAGGGGGACGGAGACGCAGACGCGGACCGAGGGCGCCTGTAAGCAGGAGTCCTCTCAGCAATTAGATCCTTTTGATCTCTGTTCCCCAGGGAAGGAGGAGAAGGGAATAAGTGTCAGATGGAGCTTGAATTGAAACTCAACTAACCAGCCGAGGATCTCAGATCCCTTCAGAGCTGAGGAATTACTAACGAGACCAGAATCATAGAATCACAGAACAACCAGGCTGGAAGAGACCCACCGGATCATCGAGTCCAACCGTAAGTTAACACACACTGAATCACAGAATGGTTTGAATGGACAAGAACTTTAAGATCATTGAGTCAAATCATCGATCCAGTCCTGCTAAATCTGCCACCAGATCATGTCCTGAAGGACAACTACTACTCATCTTTTAAACACCTTCAGAGAGAGGGACTCAATCACCACCCTGGGCAGCCTCTGCCAGTGCCCGAGAGCCCCTTCTGTGAAGAAATTCCTCCTCGTGCCCTACTTAAACCTCCCCTGGCGCAACTTGAGGCCCTTTCCCCTTGTCCTGTCACAGGAAGAAGAGCCCAGCAGCCACCTCACCACAACCTCCTTTCCAGGAGCTGCAGAGAGCGATAAGGACTCCCCTCGGCCTCCTCTCCTCCAGGCTCAACAGCCCCAGCTCCCTCTCACAGGGCTTGTGCTCTAAACCCTTCCCCAGCTCCGTTCCCTTCTCCGATCACGCTGCAGCCCCTCAATGTCCTTCTTGGAGCGAGGGGCTCAAAACTGAACCTAGAATTTGAGATGTGGCCTCACCAGAGCTGAGTCCAAGGGAACGATCCCTTCCCTGCTCCTGCTCCTCCACTATTCCTGATGCGGGTCAGGGCGCCACTGGCCTTTTGCTCAAGGCAACCACACTGGCAGAGACAAACCAAAAGAGACAAGAAGCTCTCTCCAAGGCTATTTAATTCAATCCTGGTCTCTCTTCCCTCCTGCAGACCCTAAGACGACAGGTTTCCTTTTAGCATTGAACCTTCCCCCTCCTATGAACGCAGCGAATAACCCAGTCGCACTAAAGAAACCTTCTACAGTCCCACTGCAACCTGCTCTCAGCTGGAGGATCAGTCAAAAAACATTAGAAAGAATTCTAGGACGGCGTTGGGGGCTTCAGGCTGAGCAAAGAACATCCTCGGTTTTCACTTGGAAGCGAGCAAGTGAGATTGCGCGAGGATCTCACCATCCAAAGTTTGTGTTCTCACTGTGCTGCTGCTCAGGCAAAAGGCCCTTTAAAAACACTCCTGATTTAGCATGAGAAGGTTCAGGGAAAGCCAGGGTTGCTGTTCAGCTCTGCTGGGTGTCTTACCAGGCATGTAAAGCACGCTGATCGATTCAGGTTGCCACAGAAACAGATTTAAATATCAGCAGCCTGTGTCTCCTTACCTGGGAGGTCCTGGGCTGAGCGGCGCTGTCGGGAGGGACCGTGCTGGGATGGCTCCGGGGCTGCCCCTCCAGCCAGGAAATCTTCAAGGGATTATTTGTCAGGCCGACTTCGTTCTTCACAGCCATCTCCTGCCAACGAAAAACATCCACCCGTCACCAAGCTGCACGTTGGACCCCAAACACTCACGGGTCAGGGGAATCACTCTGGAATCCCAAGCGTAAAAAGGAGATGGAGCTGGTGGAGTGAGGCCAGAGGAGGCCCCGGAGATGATCCGAGGGCTGGAGAAGCTCCTGTGTGAGGCCAGGCTGAGAGAGTTGGGGTTGTTCAGCCTGGAGAAGAGAAGGCAGCTCCCTGCTAGTGCTTTTGATAATGAGGTCAGACAGTTCTGGAGGTTTTGATTATTTTCTATAGGAGTGAAAGGTGACAAAGAATTGACTCTTGCACAGCGCGAGTTCAAGCTGCTGGAACCACTAACACGAAGAGTAACCGGTGATCTCTGTTCCCACTGCCACAAGAATGATTAGAACTCACAGGGAGTCAGGAGGTTTTGATTTCTTTTAAACTGCTACAGCATCCAAAGCTAATTAAGCCCCATCTCCACAGCAGGTAATCCAGCTCCACTTGGAGCCGATTAAACAGCTCAGCGCCTGCTCTTTAAAGCAGAGGCTCTTCCCTCAGCTTTGTACCTGCACAGCCTGCTGGTTCATGTGCCTGATCTGCTCTGGGTTTGCGCCTCCGGCTCTGCCACTCCCTTCAAGCATCAAGACTCTCATTATCTTCCTCCAGAGCCTTAATGACAGGGCAGAGGTTCGAGGCCGCCGGGGTGCTCGCCCCTCCCTCCCACAACCCCCTCCTGGCCAGCTCCCCACACCTGGGGTCTCCAGCAGACTTACAGCCGCTTTAACCGTAGCGAATTCCACCACGGCGCTCCCAGCCCTCCTGCTCGAGATCACCAGGTTGAGCACGTCGCCGTACTGGAAGGGCAGAGGCAGAAGGAAACGTTAATTACAGACCCGGAGGAGAAAGCGAGTTCCTCTATGGAACCACCGTGTGCGCGGACACAAGGCTCGAGCAGTCGCTCTCCCTCCTTCGCGTGACGCTTCCGCTGATCCCAACCTGCCGTGATTTCTGTCCCTCCAGGGAAGAATCCTGGGGAGGCACGGAGCAAGTCTCCTTCCAGCAAGCCCCAGCGCACGAGGGCTGCGCAGCTCAGAGCTGGAGCCACAAGCTGCTTCCACAAAGGGAAAATAATGATCACACGCTGCGATTAATCAGATCAGAGGCTTCTCTGCTCCAGCCTCTGAGCTCCCACAGCAGTTAATGGGCTTTAAAAGCGCAGCAGAAGCTCAGAGCCGGCTGCGTGACACAGGGCACAAACCATTCCCCAGGAAGGGCCTGCGGCTGCTCTGTTGGAGCAGGAATTCCTGCTGGGAATGAGGCAGAGCTGGGGAACAGCTCGCGGCTAAGGGATCTCTGAAAATGAGGAAGCTGCACTACAGAGCGAAAGGGAAGAGCCACTGCGGCTCACACACGGCTCCCCAGGATTCACCATCCCTCCTTACGCCACCAAGATGAGGTGGATGAGGTACTGAGGGTCATGGTTTAGTGTCTGATAGGAATGGTTGGACTCGATGATCCGATGGGTCTCTTCCAACCTGGTGATTCTATGATTCTATGATTCTAAGAGCAGGGGAAGAGCAAGCAGAGGGGAAGAGAGACAGTCAGGACCTTCTGGAGGATCCGCAGCAGAACATCTTCGGAGTAGCCCCCTCTCATCTCATCCTCCTTCCCGCATTTCCATTTCAGCTGAGGAATAAACACGTCGAGTTAGTTTTGTGCATCTGAAGGCCCCGTCACACTCAACGAGGTTCCCGACACCCGCATATAACTGAGTTTGCTCTTCACTCCCAAGGCGGCGATGACAACATCAGAGGGAGCAAAGGGAAGGGATCACCGGGGGATTCAGAACGGGGAGAAACGCTGCTCACCAAGATAAAAAAAGAGAATACTTGAAAGCACGTGAACAACCAGCTCTATCAGGGTGATAAGCAGATGTTTCCTTGCGCCTCAAGCAGAGACAACTCAACTGCAGGCTCAAAAATCCAGAGCAGGCAGCAGAGATGAGGGCGACGGAGCTTTTTAAAGGAGCTGTTTGTGTGCAGGTTACACACCTGATAGAGGAACTTCACTCCCACTGCATGAAAGGGGCCAGCTCAGCAGAGCCAAGTGTCCCTCTCATTCTCCAAAGCTGCACAACGTTCTAGCAGAGGTCACCAAACCCCAACTTTATCAGGAATTCTCACCTTGAGCTTGGGAGTCACTTTGCCTTCGGCTCCGTTTCTTTCTTGCTTGCCTAAAGGGAACAAGATAGAAAGGACATGGGTAAAAGCTCCACGGCTAAAGAGTGTTTAGCATCAAATTCACCCTGGGATCACACGCAAGGCAACATCAAACACATCTGGATCTCCTCGAGACCACATCAGCCCCAAAAGCCTCGTGCAGCGCGACCATCAGGAAATTCAGAGCATGATAAGCACTGGATGCCAGCGCTGCTCCCTCCTCTTTTCCCCAGACTCGCTACGATCGAGGCTAGAAACAGCGAAGTGAAAATACAGGCAGGAGACTTTAGAGTTTGGGACGTTCCTCCCTTCAAGAGGGTTGGGGTGGTGAAAACAAACGTGTTAAAATTAAGGGTAGACAAAAAGAGTACAGCTCAGCATCCTCCCCAGATCCTCAAAGTGAAATTATGAAAGGCTGGGGGGGCTGACGGATCGAATGCTCCTCAGGTTTTCAGTTCATGGGAATATTTACTGTCTCTTGCTTCCCAGCCTTTCATTCTAGCAGAGGTTACAGGAAAAATATTGACCTAACAAGTTAAGAAAAAGGCCACCAAAGGTCCATGTGCAGGTTTGTGGGGACACCAGGGTTTTACTGTCTGACTGTCAGTTTGCTCTCACCGTGGATGCGCTGCTCTCTCTCAAGCCGGATCTGTTCTCGGATGAGCCTCTGCTGCTCCTCCAGCTGGCGGGAGCCTTCTTCACGCAGGCGAATTATCTAGGGCAGAGGAAGGAGCAGGGACACGTGAGGGCACAGCAACACGGCTGGTGCACACCAGCTAAATCATAGAATGTAGAACAACCAGGTTGGAAGAGACCCACCAGATCATGGAGTCCAACCATTCCCATCAATCACTAACCCATGTCCCTCAGCACCTCGGCCACCCGCACCTTAAACCCCTCCAGGGAAGGGGACTCAACCCCCTCCCTGTTCCAGTGCCCAATCACCCTTTCCGAAAAATATTTTTTCCTGCTGTCCATCCTGCCCCTGCCCTGGTGGAGCTTGAGGCCATTCCCTCTCGTCCTGTCCCCTG
>WAAB01013306.1:0-31187 GCA_013389865.1 Piaya cayana | reverse complement strand
TAGTCTAAATCTGCCCCAGTTTACAGCCATACAAGCCTTTGTAAAAAGTCCCTCTCCAGCTTCCTTGTGGCCCCTTCAGCTACTGGGCAGGCATGTAACGATGATGAGGAAGATGGGGGGGTGGGATATGAAAGTGTTTGTCTTACTACATTTCTGGTTTTCAGAAAATGTCTTCAGAAACTAAGCTGAACATTTTGCCATCACAGAAAAAATACGCTTGGTTCCAGCATTACTTAACAGCCAAGTTGTTGTTTACTTGCTTTTGTGTGATTCACAGGAGAAAACAGAATAATTGAGTTTGTTTATTTGCAAACTGGTCCTGCTCAAAGCTAAAGAAGACATATTTTTTTTATGGTTGAAGTTAAATTATGTACTTTAGTAATCAAAAGTACATAAAAATATAACTCTTAAAAGCTAATATTGCCACTCCTCCATATACTTACTGCTTGGTAACTCTCCATAAAAACTGGGGAATGAAGGCGTTACCGCTTCTATATTCCGACGTTTGTCATATATGGATTCTGATTTCTGTGGACTAAAAGAATATGAAACTATTAAACAAAACCTGAACATAATTATAAAAATCTCATGTCATAAGGTGGAGTTTTTAAGGTAGGTACTGTATTATCTATCATCTACTATCTGTTCTCAAAAGTCACTCACATCCTTTTGCCCACAAGCTGGTATTGAAACACTGACACGTACACAAGTAATGGAAAGTACCATCCACACGCAGGAACTTTACATTTGGCTCAGAATTAATTACAATTAACTGCTATGTTGCATTAAAGAAAATGTGAAAAACTGCATCAAAACATTATTTTCACAAAGGACTTGGTGCTCTTTTTTCCATTACATACGAAAAAAAAAGTTCGAGGGAAAGTAGCAGCTTTATTTTAAAGGTTTCCATTTTTTTCACAGTTTTAAATAATTTAGATTGTTGTTCCGAAACTTGGAATTTCAGTAGAAGGCTACAATTTAGGGTATATCTGTAATCCTTTAGTACTTGGTCACTGACTCAGCAACCTAACCCCTGAAAGATAAAGGATGTGTATGGAGGGGAAAGGAAGCGAAAGAGTGCTCCAAACCCTCCACTGTTTCAAACTATTTCTTTAAAATACTTAGCTAAAGCGACCCTGCACAAAATATATTTAGGTGCCATATAAAAATAAATACATCTCTCCTTTCAAATTTCAGTTCACTACAATCAACAGTAAATCATGGTATTTCAAGAGCTTTGCAATACTAAGTTTGACAGCTTTCAGCATTAAGCTTCAGGTACTGAAGCTGCTCTAAGGTCTCCTTGGAGCCCTCTCTTCTCCAGGCTGAACACCCCCAGCTCTCTCAGCCGCTCCTCATCAGGCCTGTTCTCCAGCCCCTTCACCAGCCTTGTCGCTCTTCTCTGGACTCGCTCCAGAGCCTCAACATCCTTCTTGTGNTTCAGATCCCTTTGTAGAGCCTCCCTGCCTTCCAGCAGATCATGATCGTGAGATAGGCTGAACACCTAAGCTTTGTTGAAAATGCAGATGTACTCACAGGCTCAGGACCAGTATTTTTTGTCCTCCTCCTCGCCTCTGAGCCATAGCATCACCAACACAGAAGTGAATGGTCCCTAGTATGATAAATACAGGCCAATCTAGGTTTGCTGAACAACAGAAGTCTGTGAACAATATCTATCGCCTGATTAGTATGCTCTAAATAATGTTGAGGATGCTATTTCTCCTTTAACGCTGAAAAGCCATTTAGTCAATTTGCTTTGAGTAACATAAATGGTTACTTTGGATGGGGCTCACAACGTAAGGGCTGATGAGGCATTCATTCCCAGTAGCCGCTGTTATTACTGAGGGGGTTTTACTTTTGGTAGCGTAACTAGGACAGACTGTTCTCGTCTCGCATGTTTTATTTATCTGTGGAGCCAAAGGTTTAATGGTAAAGGAAGCATATTGCTTACAGGGAATGGAAATTAAAATGGCACAAATGTGCTAATGCATGTCTCAAAACGTGCCTGAAGAGACTTCATTATTCTACTTAGTCTAAACTGTAAGGAAAGGAGCGATCTCTGGAAAATTGAAGTGTGAAGTTGGATAATTCAAGTTCTTGCTCTGTTAAAAAAAATATCTTGCATCAGTGTTCTCATCTACTAAACAGAGAAGTATAAAAACACTTAACTTTATCCAAATCTCCTTTTGTTCAAAGAATGTCCTATAAAAAGCTCTAGAGAAAGAAGACCATATGTAAGAAAAGTATTTGTTTTATATTTTTAACTTTTTAACCACTATAAAAGAAGAAAAGACAAATAACGAATGTGTTCTTACCTTTCAATTTCACCAGTAACTTCTGAAGGTATGCTCATTATCCTGTTGATTAAAGCTATTCTGCTAAGTAAGAAGAACACTGTTTCCAGTCCTTTCGTTCCAGAAGCGTTGTTCTCGAGTCCATCCTTCTTTCCAGCTTGCCCTTCAGTTGCAGCAAGGTACTTGTTTGACAAATCAAGCACTCTTTTTGGAAATAAGTTCATTTCTGCACGTTCTTCTAGCACACCACAATCACCGCATTTCCCTCCCGGCAACATCAGTGATAGGTGGTTTTCACTTGAGACCAGTCCAAAAGACACAGGAGACTGAAGTCTCAAGATATCTAAGTGTCCAACACACAGATTATCTACCTCTTTATCTATATCCCATGGTAAGACACATGACAACAGCAGTTTAGCTGTATCAATGGTGACGTTCACATCAACGTTTCCTGATGGCTGCGTTCTAGTCTTTCTTGAACTCTTCATTTTTTTCTGCCTTTTCACGCCACCACTTTCTTCCAAAGGCTTAGCTGCATTATTATCTCTACAGACCTGGTCGGAGCAAACAGCATCTACTTGCCCATCCACTGGAGATACGGAGCCAGCAGTTTTGTTTCTTTTTAATGTCAGTGCCCTTTTCTCAGTAGCACTTTTGGCTCTTTCTAGGGCGTCGTGGCTGTGGAATGAATTTGATGACTTTAATCCATTGAGTTGAGATGACAGCAGAATTTCCTCGAGCTTTTCCACATCAAATAAGAGAACGTGAAAGTTTGCATTGTTCCATTTTGTTTTAACTGGCAAAATAGTAAAGGGCTGCTGGACACAGCTGGTATCAGTTAACTGTAAGAAAAAGATTAAGTGTCCAAAGATAAGTTCATAGTGTTTTTGTAATTTTCAAGATATTAGTGTAGAATTACATATGGAATTTTGGCCCAATCTATTAACTCCATTAAGTTAAACTTAATTATATTCACTCACTTCTTACTGAGGAAAGAGGATTTTCTTCCAAATAGCTTAAGCTACACAGAGACATATGTATATCAATACTATAATACAGGCTCCTTAGCATCTTCAATTTCACAGCCATTCTACAAATTGCGTATATATTTGCCAAAACTCTACGCTCCTATATCTTCGGCTAGGTCACATTTCAAGCTAAAAGGCTTTTAGGAAAGTTTTAAAGAAAAAAGGTTTGGTTTTGGCTTTGTTTTTTTTAAAAAAATAAAGCTGGAGAAATGAATCCCACAACGTCAAAAATTCTTGCAAGCCTTAAGAATCTGCGCTTAGCAATTTGATAAACATCAAATAAAGACTATGCCTTTTGCCATTTCACAACATGCAAAACCATCTTAAAGATACTTAACTCTGAGTTATGTTGCATATACTGTAGCAGCAACAATAAAGAACTTGCTTAATCAGATCCCCAGTTATAAAACTAATTACTTTAGGCAAAAATAATTGAAAGAAAAAGGCTACAGAGCTACTACAATGCTTGTGAACATCTGACTTGTCCTTATGACAATTTCCAACCTGGATGCTTCTAAAGTCCCGGTACTTCATCACCAACTTTAAAGGTCATTCACAGCAACAGATTTGCAGAGTTTCAGTTCCACATAGTGAAGAAACAATTGGGCTGGTATAAACACACACCTGATTACTGCTGTAATGATCACCCAAGGAAAACTGTTTACAAATCCTCCTGAAATCTGGTAGAAACGAAGATTTGAGAACAGCTACAATTAAGAGTTAATTTTTATTTTCCCCTCGGCACAGGGCAGATACCATGCTGTGACAAACTCCTGAAGAGGGGATGTCTTCGGACACGTTAAAAATCCTTAAAGCAAACACCAAGGAAAAACCTACCCCCAGAAATGCCCATTACAAACAATCTCTCCTGGACACTAGGCTCACAGAATGTAGTCTAAGCATACAGTAGAAATAGAAAAAATAGAAAGAATACAATAATCAAGAAGAAAAACTAGGATGAGGAAGTCTTTTCTTCTAGGAACTGCAGTTTAGATACTAAGTAGGACGAGTGGAAAGAAGGCAAGAGCAAGAATAAACACAAGGATGAAGAAAAATATTCATATGAGGCCACGTGAATGGAGGATATATGCAGGGAGGAATAAGATCCCCAAGAACAAGTCTAAGGGGGAAATTCCAAAATCTGTCCTGTAGCCCTTTGGATATTTCTGTGTAAGAAAAACATTCTATTCTTGGGTTTCCCCCACTCTAGCTTCCCATGAGTGCTTCACGAGAGATGCCTTGCCTTGGGCTTCTGTGCCAGCTAATTTTCAAAAATCTTTAAGGAGAAGAAAAACAACAAGTTCCCTCAGATCCCATTTCCCAATCAAGATCCACTTACAGGCGTGGATTCATGCCTCACACATCTCTACATTCAGAAGAAAAACATTTCACATTCCTGCTGCCCTTTTCCCTAACACAACTTTCTCTGTCTGTGTAAACTCCCAGCACGACAGAGCTTGTGCAGGTTTCAGAAAGCAGAAAGCACTAAGGGGGGTACAGTAGAATAACAGCCTCTTTTGCTGCTTCCTTACTCCTTTTTTATTACAAAAGGACAGAACATACCCACCACCCAATGAAGAGTCAGCAATAACAACGCTCCCAGAAACGGTTAATGACGAATATTAAAATTTTAAAAGGACGATCTCAATGTTTCACTGAAACCTATTTTCCTCCTCAATTTTAGTTATTGCCTGCATTTAAAACCATAAAATCTGAAATGATGATTCCTTTAAAGCAAAAAAAAAAGTGCTTTGTAAATATTGTCTCTGAGCATTGTAAACTTTTCAATTTATTTCTTTTTCATATGAAATGTACTATTACAGAGAAATCACAGAAATGTTTAATGGCAGGAATGTTGTCTCAAACGTCTTGCTCTCATCAAACCTGAGACTCATCTCACTGATACTTTTATGAAACTGCTGGTATTTTATAATTCTTTTTTTTGAGGAAAAAACCCCACAACAAACATCCAACTGTAATTTGGAGCAAAAATCTTATTACTTCTGCATGCAACTAAAAACCTGTCAAAACCTGAACGAAAAGAAAAAGAGCTGAATCATTAAAAATGCTCCAATAAACTTTCATTACAGAGACAAAACTCAATTTTCATCTAACACGCTCCAGTCAAGTTTGTAGAAAAGCATCTGCTTTCTTTCACAGCAATAACCACGCTGCAGTACCGAGCAGCATTCCATGAAAGCACCAGGAAGATCATCCAGTGGAAAAGTTATGAGATTGTGGTGCACAACACCTCCTATCAGGATTCTGCTGTATCTATTAAAGAGGTATATTCTACCTTCAGGGGAACAGCAGATGTGAGGGAGTATAAATTCTTCGTTGATGTTTTTGCCCTTTTCTTTAAGCGCTTATGACTTTTATGTTTTTATTGTGCCGCACAAGCCTACAGCCTTAGCACTGTGTTCAGTCTACTGCTTCACCTCTGCCAACACGGACAAGGAGAAAGATATCAAGAAGCAAATCATAGAATCACCAGGTTGGAAGAGACCCATCAGATCATCGAGTCCAACCATTCCTATCAAACACTAAACCATGTCNAGAGAGCAATGAGGTCTCCTCTCAGCCTCCTCTTCTCCAGGCTAAAGAGCTAGAACAAGAAAAGAACAGGGGCGACAAATTTTCCAGACTCAATTTAATTGATTCCTTTTGGTATGGAACCTATTATTGCTCCACAACTTACCAGCTTGTTGTTCTACCTCCTTTCTTCTCCCTTTACAGATCTTTATCAGAACATCTCAGTACCCAAGGAGGAGTCTGCCTGTGCTGGGGGGGCAGGGGTGCACCCTAACTGTTGCCCCTAAATACATCAACACATGCCGTTACCTTTAACAGGTTTAAGACAGACACACCACATAAAAATTTCATGTAAAGTACAATTCAAAGTCTTATTTTGCCTAGATGCCTTCTCATCTCTAAAGGTCTTTTTCCACTGGGATCCCACTTGTTCTAGGAAGACTATTCCACTTAAAATACATGCTTCCATTAGCTGTCAGGGATTCCCGTACTGTTTCAATTCCTTTTATATATATATGTGTACTTTCTCCACACACCAGCTTCCTTTACCAGATGAATTCTATTGTGGGGTTTGTGCTAAAAACAGATTTGACAAGAATTGTCTTGACGTTCATTTTTACATAAAGGAAATAAAGTGGGAAAGTCACACGGCAGATTTTTAGAAGGCAAACCAGACTCTAAATATACTTAGACGTCACTCTGGTACCACCAAAGAGAAATTGCTCAGTTCTCATGGTGCGTGGGAAGTATCAACGTCTGTGTAAAGTAAGTCCTGAAGTATTAAATGTGACTCCTTCTTACAGACTTTTGTCCTTCTTTATCCACTGTGCTCTCACTTTATCCCAAACATAACAGAACAGAAGTAATAGAAAACGGGCCTCAGAGTTTCCAGTGCGTGCAGAATGAATCTTACTGTGTAAAGCATAAATCTGAACTATTCTGCTGATTCCAATTATTTTTAACTATGTAATATTAGAGGCATTTAAATGTGTTCCTTCTAGTTATCACTTGTGAGAGAGTATTTTTTGATCAATAAACATTAAAGTCAGACAAAAGATTAGTCCCCTTTTTTATCCACTAGTTGCTGCCTGCAAAAGTTCAAGAAAATATTAGAGAGAAACTGAACAACTTATTTTTAGGTGAGATTAGTTAGGTTTGAAGGTGGTGGGTGAGCCTAATTGAAGCACTGTCAAAGGAGAAGGGAAGATTCTTTCCTTAACAGAAGCTGTGATGCTTCCGATTCCTTTGGAGTGGGAGATTTTTCTCTTATTTGTCTGTGTTTTTAGGGCAGATTTGTGCTTTTCTGTTTCCACAGTCACTAGACTATTGGCTTTTAATTGAAGGCCAATAAAACAGCAAGCTTAAGTACATGATAAAAGTCTGTCAGATAAACAAGACTTCCTCTTTTAAAGAGTAATTACTTAATAATGAAGTATACTGACTATAAAGAAATTTGCTAATTTAATCACCACCATCCTGCGGTCTGCTCATTTGTTTTCAGTGAAGACTTACTATGAACAAAAGTACTTCACTCTCGCAAACAAGTACTTTTAAGCAAAACCCAGCATGAAATCACTAAAACCACTGCAGCTTATCGCCTTTGAGAAGTTTCTTGATATGATTGTTTCTGAAATATCGAAGTGACATTTCAGAATACAATAGCAGCATGCTTATTTCAATAAAATTAACATTTATTTTTGTCATCTCTCTTTGATGTAATCTAACCCTGAATAACACCACAAGGACAACTGAAAAAGTATAGAGTGTTTATGTGTTTCAATCACTTACTGTTCATTATGTCTGTGGCAACTGAGAACAGCTACAGTAGAATTATTTGCGTTTTTTATAAGTAAAATGTGAAGAACCTTAGTTACAGAGAGGAAAGAGTTGAGTGGGGCAGTAGAACATGTCAACAAAAAAAAAATGTATTGAGGGCTAAGAATTTCCTGTATCTTGATCATGACACTCACTGGGAGGGTCAAGAGAATTTCAGAGCTTCTAACGTTTCTCAGGCTCACGTCTCATCATTGTTCAGGCTCTAGGCTCACCAAAAAAAACCACACCATGTCTCAAAGCTTCTTGTAAAAGTTATTTAGCTAATCCTAGCCCGTCTCTTACATTTGTACTTCACAGAGCTGGAAAAACTGTTGTAACTGAAGCACGGCTGCCACACCTAGGGCTCAAGCATCAACTCATATTGCCAGTGACAGCTCTATTGTATTCACCATCATGCTTTATACTTGATGGTAAGCAGCAATAACACAGCTCCTGGCTTCAGTTTGTGGGGTTTCTTTGTTGGTTTTTTAGTTTGGGGTTGGGTTTTTAAAATTTATTTAAATACACAATAGCTTAGTTTCGCAAAGGCATTTCTTTTTTAAATCTTTTCAAATAAAATAATAGCATTATATATAACATGTAAGAGAAAGAATCATGATTTGGGGACATGTTTGCAGGTGTTCTCTGATGCGCAGCTTTGCAAAGTAGGAAACACGCAATTATCTCATGGAACCGTCTCAGAAAACAAATACATAAGCAATGCACAAAATGGCTGGCGCAGCGTAAATTAAAGCATTAAATTCATTTCTAAATCCTCCGAGCCCTCAGTTTGCTAGAGATGGTAGTTGATAGTAGTAAAAAAAAAAAAAATAAAAATTGCCTCCTTGAAATGTGCTTGGTGGACAGCAGCTCGATGATTGGCAGCGCAAATAGAAGACAAACGAAAAAGCCTTCAATCTGCAGCTGATGCACAGGAAGAACATGGGGAGCTGAGTTTACAATAGAGAAAACATTACCAAGCTAATGGCACAGGCAATCATTTGACCACCATGCATCTCTGATAGCAGCGGGGCATCCATTTTCAGTTAAGTGTTAGAGTACCTTTTTGCTTTCTCTGACCACTGCGGGGGTAAAACAACCTAGTGCGTGAAACCCACTGACTGGTAATAAATTACTATATTGGATACTTTTTGTTTTCTTTCAGCAATGACTTGACTGTGTATTCCTGCTATCATTACCAATTAAAGTGGAGATCGCGTTAGCAAGCTATATCTAACTGTATATCAGTCCCTATGCTCCAATTGCTTTGGCAAGTATCACAGGGTCAAGAGGCTCCTTTGACCTTTATCAGCTAAGTCTCTCCGACCACTCACTATTTGAAGCAATCTCGGCTGAACAGATGGACACTTTTGCAGACTCTATAAAGCTTAGAATATAAAGATAAATGAAATTGTGTTTGGGGCTTCAAGCTGGTTTATGAGCATAAAATATTGTTCGCAAGTTCCACAAAAACCTCAGATTTCAAATAGCACATCTTAAACCCATACCACGAACACAACACCTCTTTATCTATTAGGAAATGCTATTTTTTTTCTTCTAGCTTCTACAGATAAAACTAAAGACTTGATAACTTACATGTCTAGATAGTAAAAAGTCACTTCTGAATTTAGAAATCCTAATTTCATTACTTCAATCATTAAAAGACAAGCAAGAAGAAAATGTAATATACTTTTCTTTTACCACACTGGTCAGTTAGAGCAGCATAACACACATAATCAAACAGATCATTAAGTGAAAGACTAAAACAGCTGTTTACTACACACCATTCAGAGAAGACTTGATCTTCAAGTTTCCCTATCCTGAAATATCTCAAATATCCCTTTCTTAAAAGCTTTAAATGACTGCACCAAAAGTTTAAGTCATACAACACGAAAAAGCATCTAGTTTCCTAGGTGATGGCTTGAGGAATTGGTACTAATTAGATATAAATGTGGTCTTGCAATCATATCTATGTATTTGTAACTGAAATAATACAGTTCACAGTTCAACGATAACACTGAATGGCCTTTTTTGAGCTAAATCACATCAGCAAACCCGTCCTGTTGAGTTCATAACTTCACCTAACAAATGTCATACAGGCTTAAGTAGATTTAGCATTGAAAATTTCTTGAATTGGATAAAACTATGGGATACTTTTTTGTTTGTATAAGCCTGGATTAGTTTTCAGAATAATAAATTCCTGGGAGGTAAAAATTCTGATGTGCATCTCTCAGGATGTCATGGAAGTTTGACAGGAATACATGCCCAAAATATTTTCTTTAGTCCTTCACTCTAACATCATCCCAACTCAATCCGCAAGTCAAAACCACCTTACTAACAATTTAGGGAGCATGCAAACAATTTCTGTTGCTAAAGGTATCCACCGCCACCCAAAGTGGGCAGACAGGTCAGGCCTGCCTGCCTCTCCAGAGAAACGCTGGACTTGTGTATAGGGTGAAGAGCAGAGGTGTTACTATATCAAATTCATTCATGTTCCTTACCTTCAGACACTTGACTTGGTTATGGGCAGACAATCCTCTTTAGGGGGCACTCAGAACTTTCTCTTATTCATTTACCTGGTTTAGACTTCAGGACAGGAACTACATTTAAAAAGCCTGGAGTCAATAGTGTTGTCCCAGTTTGCTCTCATGAGCTTGACCTGAGCCTTTGTCATTTAGCCAATGCAGTCCCAAAAGTGTCAATTCATGATGAACTTTCTGATATGAACTAGGTTTAAAGAAACAGCTTTGAACTTGTTTTACATTACTTTTATATAATTCATTATAATAACTCTGTTACTGAGGATGTCCAGGACCTCCTAAGAATCCCTCTCCCACACAGAACAGGCTACAATATTTTTTGAGTTCACATCACCAATCCTTGTCTATCAATTTAACTGCAACATAAACATAACCTCTTTCCTTCCAACACTATAATCTCGACCCTCTTTTTTTAATCCCAGTGGAGAGCATTACTTTTGCAACACTTTGAACAGTAATTATATGATCACTCCTGATGAGTCTGTAGCACAATCTAAGTAATTAAGCCACGAGTCCTGAAGCTGTATGATAAACAGCCTAAGCAACTGGATAACCTCCCCCTTTTTATCATGTATGGAAGACCAGCAGCAGAAAGATTATTGGCCAGAGGAGTCCACCGGGCACAAATTTTGCCAACACATCTACTGCTCAATGTACAGACCTAGTATAAAAATTAAATATTTCTCATATTTTGTTTTCATTTCCACACTATCTTTTTGTCACAGGCACTGAACTTAAAATTTCCATCTGCTTGAAGGCAAATGCACGTGTTAAAGGGATCCTAGAGGCAAATTATAGCATCGTATCAAAGAATAACTGATGAGTAGAGGTAATACACAGAATATTTTTTCACATTAGTTTTCAATAGCAGGAAACAAGTCTACATGTTGTTTTGCAGGAAAAGATTGGAAGAAACACATGTGATATATTGACAAGTTCACACACAACTTTTGCTTTGCTCTAGAATCCAAATCACTGCCTGTTCAGTCACGCTGTATCAGAAAGGCAATTCTAAACACAAAACCCTTAACAAAGCCTCTTCTAATGTTTTTACTACAGAAAGTACAAAGCAATGAACTGGAGATCCACCCATCTCAAAGCAAGACTCGTCTTTGACATAGTCTCTACTCTATGAAAAGTTTAGATAGAAGGGAAGGAAAGGTACTTCTAAATGAAGTCTTACTAATTTATATACTAAACATATAAATACTCTGTCAATCTCTAAATATATTAACTTCTATTGAATGTAGAAGTAAGTTTCCTAACCATATCTTTTGAAATATATAGGGCTCGGTGATGAGGGGTAATCAAAACATTATCAGCCTTATTCAGCACTTAGGAAGAAGAATCATTAGAGGGAACATTTCCCGTGTTTCCTACATCATCAACCGGACAAACAATGCTACACCAATCCACTCATGGATCTGGGAATTATTGTACTGAACAATTTACTGGATGAATGAACATCCAAATATCTCTGAGAACAATGTTGAACACGGAGATCCTGCCAACATGACCTTAGAAGGAGGGTACAAGTATGAGTGTATAGCTTTCTCCTAAGGATTGATATATATAAAAATGAAGTTACCAGCTCATGGCTGGCTGCTGACTCCATCTGAAATAACATATTTGCCCTGGGCTGCTGAGAGCACCTTTCCCATATTGGATTATAAAGACTCCCAACTCATGAAATTTATGTACGTAAAGAATACTACAGCAAATCCTAAGTAAGCGGCTTTCTACTAAAGAAACAGAACTAAAGGAATTGTGAGATCAAATTCTTAAACATTAAAATCTTGTCTAGAAAATGCCATTCTTAAACTCAGGAAGAGCTAAGTTGGACTTTCTTCATATCCTACACCATTTCTAGGATGCAGACAAACCTGACGGGCTGATTCATCTTTTCCACAAGTATCGCAAGAGCCAATCTGACCACCAGAACCAACTAAGGTTTGAGTACTAATACACAGAAAAACATGTCAAGAGAATGGAAAAGCAATAACTGCTTTTGCTTCATTTTAAACTGAACCACAATTTAGCTTAGTATTTTATTTCTACTACTTAACTGAGATAAGACATTCAACTAGTTATCAGAAGGACTCTAGTGGGTAGCAAAGTTGTTCTTTTGCAGAGAAAGGTTTAGTGCTGCTAGTCTTAGCTCTATAATTGCATTTAATGTGCCCATGTATTTCTGGACAAGTCACTGCTTTTTCTTAATAGGTATGTGGAACTGAAACCTAGCAAAGTTACAAAGATCTGAATTACTTAAGTAATACTAATAATACTATAAGAGGCCAGGAACTTAATGTTTAGAATAGAAAAGGAATAGAATTTCTATTAATAGTGAAATTTCTATTAATGTGAATAGAAATTCACAAATGTAAAGACTCCATCATCCTGCTGTCATGAATGGTGAAGAAGTCTCAACAGTACCACCGGATAACATGAAAATATAAAGGTTGTAACACACTTAACATGCTTTATTCTAGAATTAGGTAGAGCAGTTAGAAATAAAGTCACTTAGGTTGATCTACAGAAGAAATCACATCTTAGGGACTACAAAGTAGTAAATATAAAAAGTGAGACTGGAAAACTTAAACCGTACACAGCTTCACAGCCAGAACTGAAAGACACAATTCTAAGTGAAGACTAAGGTATCACAAACATCACTTCAGAAAGATAGAAGCCATGTTTCTATCCATAAAGATAGGTCCCTAAAAAAACAAAATGCAAACTTTGCTACAGTTTCCAAGGGACAAAGGGAACTGCCGCATGGAGTTCAGGTATGGGAGAAGATAAAGAAGAGGAAGACAGTAACAGCTAGGTTAGCTTCAATAAATTGTCTTTCAATGTGAAATACTTCACAAGGACTATTGTATTGATCTTAGAATTATTCCTAGTAGGACACCAGCACCTTTTTTCGCTTTAGCACAGAGTCCAATTAGTTGTCTAGGCAGGTAAACCAAAAATTTTGTCAGTCACCTTATGTATAGCAACAAAATATTCATCGAACTATATAGGAAATGTTCAAAGCATTGAAATAAATAGTTCAGGCTTATTCTCAGCTTTCTGTCAGCCTGTGGTACTTACTATCTGCATCTGCAAGAGTAAAATGAGCTACAGTATCACAATGGCAGCTTTTTACTTCAAATCAATGAAGAAAACACTGCAAACAAGTTCCTGTCTTGGCAGTAACTTTAAGCAAAGCCAGCATGGTCCAACCTATCGGTGCCTGTCAGGATCACCAGGCCTTTTAACTGGCACCAATTTAATCTTATAACTCTAAAGTTTTTACTTCACTATACTTATGACACTACCTTGGTCCCTTAATAAAATAATTGATGGTGGAATTTCACAGGAAAAGTAATACTGAAGTGTTTAGCATCCCAGTCGCAGGAGATATACATACATACATATATGTGAACACCTTTGTTCCTTGAAATTTTCCTATTTTGCTTAATATATTACTAAACACAGCTTGTGAACACAAGTTCCTGGGAGAAAAGAGAAATTCCCTAGCAGCAACAACACAAAGATTACCACCTTCAAAGGAGAAACGGTCCACTGCTTTCTGCTTTGCTTTTTTTCTTCATAATCCACTTCATGCAAATTATCCAGATCCATAATTCCTTCTAATAATACTCTAAATATTACAAAAGAAAAGAAATGAAAGGAATCCATGCCCAACGTACCACTGTTTATGGCACCACTCTTGATTTCATATCTGATACGTATTATTTGGTATTTGTGCTTGTATCTTATTTCCATTTTTCTATCAATTTTTCCATCAGTAAGATTTAACTAGTAGTGATTTTCCAGGCTTACAATAACAATTCTGTTTTCAAATTGCATCCTTTCCTACACTAAAAAAAACCAAACCAAAGATCCCTGCTATTGTCCTACAGTCTTCATTTGTCTTTTACTTATTCTGTGCAGCAACATAACTTAGTAGATTTATTATTTTTACTCCCTGTACATTGCTTCTCATTTTACAAGCATTTTGCCTTTGCATGCTCTATACAGAGAAGAATACGTACAAGACAATAAAAGCTGTTTGGAATAATTAATACTAGGTACGTCGATTTAAAACGCTTAAGATGCGTTTACAAGTGTTACAGTGACTGGTACTTCAGTACATCAGCCAATTATTCCTAATAACGGCATAACTAAAAAAGAATTTTACAATCTTATGTAAGAGCCTTATTTAGATATTTTTACTCTAGTTTCTGCACTATACATTAATGCTCAAAGAACAGTATTTTAAGAAATTATTGAATGAACAAACCAATCAATACTATAAAAGTTCATACATAAGTTAAACGATCCTTCCCCCTCCTTTTGTCTTGTTTGTCTTATGCACACAGCAAAAAAAATCCCTTTTCTGGTCTAGCTCTTCTCTTGTATAATTCAGCAGTCCAAGGTTTTGTAATTATTGCACATATTTTAAAAGCTGCTCTTTTTTTTCATTTTTTTAACCAAAAGCAGCTCTAATTATAGTAGTGAAATCACTAGATAAGTCAGTGCATGATAAAGACAGATTTACATCCAAACTATTTCAGCTAGGAAACTTTCTAGCATGAGTGGTTTCTGGAACCTCAGGAAAACAATTTGCAGACACATTCAGCTTTTTATGTGCATCGCTGAAATCTTCAGATGATGCTGTGAAGCATTTTAATTTTTTAAATTTTTTTTTAAGAAAACAGCTTTTCACACAGCTCCAAATTTCAAACATAACTATGACTTAGAGGTATAATGAGAGCTTGCTCCATATAAACACCACGAGCACACAATCTAGGGAATAGTCTATTGTAATTAAGACCAGTGATTCAATACCTATTGCTGCTGGCCAGGTATCATAGCAACCTTGTGGCACTGAATACTGCTGGAAAACTGTTCAGCACTAGCAAGAGTGCGCGTCAGGAAAATCTACAATGGCACTACAGATTGTCAACATCTGTGGGGGTTGTTACAGGGAGGACAACAAAGAAATCTGCTCTAAAAAATTCTGTGCTTCGAAAACTGACAGGGTTACTACAGCAGCACTACAAAAAGGGGAAAACTAGAGAGAGGAAGGAAAGAGCAGTTTTTGTCATTGGTTACATAACTTATGCACCCACATCCTAACATCCCCACATATAAGCAGAGAGTTGAAATAATGCTGCGTTATCACATTGTTTATGTCCATATCTACAAAGTCCTCTTTTTCTGTTTTACTAAACACAAGCATTCATCACCAACGTTAACCTGAAAATAAAACAGACCCACTTAAAAATAATATTTAAACTTCCGCAAATGAACTCTCGATAGTCTTTTATAAATCTGAGAAGAGGGGGGAAAAAAAAAAAGAAACGGTTACTATGAACAAGAACCCAATATTGATTTTTCTGCGGTGCAGTAAAGCATCTCCATTCTATTTGGCTGCTGTCAAAGCCACTCTTTAACAGCTGGAGTCAAATTGCACTATTTACAGCAAGAGCCCTTGTCAAGTGGACCATAAGTATTCTAACAATACACTATTCAAATGGCACTTTGCCACACAAATTGCTGACTTGATGAATACCCTGTGTCAATGACTAAGGCCGGTATAAAAGTTTCATTTTTATGATAAGTTTTACATCCACGTATTAAGCAAAGCTTTCTTGAAGAACTACTGAGCTATATATTTGGGTCTTTTGACAGGGAAAATAATTAAAATCTGTTTAAATATATCAAGGGGATTTGACAACATTAATATGGATCTTGTGTTAACTGCATTTGTCACACTCATCTGTTATTGGTACTCCCACTGGCACGTGCGGCACAATAAAAGAATTAAAATGGTGAAAACACCATGAAATCAAAGCATTCTGCTTTTGTATCTGTGATTTACATGATGACAAATGTTTTGGAAAAAAAGCCTTTGAAGCTGGACTGCTGCGTGAGGATATTTTTCTTCTTTCTTCTTAGGACAGAGGAAAGACAGATCATTACTTGGCAAATGTTACTTTGTCTTAAATAGAATATTAATGATAAAAACAGAGTTAAGAAAAAAATGCTGAATCTTACTTGCAATCTTCCTGGGCCTCTTCTCATTGTACGAAGGATCTATTGCAAGCGTAATACACACACGACAGAATAGCTACTCCTCACTTTTTTTTCTGTTACATAAATCTTCCGAAATGGAATTCTTAAACAGGCTAAAATCGACCATATTGTTTTGCTCTGGTTTGGGTTTTTTGTTTTGTTTTTAAAAACAACAGAACTGTTATTAACATTTTAGTGGGTTGTTAAATTTCTAATACACAATTTGCCAGAGAAGGAAATTGATAATTAAATACTCATTGTACCTTGCTAAAATCTCTTGATAATCTGTAAGTTCCACAATAGTTTCATATATGAGGTCATTATAGACTTAATATGGTACAAAATATTGAAAACTAATATCCACAGAACTCTCACTTTTAAGAACCCAAAATGTTTCCTGCATAAGAACTAAGAAGAATGGCAGACTTCATAAAAACTCTTTATTTCAGCAATAACAAAACAGTGTTAAAAAAAAAAGCTGTAAAGCTCCACACTCGTTTTGCGTAGCCTGAATTGAGCTTCTGGAATAGCATTAAGGGGAGCTCCATTGTTACATTCTTCCCAGGTTCGGCTACTTTCTGTAGCCTCCAGTATCTCCTGCGCCTACCTATAGAACCTGCTCTAAGGGGAATGGAGGTGGGAAGGTGCATCTGATGCAAAAAATAGATTTTTGATGAACGAAAAGTAGTTTCCCCAAGCACGGAAATTAAATTTGTTATGAAAATGGTCTCAAGCAACATGACTACAATGACAAAAAGAGGGTGATATAAAAAAATCAGATATTTTGACCATCATAGGGATTTCTAAGAGATATCAATAATATTCTCTCAACACAAATTTTTCACTAGGACAAGATAACTAAATCAACAAAGTTTAAGCACGAAAATGGACTATTTTATTAAGAAAGAAGAGCAGCCGAGATGCACGTCTAATCAAGAAAAGCACTAGAAATTATCACAACTCCACTGCCACCTTTCTGAGACATTATTTCCAATCAAAGACTATGATAAACTCCAAAGCACATTAAACTCCACACTTTAAAATTTACCAAAACCTATTTTCTCATATTCCATGAGCAGCACATTTTTCTTTCCAGCCACTTAATTCAATTCAATTTTCTACTTAATAGGCACAACCAAAACTACACCTCAAACACAACTACAATAACTTTTTTCTGTTGTTCCTCGTTACAAAGGAGAGAAGAAACTATTCCTTTTAATAAACTAACAGTGAGATCAGATTCTGTGTCAATGGCCAACTAGTGCACCATCTGCCCCACAACATGTTCAGCGGGATTACGCTCTAATAAGACTTTTCAGAAAATGGGATCAAAAAGAACTTGAGAAATCAAACTAAGGTTAGTAAAAGGTCAAAGTTAAATATTAAGAGTTAAACAACAACCATTCTAAACTCAAAGTTATGTGTAAATTTATGGTCACAATAAAGACCAGAAAAGAAAACTCAATCACGAGGACTTGGATTAATTTGTAATTTTATCAGATAGAATTTTGCAATATCAAGTATTTAATTTACCGCTATTAATAAAGCTAGAAAAAGGAGCATTCTGAAGGCTTTATCCCACACATAACTGCAGGCAAAGCATTTTTCATCGTCCAATACTTGTGGGAAGATATTTTTTATCTACATTCTGGGTTAAGGAATAGCAAACATGACTTCCTTCATTTATTGGAGAATGGAACTCCCCAAGCCCATAAATTAAGAAGTGGCAAACATGAGCAAACAGCACTGGGGCCCTATTCTTAAGACACACTCACGTGAAGAGCTCAGTGAATACATTTACTCCTGACGCACGAGAAGTGTTTTCAGAAAAAATGTATACGCCATCTGAATCAGGCAGTACCTACTCAATGAATGCGAGATTGTATTAATTAGAAGCAGCTCTAATAATTGGTTGTACATTTAGCAAATACAGGCTTCTAAAATAGCTGCAAGTAACAGATAGATAGATAGATAGATAGATAGATAGATAGATAGATAGATAGATAGATAGATAGACAGACAGACAGATAGATAGATGCCACAACCAAAAGGAATGACTACTGCATTTTCAACCTTACTTCTCATTGTATGGTGTCTCTGCACTCATCTTCTCAGCTTTATTAGCACATTAACACTAGTTTCAGTACGATATTCCATTCTACATTTTTTTTTCAAAACAAAAAAAGAGCATGTCTTTCACATCAGTCACAATTTTTTTGGTTTAACTACTTCAGTAAAAAAAAAAAAAAAAAGCCTGTTAGATAAAGCTAAGTACAGTGCTGGCCCAATCTCTCCTGAAGATAATACGTCTTTTTGCAGCCTGTATCTGAGTCCTCTTTTTAACCAAGAAGGCACCAAATTTAATCACGCTGCTATAAACGTAAGGCATTTGTACTCTGCGATTATGTTAACAGAAAACAAACACCCCCCAAAAATTGGCATTTATTGACAACAGGACCCTCTGGTTTCACAGAAAAGCAATAATAGGAAGGCCAGTAGCATTGAGATGTGAGTTTTTCCTAAGGCACACAGACCTGAACTGGGGTGTTGAATTGTTGTGAGTAGATATAACCACAAGCCATGGGCATAAAGAAATGCGAATTTTAAACCAAACCTCCACACCAATTTAAAACGAAACCTCCACACCACTCACACAGGGCTCTATATCAGTGAAGGCAACAGGGTAAAGAATTTGGACCACAACACATGGGTCTTGAGAAATGCTCTCGTCTTCATTCTTACCTTATCTGGATATTTTTCTGTATGAGTAAGACTGCAAGAGGCCATGCCGTGCTTGTAAGAGCTAGATGGTTTGAATCCAGCATTTTTATTCCTTCTTGGCTCTTGAGATACAGGAAGCAGCCCACCTGCCACTAAGCATTCCGAATCTTCAATGGAAGCAAAAATTGCTTTTGCCATTTCACCCGTTTCATGTCGTTCCAGGGTGCCTAGAGAAACACAACAGAATCAGTCATTTTTTTTTTTCAGTGGATTACACTATTTCAGGTTTTAGCACAAATATCAGAGTATTAACATAGTACACTTCATGTAAGCAGTAAGTCACAAAACGTTTATGGATGAGCTAATTCATCATTTCTGGACCTTAAAAATGTAATTTTACAGAGTCTCTTCCATGGTGTTACTATCTTAAAAAAAAAAAAAAAAGCTTAATTTCTAAAGAATCAGTGCAGCAAATACTTTAGATTCAGACCACAAGAAACTTATCATATCTTGTATAATAAGTGAAGCTAGATGCAGTCTTCAAAAGGAACAAAGGAAATTACAAAAATTACACTTGTCCTAACTATTCAAAAGTGTCATTTCCTTCTCAGAGAACTAACAGAGCATCCGTGTCATTAACAGTGTAAACAATAATACATTTATGTAATATTTTAGTGCTGTCCTCTAGTGTTCTAGATTACAAATAGCAAGGGAAAGTTCCAATTTTTTATTCCAGTCCTAAAAAACATGCTTAACTCTGACATGCTTTGAACATCTGAAAATACTACACGTAGCTTAGTAGTCAGGAACGTTTCAGAGATTATTTCATCACTTGTGCAGCTTTAGACAGTTCAATTCCTTAACTATTATTTTAGTAATACTTTCATTTAGTAATAATTTTAGTTGCAGTATTTACTGTATAACTAAAGATACCTAAACTAAGTTTAAATGTACCTGAAATGAGCTCCTATTAAATACTACATATTTCCTATAGGAATTAAACTCATAATTATAATTGGCTGAAACGGCACGTTTCCTATAAATAGCAGAGATAAAAGACATGTGAAGGTTTTTTTAAAGTATTAAATATCTGCTACAACACGAAATGTTTTTTCCCTTAAGTTTGAATTCTTTGTAGCCTCAAGTGATACAACATGAATTTCTCCTTTCATTGCTAGCAGAAAAAAAAAATGTATAACACTGAGGTTCTATCAGTAACAACTGCTAAAAATATTGGACTGGGATTGAGGGATCTCATCCGATAAGTGTTTGTGTGTGTACGTGTGTATAAAATCTCTTCATCTGAAATTATTTCTCTGAAACTCATCCATTTCTGTTCACTCTAGTATCACCTCTGTTAATTCCAAGACTCTTGGCCGTAAAAGCTAGAGCAGAAGAAAGTAATGCAACTGATTCTTTGTCCCCTATAACATCAGTTGAATAACACAGTTTACTAGAATATTGCACTGAAAAAAAACCCCAAAGATCAGTCCCAGTTGTTTTTAATACATTGTTTTCTTCATCCCTCTGAAGGATCTGCAGCCAGTGTCAGGGATCATTATAGAACTGAACACTTAATAGAAGGAAAGCAAGTTGCCCACAGTTCTTTACAGTTGGCCTGCCTACAAGCACCTCAGAACAATGCTGGCTACAAAGCTCACAGCATTTCAGGAATGAAAAAAAAATATTTAGAGGCTTACAGGGAAAGATTAAGCAACTCATACTAGCAATATGAGCAAACACTCAAAAGTATTACAGTGGTTGCAAAGTTAGCGAGTTTGGAAATCATACAGCTACTCAGTTAATATTACTTTGTCCGATTGATACATGCAACATAGTCTTTCAAGCTGTAAGAATCTCTTATTCCCTTACAGAACTCCCTGCATAATTCAGAGCAAAAGGTGAACAAAAGTCACCAAGGAAGCAGTTGCTCTCCCTTATTAAGTGTGGAGGACTAAACTGTTGCTATCACCTTCCGCAGCAAGTCTACTATACAAGCATATTTATATCCATCCTTGTGAATTGCACAGATGAAAGTGGAGCATAAAACAACTGCAGGAATCAAGTGCTTCAGAGAGACTGTTATAATTACAGGCAAGACACTAAGATTACAAGAAATTTGTGATAAATCCAAGAATTCAGTGGCATGGTGTTAGATTTCAAAGACCTGATTATACATACTCCTTAATAATGGACAGAACCTCAAAAATTCAGAACAGGTTTTGCTAGGTCCAGAGGCAACTATGAGTGCCTCACCACCAGTCATCGCTCAGAGCCAGACTACTCTGTGGAATAATCTTGTGGAATTATAATAGCATAGAACCATTTAATTATGGCAAAAGAGGACAAAACATATTTCTAACAAAAAACCCCCAAATCTGAGTTGTCTGACTTTTTATCCTCCTATACATACACGTATATAGGAAAAATGGAAGTTAAGTTGAACATGTTATTTTCCATATATCAGAGCTTCTTCCCCAGCTATAGCTTCAGAGCCAAATTTTCAATTTCTGGGTAAATCAAATTTTTTTAGTTGAAAGAAATGGGCCACAAGAACTGGTAAAAGTTACAGAAGATAGGAATAGCAGCATTTCACCCTTTGAAGACCATGGTCTGAAGAGTATAAATAGGCAGTCTTGACATACGCGAAAGCAAACTGATATTTTATATATTTTACACATACAGACATGTATACCTATATCTTATTTTCATCTGCTAACAGGTGGGCTTCTACAAAACTACAGGCTTAGGGATGCAAACTGATAAACAACTGAACAAATTGCTGGATTACTAAACACTTCTGCTATGACCAAACTCTTCTCTAAGTGTCAGGATTGTGCCATAGCAAGTATACCATTGTGTATGTGTGATTTGAAGAAGAGAAAATTAACTTCTTATCAAGCAAAAAAACCCCCAAAACAACCTTCTGGGTTCATACTAGGAAAGAAATACGACTCAGCCTCTCACACAGAGGAGCTACTTTTTTTTTTTTTTCTTTTAAAGAACATTTATAGAAAGGAACATGGATTAGGAAACAAAGCCTCGGACAACCAGCTTAATTTCTTCCTGACAGAAGGCTATGGTACACTAAAATCAGTTTCAAAAACATACCGAGTTCCATCTTTAAATCATTTGTACATCATTCATAACAGCGATTTCAAACCTCCTAGAAGTAGCACCTTCTTGAATATGTTTCCTTTCATAAAAACACACTTGCTTGCATGTACTTCTTAAGCACAGATCTCTGAACATGCCTATACGCACACATACAGATTTATGTCTACATTTGGAGCTCCAACAGAAGGTTGCAAAGCACATAGGAAAGCGATTGTGATGGAAAGGGATGCGTGATCGTGAAAGCATAACAAAGTATTTATTTCGTCCAGTGTACTTAACACTTCTGAAGAGCCCAAAATACTGATTTGCAGAGCGAGTTAGCGGCAGAGACAACATAAAAGAAAAGCACTGCATTCTGTGATTTCAGAATACATCTTTAAAAGAAACAAAATGGGGTGGGTACGTGCGTGGGGTGTGGAGGAAAGGATGTACATGTGACAAAGACATTCTGACCACTGCAAACAGTCAAAAGGATGCTGGGGCAGGTGGTCATTGTTCCAGAAACTGTTATTTGTTTGGAATGTGTTGTCTCCGATTTTATAGGAAAATAAAAATAAAAAGAGGAAGAAAAGCCAGAGCCTGTACACAGGCGTACAGGGAAGAGAACAGAAATACAATGCTCAAACCTGAAAGTATTTTAAGCACAAACGAGCCCAAAAGCTTTTGATTGAGGAGCATAAAATAACAATGGATGAAAGGGAAAAGATATGGTTTTCTGTGTAGCAGCAACACCACTGCTATGACCCCCCACTATACATACAAAATACAGGAAAAGAAAGTCTTTATCTCTCTAAAGCTGTGACCATGGCAACCAAGTCTCAGGAATAGACAAGTGGAGTATTTCTCTCTCCTGGGCAGCTCTGGACCACCAGATGTGAACAGCTAGAGACTGTTACAACATCTTATTCTTCTTCTGGTCCAAGTACTACAAATTGTGTCTCTTGGTGCTAGCGCTGTCCACGCAGTTCTCCAGGTTCTGCTTTTACTGAATGATGCATTTTTATCAGGGGAGGTCACACATACCATCCTGCCTTAAGACGAGTATCCACTGACATCACATGACCTGTCATATCATCAAGCTCCAGTGCTTTCTGTCTGCTGTCACAGCTAAAGTATTGAAAATCCTCAGTACTGCAGTGCTGTGGTGACCTAGTAACTCAGCTGAATCTTACAGCATAATAGAGATTTCTGAATGAAAAATGGTTTCAGAATTGATTTTATTTAAAAGAGCACATGGTCAAGAACAAATCATTTTCTTTCCTAGCCAAAACAAACCTCTCACCTTTCAGAACAAGTAGCATCTGTAATATCAGCTGCTTCACTTTCTGTCAAGATCTGTTCTACTTTCTGAAAAGATTGTTCTTTCTGTAAATACCTATTTCATCTGAAAAGAAACTCCCTCCCACTTTCTTCTACCCTGCTAGAGCCAGGCAAACAGAAATTTGATGTTTCTCACTAGAAGATTCTTGAATTTTACAAGTCTCCTGCTCCAAGACAGTGGTCAAATATGTCACTTGAAAAATTTCTCATAACTGCTAGTGCTACCGGTCGAACATCAAATGTCTTAAAACATGGAACAAATACTGCATTAAGCATATATACTTCCAACCAGTATCAAGGCAAAAGTAAATGCAATCCAGCAAACAGAAACAGGACAAATCAAATAAAATGCAAATAAAAATTACATGTGCAGGTAAAAGGAGCAGCTTTCCAATGCAGCCAGTCCTCATGTCAGGATTTCTGCTGCAGACAACTCCCTGAAACAGGGACATTACGATTCCCCTGTTCTCTCACTGATTCCATCTAAGCTGAAAAGCAAAGAACAATAATCCTGTAACAGGAATTGCTGAGATACTGTAGATGTGCTAAACTTGGTTGAGTGGAGGAAGGGGCCAACTCTGAACACGGAAGAGATGTGAGCAGTTTCTCTCCATTTCCTTATTACCATCTGAAATACAGAATGAGAATGGAAATAAAAAGGAAGATACAGAATGAAAAGCCTCCCTGATATGAAGTCTTCTATCTGACTGCGCTGACCTTATCAATCACTCCTCATCTCCAATTAAATTTCTAATTTTAAATATATATACTCTTACTTTATTATTTATAATAAAATCAAAAAGATGATCAACCATCAGCCATAAGAAACACACATACAGCTAAATTTCATACATGTTCAACCTAGTAAACACAAAGTACATAAAAGTATGTGTGCATTAGACAAATATAAAGGTATTTCAGTGTTCTGAGTACAAAATAGCTTCCTTAGCTTCTGCAGACTGGGCAAAAATTCATTCCTTTTTTTGTGGTTTTGGGGTTTTTTGAGACAAAGTTTGCCAAGGCCCACTACCTTTCATCATTCTACGTCAGTAAGTAGAATAAGTAGTTACTAAACAATGACTCAGGTTTAGATAACTATGAAATATTCAAGCGCAACTACAGACCGACCGAAGGTTCACACATATTAAAAAAATGCCACAAGAAAAAGGTAAAACACTGTCTTAATTTAAGGCTGATAAACTGAAACAAAGAGAAAGACCTGTTAAACACTCAACTTCCATAAAGCATCTGTCTTCATGCTCATTAATTATTTCGAATCACTCACATTTTTGAAACATGCTGCACGTGTCTCCTCAGCCTTTACGTTTTTTAGAAAGGGATTAAAGTTTCAGCATAAGATATGCAGAGAAACTACGGTACAATGGCAACCGGCCATCTTATTGCACGTTATCACTTGCACTGGGTATGTTTCCTTTAACATACCTGGAATGTCTTCACAGAACTGCTTTCTTAGAGAACGGTTGTCTACACCAGAAATAGTTTAATGTTACATTAAGGGTTGTTTGATGTTACAGTGCTCTCGGTCCAAGAAGTTACCTTCTCTCAGTTCAATAGCACACAGCTGCGTTAACTCACTCCATGCAGGTTCTCCCTTTCTCTAAGGATGCCTCTTAAGTATGAAGGTGGAGAGGAGAGAGAAATCAAGAATATCTCAACCCACATGGTGTCTGCCCTGACTATTAATGTTGAAGGTCAGACCGTGACCTAAGAACACGAGCTAAATCGCTAGAGCCTTTTTCCAAATACAAAAAGCTCCCTTTAGGGGGACACCCAAGCCTTTCAGAGTCTTCAATTAACTCCTTCTAGTAATGCAACAGGGTACTTAATATTTGAGGCATAGTTGTGTGAGGGCTACACTTGATATTTTCACAAGGGATGATGGAATTACATGGAATATAACCATTTGAAAGAATACTATTAGGAATATCAAATAAGACCTATTTGTTCTAATATCAGAGAAAGAGTACAAAAGTGTTATTTTACAACCAAGCAGACTTAAGGGCCCATATTCCAGGTACATATCTGAATGCACCTAACTGAATATAAAACAAATTGCTACCCAGTATTTTATTGTGCAATTCCAAACTGAAGGAAAGCAAAGATGATTCTATGATTCTATGATTTTATTGCATGAGTGTAAACTAATTATGTATAGAATTCATGTGTGTACAAGACAGACCGAGTAAAATTTCTCTTGTTTCAGCCTAACATTATGTTTTAAGAAAAGTCCTGTCAAACTTCAGAGACAGTTGGAGAAACAAAGAAAACACATACACCCCCCTAATATTAATGAAAACTTGTCATATATAATGTCTTCTTCAGAGACTTGTATCTCCTCAAAAGCTTTCTAACACAGTTTGCATTTTTACTATCCAAATGTATAAGAATAGTTCACTAAACAAGTCCATAGGCACTTCTTCCAAGTAACACTTCCTACAATTAGGCCATTTCATGCTTCTGAAGATTTATGGTTTTATCATCAGTTAAAGATGAAGTTCACTGGCCTACTCACATGAACTGTACAGAGATAGACATAACGCCCCGTACTAACAAAACCATTTCATATTTACTGCATCTGCATCTTACTCCTACAAATGTATAAATGACTTGAATTTCTGACCAGAAGCACAGGACCCTACAGGCAATTTTGTAAGCCTGGAGAAAGTGAATTACTAAATGAGGAATAAATTCACGTTAAACTAGTACTAACTGAAAGACTAAACCTACCTCTGATAAATGAAGAGTGCTACCTCTCAGCAAGGCAGATGGTTTTTTAAAGTTTACCTAGTCTTTCCCCGCTCTTAAATACATAATAGACAGAAATATGGCTCAGTAGACATGCTGCCATGTGCTGTGTACATCAAGAAAAAAACCCCTACACTGATGCTTTTATTACTACGTTTTACTGTACTGATATGTATCATTTTTAAAAAAGCAAAGCATTTTTTAAATATGCAAAAGCAATATAGATAACAGTTCGTTTCCTTCTTGAAGTGGATTTTCAAGTGGTGGCTAGTGGAAGAAATATTCTGCACTTTAATTAGAATAAAATTTGTTATTGATTTTCATATTTGTCTTCTAGCACACAATTTTGGAACATATCTTGTACACATGGCGTATTAATATTCCAAACGTATTATTAGATCAATAGTTATTGTCATGGAAAGATATTCCACTGTAATGGAAAGCTGCTGTATCCATATATTAAAATTTAGGCAAAACACTTTACTTCAATAGTTCGCGGCTCCTGCATTTTTTCCTATATCACTACCCACATGCACATGCAATAATTTTACTTTGTTCTGTAAACCAAAGGACTGAAAGAACAGGATTCAATTTATCACGTTCTAGACCTGTAACAGCAGCAGGCAATTGGCTTTGAGGCTTTTTTCCCTACTCGTCTTCAGACTCCACTTGTAGTCAATGGGAAAAGATAGACTTATACTTAATCCTACTTCCTTCCGCTTGTTACAAAACCAACAAGAATTACTATGTCATAGTTAGAGGTCTTAGGTATAGTTAGTCTCAAGTTAGATAAGGAAAATTCCACTTGAAGTCAACTATACTCTTGGTATTTAACCCATTTCGACTGAAAATTTTCAATCGAAGTCAAAACGGGTTAAATACCAAGAGTATAGTTATGTTGAAATGCCTATTTATTTGGAATAAAAGCAGCCCATCATCCTCAAAAATCACCCGTTGACTATGTAAGTGTGACTTTGGCAATGACAAGGTACATGAAGTAGTACTGGCTTAGATCTTAATCTCTGATAATTTCTCCCACCTCAAAGTGTAAAAACTGCTATGAATGCCCGCTAAAAGACAACTCAAATATTTTAAAAGCTTCGGAATGCTTTTGAAAAAGTATATCAGCCTCTGTCAGATAAACGGATGATGAACTGCTGTTATGCATAATCAAGTCTTTCATCTGCTGAAAGGGTCACCCTCTTAATTACCTAATAGAAGGGCAGTTTGGGAGCTAAATTGCTATAGCTGAAAGAGTCGTAGGTACTAGACACCCCTAAACTTTTGAAAAGTCACCTGTCAGATTCAACTGAGTTATTGCTGACTCCACAACAACGTAAATATTAAAATATTCAAAGAAATTCCTTAATCCACAGCCTGAAATTATAAACAGACTGGCTGTTTTCCCAGTCATCCATTAACTCTAGTACAGTAACACCGTTCAGATTTTAAACTGCAAACAGTGATATATGAGCCTGACAAACTCAGGTCCTCCACTGATTTTCATTTAAAGAGGCAAAGCTTCAGTCACGTAGTTAACTACCTAGCTGGAAAAAAAATACAGAAACACTTTCTGGCCACAGAAATAAAAAAAACTTTATCTTATGTCCATTTCTGTAATTGGAGTCCAAGCAGAAGGCTGCCACTTAGACTTTATCCTATTTAACCGAGTTGGGGAGCATGCTCACAGGTAACGGTTAAGGCAAGCAGTACTGCGCAAGGCAAGCAGTACTATGAAAATCATAATGAAAAGCCAGTTTGTTTCTGCAGAGGTTTGTCTGTGATGCTGTGTACGTCTTTCCCATACATCTGAACTAGGCTTTGTTTGCCCAAGTGGCACTGAAGTATCTACAGAGCTCTTGATCTAGGTCAGGCCAATTTAAAGGATCAATGCCATGACCTCTCATGTTCTTCAGCAATACAGATATAATTCACATTAAACCAACTCAGTATGCCCTAATAGGCTTTCCCAGGTATTCACCCTATGCGGCATTGTTTAGTCACCAATGCGTAATGGCAATGGAAAAATATTAATTTGTTAACTGCTCACACAGCAATAAAAATGTGTTTATTGTGCTCCGGCTGTTCCTTAGGAGACTGTAGCTTTCATTCTTGGTTGAGACTAGTAACAAAAGATACAGAAACAGTAATTAAAACCCCTCATTTATAACCATCTGCATTCTTCCTGAATAAGCGATACACGTGAGTAGTGGCATAAATTTTACTTCATCTTTAGCTTTTTAATAGGCAGCATTTTTATGGCTAAAGAAGAGACCGTTAAAAGCATACTCTGATTTTTGTCTCTACAGTTCTATGCCATTAAATGTCAGTGCTTTGCAGAGAATTCACAATACCTCAGTGTGAAGTTGTCCAGTTGTACTAAATAAAGTTGCATCAGAGAAGTATTTCTGCCTCCAGACCCGTAACTTCTTTGGGCTGCTTTGGGTATTGTACTGTGGCTGTTAGGTCTTATATTGTCGAGTGCAGCAATCTGCATTTTGGCCTAACATCTCTATAAAATTAATGAGTCAAATTCATTTTCCTTGTTGTCGAGCACACCCAGCAGCAGCACTGAACTCACCAAGTATAACTGAGAGCTCGATTTAATTTTATCCTAAACCTTTTCATTTAAGGCAGCATCTCAGGACATTTGGGAAAAGAATAGGTACCAGAAGGCATTTCCTATGCCAACAGCTTAATGATATTGAATAGCTCACTAACACAACAGGCTTGTAAATTATGCTGTACTCATTTTGCCAAGTCACTCATTAATCGCAGATATTTTGTACTTTAAAGCAAGGGACACTTTTGTCCAAAGCCTTCAGCCTAAGCAGTGTGTTGCAATAACTTGTAAAATAAGTTATGGTCGGTGTTACATTAGTAAAACTACATTTTGATACAGTATTAATACGCTCTGCATTTCAGTGGTTCTAGGCTCATTATGTGCTTCCACCCTGCCAGGACACACAGCTCTGAATCACATGGAAATGCTGTATTGTAACATCTAGTACCATTACAGCTTCTAATAATTCTGCCTGTCAAGGATGGAATGCCTATATTTATTACCCTCGTGAATCAGTATTAGACATTCAAATCACCTGGGAAACTACAGTTTAAGGTGAAACACTCCGCTTTAGTTTTCCTGCTGAGACAGTTCACACAGTCACCAGATTGGAAAAGACCTTCGAGATCATCAACTCCAACTGTACCTGCCTACTACTAAATCATGTTCCCAAGCACCTCATCTACCCGCCTTTTAAACACCTCCAGGGAAAGCGACTTAACCACCTCCCTGGGCAGCTTTTCCAGTAGCGAGCTTTTTAATTATCTTCCACTATTAACTGAATATCAATTAACTCAAAAGGTTTCTCAGACTATGATTTTGCTGAAGAAAGCAGAACTTCGTGCTCTAACTTGGGATTGTTAGGACTGCAAACTTAATGCTTTTTAATGAAGACAATAACTTACATTTTATTTATAGCTTCCAGAAATATTCTACTCAACTCACTGCAATGTCAGCTAATCATCTAATTGTGAGGATCTGACTTAAGCTATCATATTTTACCAGTGACCTGTCTTGAACCATAAGAACAATTTATTTCTTCCTTGTTTATATAAACATTTAAACTCTAATTAACGTATTCAACGAGTTAGTATTTCTGCTTTGGTTAAGTTGTATAACACCACGAGACAAGCAAATCTTAAGGAAAGCGAACACAAAACCTTTCCCTATTATTACCTGTTTCAATTTCCCAAATATAAACTGAATCGTCTTCACATCCAACAATTAGCAGATTTTCAACAGGGTCAAATTTTATCTTCTTCACAGGAAACAGATGTTTTCTGGCATGTAAGAGACATACTCTCTTCTGAAGGTGTAGAATTGCTACCGAGTGATCACTGCACACACAGCACACCATGCTATCATCTTTTAACTGCAAAACAGAAAAAACCTTCAGTTTCAACACTGTAACCACAGTCATAACCACATAATTTTAATAAGTCTGGTGAAAGATGTCTGCTGATTTCTTTCCCATAATGTACTCAGCTTAGAAAATGACTTTTCATTTCAGCTTACACCTCCAACATGTCTTTTAAGAGGGTAGCTGAACAACTGATCTGACAGGAAAACATAAGATCTCTTTTGATTTTTCCCTTTAAAAAAATTAAATACCACTTATTCACAATACTTAGCCTATCAAAGCACTGATTATATAACCAGGTATACAGCAGCAGTTGTCTTAGAAGACAAAGCAGTAAAAAATAACCTTAAATCAAACTTCTCTTTGTGCGATAAAAGATTACGTCAGGTCTTATGACAAAAAAACAAGAGTGATGTACTTCTAATGAAAAAATGGGTATAATTTCATTTTACACTGCGTGGATCTGATTTTGCAAATGCTTCTGTTCCTGCAAAGCAAATTTTGATGACACGTGAAGGAATTCGCCCTATAGAAAAATTCAACCCTGTATAAAGAACTGAACATCATCCAAGCAAGCAATAAATCCTATCTAGCTTCCAGAAAAAGGGCCAAAGAGAGCCTTACAAGCACTAAGAACGTATGCAACTGCATATACATGGATATATATCCACATACACAGAGATATGTATACACACACACGCATGGAGATACTTCTGGGTTTTTTTGAAACATCATTTATTACACTTTTACTTACTCTGCAGTTTTCTGGAGATTGCAAGAGCTCAGTCACCGGACCAGATTGCAGATTAAACTGATGTATGATATCTCCAGTAAATATATCCCAGCAGATCACAATAGAATCCTGGCCCCCTGATAACAGCCAGCTAGGATCAAATGTTACT
Source organism: Piaya cayana (assembly GCA_013389865.1). Classification (NCBI taxonomy): domain Eukaryota; kingdom Metazoa; phylum Chordata; class Aves; order Cuculiformes; family Coccyzidae; genus Piaya; species Piaya cayana. Next base: position 166 of record WAAB01013306.1, on the reverse strand, counting down.
GATTTATCATGGGGATAAAGTACACAAGTGACTCTGCCACTATGGCCATTCAGAACCTTATAAGGTAAATTACCTGGAACAGAATAGTACATGAATTATTTCAGTTCTTTAAGCATAGAGGTTCCACAGTCTGCAGTACACTTGCTATAAAGTCAGGGGATTCAAA
>WAAB01013297.1:0-23596 GCA_013389865.1 Piaya cayana | reverse complement strand
AAAGTCTAGGTCCTCAGTGTGGGAGGGCTGTTCAGAGGGCCTCAGGAGCACTGTGTAGGAAGAGAATGTGGCAGCAGTGAAAGATCCGTGTTGCACATGCACGAGATGGGACCTGTCCCAAGATAGATCTCTTCCTTCTCCATCTCTTCAGGGCCAGCTGCAAGGTAGCAAACCCTCACTTTGTTGTTGAGTCCTTCCAAGTTGTGACTCAGCAGCTAAAAGAAAGATGTATATTAAATAGCTGTTGAAGTAACGGCTTGGATTTGCCTTCTGCCTCTGTTTAAAATGCTGCTGTCTGTGCTGGACACTCGTGTTTTTTCTGGGGTAGCAGTCACATGCATAATCCATTCCCTGCTGAGCCTTTCAAACAGTCGCTTGCTGTTTCCCATCTGAAGGGAAGTGTAAGAGGTAATTAACAGCCACTTGAAAAAAGGATTAGCAGGTGGGTGGGAGCGACTGTTGGGTTCATGCATGGAATTGCCATGGAAATGCTGAGATTTCCTGGCACCTCAACCAGTGTGTGGACTCCAAAGATAGTTGCACTCCTGGGCCTCTCTCCTTTCCATCCCTGCAATGGGAGAGGCTGCATTTTCCCTCAGGACAGTTTCCGCAGGCTGTGCTGTTGCCATCTGCCCGCGCGATGAAGCCTGAGGAGCAGGGGAACCGCAGAGCATGGGAAGCTGCACCTGCCTGCACTTTGCATTTCTTTCATGCCAAACCAATTGGCAGAAAATCACGGGGGTCAAAACTAATCCCTGGTGGTTTGCCCCTTTCTCTTTATTCTAAAAAATAACAACTTGCTGTACAAAATGCTGTTTGTCACCTCTTAGGGAAGCTGGTGTTGGTCCTTGTCTGGCAAACATTCACCAGCACAGCAGCTCTTGCGTGGCTCAACCCACTGAAGCAGACAGGGCTGCGCAACTCGGCAGGGACTGTTTGGCACGTGAGTGTTTCCAGGCTGCGTGGTGAGACCTGCGTTTGCTTCTGTCCTTGTTGGATGACCACGCACACTTATAATTTGGAGTGTATTCGTGAGAGGCCAGGGAGGTGGTTGAGTCACCTTCCCTGGAGGTGTTTAAGGGACAGGTAGACGAGGCGCTGAGGGGCATGGTTTAGTGTTTGATAGGAATGGTTGGACTTAATGATCTGGTGGGTCTCTTCCAACCTAGTGATTCTATGATTCTATTATTCTCCAGCTCTGGAGATTTAGAAGGGTCTGGGCATGTGTTCATCCAAAAATGTTCCTAGAGAACCTACCATGTCTCTTTTGCCCTTCCTCTTTCTGCAGCAGTAACACAGCCTCCTGAATTTGTTGGTGTCTGGGGTGCTTTGGTTTTAAAGAAAGCGTGTCATTTGTTTCAGATCACCTGCTAGCAGATTCCTACATCGGACAGGAAGACTCTCCCGAGATGCAGCAGGCGGCACAGAACAAGCGCAGGCTCTCTGTCATCTCCGATGGCAAATTTGAGAGGAGCTTCTCTGAGGAGCAGACAGAGAAGATGCCAAGCGAGGGACCGAAGCCACGAGTCTACACGATCTCCGGCGAGAGGCCGATGCTGTCGGACCATGAGAACGAAAGTATGGAGCTGGTGGTGATGAAGGGAGCCGCCCAAGAGGAATGCCACCACGGCCACCACGGGCACAGCACTGGTGGCTCTCACGGCGTTAGCAGGCACTGCAAGGGCTGGCCCGGCAGCCGGCAGGGCTCCAAGGAGTGCCCAAACTGCACCCGGCTGGCTGCCCCGTCCCAGCATTCCTTTGACCTGGAGCAGCATCCATCCAGCGATACCGGGTGGCACAGAAAAAGGCTGGAGAGGATGTACAGTGTCGATCGAGTGTCTGGTAAGCAAGGGCTGGGGGCTGGAAGGACACACAGGGACTCCTTGACCCAGGGGTGAAGGGTGATGACCGTCTCTTCCCACTATGGGGGTTTTGTTGCTGTGTGACTCAAGCCAGGACCTCTACTGCTTCCCCTTCGGCACCTTGCTGGTACCTCACCCCAGTGTTCATGAGAAGAGATGGTCAAAGGAGGAGTTTGAAATAAGCACAGCCCAGCTTGAGGCCAGCTCGTCCAAGCTCCATTGTCTCTGTGTCTAGCTGGTAGACAGCAGATGACCTGGGTGGTTTTCATGACCGCTGCACATGGCTCCGTGAGGGTGGTCTCTGCGGGCTCCTTGTCTGTTCTTGAAGGAAGAGCAGGAGAGGAGTTGGGGCAGTGCCAAAGCACCTTTGTTTAAGCTTAGTGCGGAGGCAGAGCAGGACCCTGTCTCCTCTGCCTCATTCCAGAACTGAGGCAGGAGAAATCTCTGTGAATGTGCCTGGGTGCTCAGCTCAGGTACCGTGTTCTGTGCTTTGGTGCTTCCCCAAAATGCTTGTCCGTGTGCCTGGAAGCAGTTATCAAGGTCCCTCACATACTGCCACCTCACGGTTTTCCCATAAATCCTAACGCAATATTGGATGTTCTTCCCCACTTACCATCCATTTGCTCAATAATTGTCAGGGAATAGAGCTTGTAATTATTCAATTACATTAAAAAACCAAACTGGTTGTCTTAAAAAAATCACATATTAATCAAATCTACATCATGAGCTGTGTGCTTTGAATTATAAGCCAGTTCAGTCCATCCTTGCCTGATGGTTCTGTATGTGGCTGGCAAAGTCTGACCTCGTTTGTCTGATATTCTTTGTAAATGCCCATCAAGGCTTTTGGAGTGGAGTGTCCAGCCAGGAAAGGTCAAGATGTCCTCCTTGAAAAGCAATTGAGTGTACGGCCTGTGGAGATCACTGTACATCTTCACATCTTCCCTGGGTTCACAGTTTTTTCTGTGGTTTTACCTGTAGTAAATATCACTGTAATAGGTTGGGTTCTGGACCATGTTTTTATGCTTACATGCCTGAAATTTTGTGACTAAATTAATACATGAATTAATGCTGAAGAATAATAATGTAAAAAGAATTCATTATGAAGTGTGCAGAACACTTACAGTCCCACCAATTCCTGTGCAGGGTTTTCAAGCATTGTTCCACTCTTGCCTGTGATTTTTGGGCTTCGCATTAGACTCTGCTTGTGCAAGTTTAGACTTTATTATTGTTATTGTTTAAGTGCAAGAAATGGAGCATGAAGGGTTCTCCTGTACAGAAATCTTTCTTGGTTTTATGATCACATGTGTTTTACCTGTTAAAAGATGGCTCTGCATATGATGACACGGCCAGAAAGCTTGTGTGAAGATAATAAAAAACAAGCCATTTCAGTGCCAGCCTTCTGGGGAAGGAGATGACAACTCCAGGAGGGTCGTCCTGTGGAGGTCAGGGTGCTAAGCTGGATCAGCCTTGTGTTCCCTACTGAATTAAGAAAATGAAGATTTCATGTTCTAACGCTGATGGATTTATGTTGAAAGCTCTCCTGAACAGATCAAAGTTGTGCTCTGCGCTGTGGGACTGAAACAGGTCACTCATTACAGAACCAAAGGAAAGCTCCAGGTCACTAATGAGGGCACTTAACTCCTCAGACTGGAGCTGAGCGCCTCTGCTGGGAAACATCTTCTAGCCAATGCTGGAAGAGATGCCGTGTTCTGTTTCTGGACAGGGGATTTGTAACATGTATTTTCAACTAGGCAGCAATTGTTGTTAGGGCCAGTTATCAATGGGTAAGGGAGATTTACCTTTCTGAAAATACACTGGAGTAGTTAAACGGGAACCTGCAGGTGCCTCCTGAAGCGTTTCATGTTTCGTACAAGCAGGCACCTGTGGTGCTGGTCTCGAGCTTCTGCGTGTCTACACATGGGGCTGCACAGGCAGAGCTGGGCCCCCCAGATCAAATCCTATCATAGCACTAGTGTCGTGGAATGAAAATTTCCTCAGCTTGCACTCATTTGCGCAGTTATCCAAGTATCCAAGTATCCAAGCAGTTACTCACAGAAAAACTGAGAATTGAATGGCACGATTGCTGCCGGTTGCAAGAAGTATTTCTTGGACTGTCCTTCATGCATGGCTAGCAGAGAAAGCAGCAGAGATGCACAGAGTTGAGAGAGAGACTCATTTCCCCACAGGTTCACTTCACAGCACTGCTTTCTCTGTTTGGGTTTACATGACACGATATTGCTGCAAACCAACACTCATGGCAGTTAAGCCAGATTGGCATAATTTAATATGGATTTCTATGCCGAGTTTGATTCCTGACACCATTCCAGAGAAGCACAAGCTGTCATCTCCTGTGCTGCTCCTGATGCTTGGTACAAACATAGACACTCATGGACAGAGGTGCTGAGGTTGGCGTGCAGCCTGGTGTGGAGATGCTGGAGGTGGTGGTGGTGTTCGTCCAGCTTTACCCTGGCCCGTGGTTCCTTTACTGTTTCATCACAGTTGATGGTAACAGGAAAGGAGAGCAGGATGCTCTAACTGGCCAAAAAGGAACGTGGTACCTTCCTCTGCAAGGAAAACAACCATATTCATAATCTGAATTTCAGTTAGCTAGGGGAGCTCTGGAGCTGAGCTGTCTTCCTGGTCCCCAGCTGTGTGCTTCTCTGCTGTCCTCCTGGCTGATCAAGAGGTGCTTCTGAAGGGACACGGGTCCTTTATATCCTCCACTGGGCGCTATGGGTAGGGGAGTGATAGCTTTCCTATATTGACTCTTGCCTATCGGAAAAGGAGAGGAGGCTTCCAGGCAAAGCCTCACAGAGATATTAGCAGTTGTTCATCGGCTCTGCTTTGAATCAAAGCTGGTGGCCTAGAAGCTGTAAAACATATTAAGAGACTGTCCATCCTTTGAGATGTGTAGTCCCTGTGAAGTCTGTACAGAATTGTTGGCTGAAAGGAATTTATACAACTTCTCCTTTACCACTTTTATCAGTTCGAGATTTCAAGCAATTGATTCATTAGAGTCTGAGCCGGTTTGCATTTCTTTATCTGTTTTTTTTGGAAAGGAACAGACATAGGAACTTCATAAGTAGTATTTATGCAGTTTTTCTTTAACCTATGTATTTCCTTAGGGTGATGTCATACAAGGCTTGACATAAGCCGTTAGCTGAGAAGCATCTGTTAGAGCTTTCTGTGTGATTTCTTGGAAGTCTCACCTCAAAGGAAGCCTCCCCAGTTGCATTTAGCATTTTTGGCCTCTAATTGCAACCACTTTCCGTACTTCCAGAGAGCAGCAGGATCAGCCTGTAGTAGTTGCTGTTCTGTATGAAACCTGTGATGAGACACCTTGTCTGTAACGATTGTTTGCAGTAGGCATGTGGGATTTGATTTGGTTTGGTGATGAAAGTGTGTTAAAAAATGCACTTGCCAATGCCAGAATGTTAATGACTAAGATACCTCAGTTGCTAAAGATCCTAAAACTTGAATGAGTGAGGCAGGACATGTTTGGAACATGTGGCAAGACATTGAGCAAAGAAGCCACGAATTGGGAATGAAGCAAGATGAAAAATCAAAGCCTCCGAAATCCCAGGGATCCAATCTGCTGAATCTTGTGTGTCTTGTGTCAGTGGATTTAAATACACCTCTGATTCCCTGCCTGACCACCTTTAGCCTTGAAATTCTCTGTAGGAACTGCTTCTTCATCCGATTTCTCTTTCTGGTCACCACATGCATAATTAGTGACTTATTCTGCTTTTGGTTTAATGGTCATTATGTGATGATGGTGCGCGTGTTCTGATGCAGTGGAACTAGGAGATAATCCACACTCGGCTCAGGAAAGGCAGTTTACAAAGGTATCTACCGGCTCTACAGGTGTTGCGCGGTTTGACTTCCAAACCTAGAAACACTCCTGAAGTCATCAGGAGCGGGTGTGTGAAAGGTTTATTGAAGTGTCAGTGGCAGAAAAGGAGAGCAAATCTCAGGCTGATGATTCTGAAGAGAGGGAGGAAAAAGCTCTCATCATCCCTAGGAGGGTCCGTCAGAAGGAACTGGATGAATCTGGCATTTCAGACGACTGGTACTAAGGAATAGGAGGAGGTTGGAAACTGCTTTTAATGAAAAATGTTTCTTTCCCCATTTTTTTTTTGTTGTTCAAATGTCTCTTCTATAATTCCTGGGTTATTCTAACCTTCCATACTTAGGACAGAACTTACTTTCTTCATTCAGTAGGCTGATGGGCAGGCTGGGCATGGATTTACAAGGCACTGGGTGGCAGTGTGTGTGTGTATGTGAGGAGGATGGGATTCTCCTAGGGATTCGCCATGTCCTGCTGTCCGATTGACATCTCTGCCTGCTGCATTCTCAGGTTTTGCTCTCTCTCTTCCAGATGATGTCCCCATACGAACCTGGTTCCCAAAAGAGAACCTCTTCAGTTTTCAAACTGCTACTACAACTATGCAAGCGTAAGTGACACTGCTGCCATAGCTTCTATAGTGCATCTCAAAACCCGCGGTACCCTCAGAGCTGTCCCTGGGGGCCTAGAGCAGTTGAGTTGATCTTTGGCATTGCAGCGAGAAAGAACCTTGTCTTTTAATTTCTTTTTTGTGCTTCTTGGTTTTCTTTCCTACAACTTCCACTTCTTTGGTTTTACCTTCCTTAACCCCTTGGGCTTCCCAGCTCTTCTCTGCTTCTTTTATTTTCTCTGTGCCCTGTCCCTGGCTGCCTGTGCAGAGCGAGGGTTCTGTGGGAGCACCAGCTGAGACCCTCCACTGCTTGCTTCTCCCACAGCCACTGCCACAAGGGAATTTTATAACAGATGATTTTGTCTCTAGGATGAGAGACAGCTCTACAGCTTCTACACTAGTGTGGTCGTTTGAAAGTGTCAGTGAAAGCTCTGCCAAGTGGGAGCAGATCCTAGTTGGCCACTACCTTTCCCTCCACACTTCGCACAAGCGTAGGTGCCTGTGGTTGCTGTGCTCTAGGAGGAGGCAGTTCTTGAAGGACTGAAGAAGGGAAACCTCATTTCAAGGATGTACCCAGCTTGTCAGGAAATGCCATCTTCCTGGTTTCGAGTGTTTCCTACCTGGTTGGAAAGCTAAGACTGGCAGTGAGGGAAATGAGGTGCTGGTGTGCCTTCTAAGACCCTTCTCCAGCCTTGTGACCCTTTTCCTGTGTCCTTCTTCCAACATCTGTGTCGCCCATAGTTCTACTGCTGTTTTATTTTGCCTTACCTAACTCAATGTCCCTTCTGTAATGTTTCCCAGCCATTTCTTCTTTCCCCTACGCTTTTCCTCCCCAAATCCCTAAAAGAGGCTGACTGTTGATGTTGCGATGACCCAGGTTGGATTAGACCTGTAAGGATTCCTGCCTGGGTGGGGCTGGATCCAGTGTTGAGGAGAGGGGAAGCTGCTGAGCTATTGGAAGGGATCTGCAGCCCCCAGAAAAACACTTCTCTTCAAGCCTTTTCCCTACAGCTCAGCTGTGGAGCTGTGATCCACCCTCCCGACATGGGGGACAGCGCAGGGAGGCATTTGCCAGGTGCCAGTCTGCGGAATCTGATGCTTGGTGGTGGGCTGCTAATCCCACCCCAGCAGTGGGGGTGAGGAGCCTCCATGGGCTTCTGCTCTCTGGGATTCAACCTCTGTGTCCCTCTGCCTCCTTTCCAAGGACTGTAAGTCTCATTGCACCCTAGCTGTAAACTCTCCAGGGCACCAGGCTGGCAGGGCCTGTGGGCAGTGTGAGGGCAATTTGACACGTTTTTGCTCTTTGGAGATGATGGGTGGTGACGGTGAATGGTGTTTTACAGTTTGACAGGCCAAACCATGCAAAAAATCAGTGCATTTCCTTTGCCTTCAGGCACATCCTTTGCTGTCTGAAATCATCTTTGCTGCGCACAAGGTTTGTTGCAGGGTGGTGTGTGGCTTCCAAGGCCTGGAGCTGTTGGAGGCCAAAGTGAAGTTAGTTTTGGGGGTAGTTCCCTGAGAAAAAGCCCTTGAGGAGCACAGCTCCCTTGGTGGATGTGACTCCTGGAATAACGTTTCTAGTGATTCTGTGCTGCCTTTGGAAGAGGCACAGAAACATCTCCAGAGTTCAGGGTCCCTCCCTACGCTGTCTGGGGTGTCGCGTCCTCCTGGTCTCTGCTGTGGCGTATTCATCCCACTGTGCTGGATTTCTTCATGGACCAGACAGTGTGAGATGACTTGACAAGCCTTTGTCAGCGTGGGAGAAGGTTTCCCTGCTCAGGAAACCTGTGATGCTGAGCTCCCCTCATAGTTTGGTGGGGCTCGTTCAGCTGTCGGTACACCTACTGTTCTCTGGGTCTACATGGAGCTTGATCTGCATCCAAGCCACATGCCAGCCTGCCCCAGGGAGGAGCTGCCTTGGTCAAGCAGCAGTCTCACCACTGAGAAATGTTTAATTTCAAAAGCAATTTCCTGCTACCTAACAAGAAATATTCCTCCTGGAATGAGAATTCCCTCAAAACGCTGGCCAGGGCTGAGCATTAATGAATTCCTCTTCTTTTTCTTTTTCCCTGCATCTCCTGGATATCTCTAGCATCTCGTAAGTATAATCTTCTTTTTTTTTCTACTTCCTTGTTTGTTGGTGTCCTGGATAAACTCTCCTCTCCTGTCCTTCATATTCACTTGTGCTTTCCCTGGGCTCGGGCTGCTTGTCTGCTGGTGAGAGGTTAGATGACTCCACCGGGTAGGCCTACACGGACCACACCACACCACTCCTCATCTTTGAAATGGAGACTAGAGTTGCTAGCATGCTTTTATCCCTCTTGAACATGATTTTGTGTCTGTGGTCCCCTGGGTCCGTTTCTCTGGAGCAGGGACAATGGCCCCCATTCCTCGGGCCGTGCTCTGACCTCTCGTGTTTGATTTAGGGACGATTCTTTGTCCAGCTCTAGGGAGTGAGGACCTGTGGTTTGGTGAGGCTTTAGCCCAGCCCCTGGCTTACACTCAGTCCTGCAAGGGCAGGTTGTCCTTGATCAGCCGAATCTCTCTGTTGTCTGGTGAGAGCTTTCCTGTCTGTGTTCCGTGTCCTCTCCAGTCCGAAGCTGTGTAGTTGGTTAATGGCTTAAAATGGTTTCCCAGGGCGTTCAGGGGCTACGCAGAGAGGAAGAGACGGAAACGAGAGAATGATTCTGCAGCTGTTATACAGAGGTAGGGAGTGTTTTCTCCCGTAGCCGTAACCCTGCCTGGTGTTGCATGGGCGCTCTGGGTCTCGGTGACGCTCGATGGCGTTGAACGTGGCTGTCCCTGTCTGTGTTACTGTTCGTAGGGACGTGAGCAGAGAGGCTGTGTTGGACACACGGAGGTGACTGAGGCTGCAGTGCTCAGGAGAGTTGATCTCTGTCTTCTTAAAGGAACACTGTCAGGTTTCTTTTAAGCTTCCATGTATAATACACAAGATCTGTGTCTGAGGCAGAAAAATGCATAATATACATTTAAAAAAAAACCCCACTCAAATATGCCATTTCCCCAGCCCTCTCCTAAATTTGTTTGAGGTGAGCTGAATATGGAACCGGTGACTCCTGTGTGCTGCAGCTGCATAGAATCATAGAATTGCTAGTTTGGAAAGGACCCACCGGATCATTGAGTCCAACCATTCCTATCAAACACTAAACCATGTCCCTCAGCGCCCCATCCACCCATCCCTTAAACCCCTCCAGGGAAGGTGAATCAACCCCCTCTCTGGGCAGCCTCTGACAGTGCCCAATCACCCTTTCCATGAAAATTTTTTTCCTTGTGTCAAGCATGAACATCATGGCAGAGCTTGAAGCCATTCCCTCTTGTCCTGTCCCCTGTCCCTTGGGAGAAGAGTCCAGCTCCCTCCTCTCCACAACCTCCTTTCAGGTAGTTGGAGAGAGCAATGAGGTCTCCCCTCAGCCTCCTCTTCTCCAGGATAAACACCCCCAGCTCTCTCAGCCGTTCCTCATAAGGCCTGTTCTCCAGCCCCTTTACCAACTTCGTTGCTCTACAAATGCACCTCAGAAAGCTGAGACCTGGGCAAAATTAACATCAGTAGTGCCTAGAAAATAATTTCTTTTATCTTACTTTAAAGACAAGAAATGAAAGGGGATGGGGAAAGATTCCTTGGCCGGGTATCACGGAGGATCGTGGTTTCCCTCTGCTGGCTTCACAAGCCACATCCACAGTTGTAATCAGAACTATTCTGAGGCTCTTGTATTTTGGCAGCCTACAAAGGATAACGTGGGATTTGTGCCACTAGTTAAAAATTATCAGTTCGGCGCTGTTCAAAACAAGAAATCCTGATGTTTGTCTCCCTTTTTAACTGGGTAGCTGCCAGGTTTATTTAGAACCTTAAGGGTGTTGGCATCAATTATTAATAATGAAGATAAATAGGAATCAAAAGCAAAGATGCTGTAAATAAATAGACAGTGTGTCTTTAAAAAGAAAGAGATCTCTCAGGGTTTTAGACAGAGATGAGTCTGTGTTAGAAAATGGCTTGTTCACATGGCTTATAAGTACAGGAGTAGGAGTTGTGGGCCTCCGTGATGCTGTAGTCAGGATGGAGGATGGAGTCACGTTATCCTTGTGTGGAGTGGCTGGCAGGTCCCCTTGTTTCTTGTGGATGCTGCAGGGCCAGGCAGGATCATACAGTGAGACCCACCTGCCTTTATTTTGTGATACAGAGGAGATAAGATAGCAGCCAAGGGCTGTTGTCAGTGGGGGGTTGGCTGTGCCGGGCATGGAGGCCCTGGCCAGCTGTAAGGATTGCTGGCAGTCAGAGTTCCTTCAGGGGGTGAGGAGGACCCCAGCCCTACTGCAGGCTGCATAGAGCCAGCTGGTTAGTGAACTGAGTTATTTGTTTGAAGGAGGTGGTTGTCTGATCCACAGTGGTCAATCTTCACGTACCCAAGCATAGCTAAAATAAAGCTTTGTAAAAAACATTCATAACCCTAGTGCAGGTGGAAATTTGCCATGGAATAGTATTGCTTCCAGCTTTACTACCCAGCTGCTGATCCTTCTTGAGCTGCTGGAGCTGGATCCTGATGGGATCCCAGGCTGAAGTGGAGGATGGTGAAGAAGGTGCTGTGGGTTAAGTGCTCCCCTGCAAGGGCTGTGTCGGGGTCGATCTCTCTGTACAGGAGCAGATGTCTCTAAATTCCCTGAATGACTTAATGTTGGTGTTGCAAGTGTCTCCTGGTCCAGTTAGTTTGCCAAATCATCTGCATGGTTGTGACGTGTCCTTAACTCATCCCACTAACCTGTGTGTGAGCCAGACTTGTCACGTCACCCCTTTCACCAGTCTCTGTGCTTGATGCCTGCAGTGTGTGCTGGGGCAGGAGGGAACCTCAGGAGCTCCATGACCCTTCCCATGCTTGTGTGGCTGGCACACAGACTCAGTGACACCTTGGGGGCTGTGCTGCAGGGTGAAGTCTCCCTGGCTAAGTAGGGTTCATGGTGGGGTGACACTTTTCTTGATAGTCCACATGCTGCTTCTTCCCCGTGTCTCATTTGGTGTCCTGTTTGGTTCTTGTCCTGTTGGTTCCTCTGTAGGTGAGTGATGAGAAACTAAGGGAAACGGGTCCCTTGCACTTGGAGGGGCTGGGTGAGGAGTTCTGTTGCTGTGGTCTCTCCAGAGTGGCCAGGGTGGTCTGTTTTACACTATGGGCTGTAGCGTTCTGGTGGGCTTTCCTCTGGAACCATGTACTCCACAGCCCCACCAAACCCTTCCTGTATGTCCTGAGCAGGGAAGCACGTGCTCAGTCAGTGTTAGCAGCGAGCAGCCCCTTGAGGACTGTCAGTGCTCTCTGAGAAGGAAGATGCTGCTTCAGCCTTTCCCAGCTCTTTGCCCTGGAGAGCAGTACGGGCTGCATGGTTGCTAACAGCATGAGAGGTGATTTTAGGAGCTGCTGTGAATGGGTTTGGGAATGAGCACAGCCATGAGCATGGTGTGTGCATGCTGCCCCATGGGGCAGAGCCTGGGCTCCCCGTTTCCCTTCTGAAGCATGTGTGGAAGAAAGGAAGGAGGGGAGCAGTTACTGCTCCTTACTGAGAGAAAAGGGGGCACCACCAGCATGGGCAGAGGTGGTGTCTCCAGCAAAGCTGCAGCGTGGGTACCTTTAGGCACTGGAAGGTGAGAGAGGGTTGTGAGAAGGGGATGGCCACATGGGACCTCACCTGCTCTGTACCGCCAGCCCAGGCAGTTCCAAAGCAGCCACACTCCTGATGAATGTAACCATCCCCAGCAGAGAACAGGTCCAGACTGGGAACCTGCTCTCCAGCTGCTGAATGCCCAGAAGGAAATACACTGTCCTCCTGATGTTATGTTTATTTTCCTTCCAGTTTTTTTCAGTCCTGCTGGGCCCAGGTATTGCTTTGTTACCTTTCTCAGAGGTTTTGTTTGGACTTTCTTTCAGGAATTTTCGGAAGCACCTCCGCATGGTGGGAAGCCGAAGGGTTAAAGCACAAAGTAAGTGAGCACCTGTAAGATGTGGCCTTGAGGAGTGCAGGTTGTGCCTGTGGGATGTGGGGAACTCTGTGTTGTGCACAGATGCGGGTAGAAAGGACTTAGCATTGTGCTGGAGAAAAGATTTGACCTGCTGATGCCATTTACCCTGTAAATAAAGGCCGGGTTGTTGCAGACCTCTAGGACACAGGGATGTCTGCAAGCAGCCTGTGTGTTGTTTCTGAGGATCCTCTGTGCAACCTCTGTGGCCTCAGTGCGAGGAAAAGGAGAGCTGCAGCGTCCTTGTCCCACATGAGTGTGGTTTTCAGTGATCACAGCATTCATGGACACTTGTGAGGAGAACCAGAGCAGAGAGTTCAGAGCCGGCGAGGGCTGCCCGGCCTCTTCCTGAAGGTGCAGACCAGCCGTTGCTCCCCTGGGGACAGTCGGTGTTTCGTGTGCTGTGCAGAGTGGTGGCTTTCTCTTTTCTCCTTCCCTGTCCCACTGCCATCATAGAATCATAGAATAACCAGGTTGGAAGAGACCCACCGGATCATCAAGTCTCTGCAGCAGGAACTTGGGGAAAGTTGCCTGGTGGGAGTTGAGAAGACAATGGAAGGGAAGAAGACCACCAGTGTGGAAGAGATTGAAATAAGGGATTGTATGCCTCACTGGGGAGGAAATCGCCTCTTGGGCCTGGGAAGCAGAGGTTCCTTCTCCCTGAGGATGGCAACACGCCTGCATAACTTGGTTGGGGCGACTCCCTTGTCGCTATGAAGTGGGCTGAGGATGGTGTAACTGGCTCCCTGGGGCTGAGGATCGGTCCAGAAGAGGAAACAGCTTGTTCTTCCCACTCCCTGGCCAGGCCTCATGTACAGACTGCCCACAGCAGAGCATTGCTGAGTTGAATTTGCATTCTTTCCTCTCCTTTCTCCTATGCTGTGGGTAGTGAACAGCAAGCAGCATTGCCCTTTAAAGTGTCTTTACTGGCATCTGAGTTAGCACTGCCTGAACCGAACAGGGTTCACCTCCCCCTTGAGCTATCTGGAAGTTGGGGGACACCTCTGCCTTGGTAACTCTCGGGTCATGTTTTCAAAGCTTTCTTCCTGTGCACAAAATCACAGAATCACAATGCCTAGTTTTAAATTAAAGTTGGGGATGGAGATCACCTGAAGAACTTCCCGTGCCATTTGTTTCCCTGCACACCTACACTTGGATGTACTGCAGCAGAGGACAGGTTGCTTCTCAGCTCTTGTAATGCAGATCTGCAGTGAATTCCGTTGCTGCTGACATGAGATGCTGTTACTGGATACAGGGCAGCAGACTTGCTCTGTCTGCTTACCAGAAATAGGTATTAGTGGCTATAACTGGCTGTTAATTTAGGCCTAATGGCTCTCACGTGGGCTTGCCAAGTCAGGAATTGTGGTTGGCAGTTCCCAGGAATTTGCCTGCAGTGCAGCCAGATGGGCCAAGCTCTCTGGATTCCACCTGGGAAATGCCGGTACAAATGGTATAATGCCCACTGGCAAAAAGAAAAGCCTAGGGGAGCACTCACAGGAGTGCAGGCAAGCGAAAACTGATGGATTTCCTCTTCTGCAACGAAACTTTGAAAGCATGAGAATTCCTGATTCCCACCCTCTGTTTGGTTCAGCTCTTACTGGGATGTCACAAGAACATGAAAGGAGAACTTACTGGAGGACTGCTGCCTTCTTCTGGTCCTGTATGTGTCATTGGCTGTTAAGTCCATCTTCCTGTGAGGCCTTTGAGTCAGAGTATTTACCCTGGGGCACTGGAATAGCCTTGATTTAAACTGAGGTTTGAGTAGTGTGGATTAAAGGAGAGACGGTCAAGTGTCCTCCTTTATCTTTGTTTCCCTGTAATGGTCCTGTTCAGAAAGTGGTTGTTTTCTCTCCTGCTGTCTGGAAGATGGACCTTTGTTTGCTGCGTGGAAAGGACTCACGTTTGACAAGCGGAAGGATGAGCCCCAGGGAGTCTGTGATGTGTAGCTTTGGTGGAAATCTACTGGATGTTTTGTTTTGCTGGCAGCAACAGAGGTGGCTTTGGAGTCTGTTAATGTCGTGCTTTGGTTTTATCCTAGCATTTGCCGAACGGCGTGAGAGGAGCTTCAGCAGGTCCTGGAGTGACCCGACTCCCATCAAAGCCGATTCCTTCCATGACTCTCGAGAAAGTGAGTTCTGAGTCCTTTGAGCTTCCTCCTGTGGCCAAACCCTCCATCTGAGGTGTTGAATGGAGTCCCACTGGAGTAGCTCCTCTGTGCCCTTCTGTCCCATCCGTGATCCTTTTAGTTTCATGAGATCTGATCAAATACCGCGCCAGGTATACGCACCTGTCCATCTGTCTGTACCTGTATTTATTTGTAGAGCACAACACATCTGACCTCATGTTACTATGCAGTTTCCAAAGGACGCCCAGTGGTTCAGCTCACTCACAGCCCTCTGTTCCCATCGTCCTTTATTCACTTGGAACCAAACAATCTATCTGGAAGCGCACCAGTCCAAGGCTACAGTCGCCATAGCGGGGCTAACCTGCCTGGTTTCTCGTGCAAGAGCCCCTTCTGAGGTCTTTCCTAGGCTAGAATAGCTCAAGAGCACAGCTGCAGTGCTCTGAGATGTAGATTTGATTTCCTGGCCGCGCTGGCTGCGTGAATACGCTTGGAGCAATCTCATCTTCATATGGGCTGCCAGGGATTCCTCTAGGAATCCCCAGCAATGCTGTGATGTTCTGCTCGTGAGGACTGAGATGCTGTTGTGTTAATTTGCAGGAGGAAGGGCCAGCATCTTCCCACTGTCTTTTTATAAAGGTAACAGCAGGTTTACTCAGATTTATTGAAATCCTACAGGCAAGGGACTTGGTGGATATGAGTATGCCCGTGCTGAAATGGTTTGTGTGGTAAGTGAACTTTGCTAATGAAATGACTGCCCTCTCAGGTAAGCACAGATCCAGCCCTCCCAGCTGTAGAAGACACCATAACAGGTTGTAGAGGGAGAGGTGTGAAAGGCCAGGTTCAAAACATCACCTGATTGTTCCTTTGCAGTCAGATTCCTCCCAGCTCCCTCAGCTAACTCGGAGGCGAATGGAAAAGACATGGTGCAGGCTCTGAGCGCTGCCTGGTGACGCTCGGCCATCCCGCAAGGCACAAATAGAGGCATCTCGGTTTTCTTTCCTCAGTACGGGCTCCAGGGAACCATCTCTATTTTTAACCTTTAATGGTCAATTATATTCCTTCCAGATGTTTTTTTCCCCAGGAGGCATTGAAGGCCGACAGGTAAGGTCAATTCAATTGAGAGCAAATTCAAGTGCCCTGTTGCAGTATTACTGTGTTCGCTACGGTTGTCCTCACACTCTGGGACTTCTCTGCCAGGACCAACAAGGACCTTGTTTGACCAACAAGGCAGAGTTTCTTTATAACCACTCAGAGACCAGCTTTGAAGTCTTCGGAGTTTCTCATCAGCTTGGCAATGTTGAAACGTAGAGTGTCTGTCTGCGTTCTGTCTTCCTTTCCATTTTTGAAGTCACAGGGTGACTGTTGTGAATTGGCAGTTGAAAGCGAATCTCGGTGACTGTGAGAGTGCTGAAGTGTTCTGTGATCCGTGGTATCACACTCTGTGCGCGCTCTTCATTCGTTACGTGTTTGTCTGTTCCGAGATGCCAGCCCCAAGTGTGGTGTCTGTTGCTCCGCGGAGGAAAGGAGGGCACAAGTCTCACGGCTTGTGGAACGTCTTGCGAGGTAGCTGCCAGGCAGGATTGAGTTGGGAAGGCGAAGTGTTCCGCCCTTGTAACGCGTGCTGTGTTCTGGCAGGCCATGACCTTCAGGATTCCTGCGGCACTTTGGATGGTGACTTTGACTTGAACTGGGAAGCAGAAAAGGAACTTGAAGCCATGGCGTGTGACGGAGAAGACTTTATTCCACCAAAAATAATGGTGAGGATTTCCAGCTCAGCTATCTGTGTGTATTCAGGCTCTGTCTGTCCTTTCAGAGCTGTTAAGTTTAGGATTTTCATGGGAAGAGGCAAAGTGTTTTGTGTAGGCAGCTCTTCAGGTGCGTACGAGAGCAGCCAAGATGTGACATCTGCTTATTGCTGGAGGTGGTGGGTGAAAGAAAACTAGAGGTGGAAAAACTTGTAGTCTAACCCCAAATCAGAGCAGGACTGTTGCCAGCTGTCAAGTTAGCCTGTTTCAGTAACCCAGACAGCAAAGACTTAAGTCCTCAGTCCCAACGGTTCCTCCTTCTCGTTGCTTGTCTCATTTGCTTTGGAGCCATCTGTCATCCACTGAGATGCTCCCTGCTCTTTCATTATTCTTTGGCGCCGGGCTTCCACTTTGCTCTGCTCTGTGGGGTTTGGCAGTTCTGACCTGGTTTCATTCCTCCTTTGGCCACGGGCACAAGTACTCAGGCAAAAACGGGGTCTGGAGCTTCCAGCTTGTTCTCGCGCAGGGCAAGGCTGCACAGAAGGGATGTTTACAGGGATGCAGGGATACAGCCATTCCTAGTGACACACGAGCTGCTGCTTCTCTGTGCACACTGGTTCCCCCTTTACAAACTGTTGTCTCAGAGTCACCCCTGCCTTTTAGGCAGAGCTTTACTTGTTAGTTTGGGGGCTGTGAGACATGGGGGTACTTGGCAGACCTGGGGGTGCTCTGTAATGGATTGAAGGCTTGGAGGGCCTTCCATAGGGCTGCAAACAGGCTGGAGTAGCTGCTAGTTTGGATAATGCCTGAGAGCAGCTGAACGGGGTAGTGTCATCAGGGCCTTTTTGCTTCTCTTCAGACTCTACTGGCTTCTCATCCTGTTGCAATTCTTTTTTTTTTTTTTTTTTCTTTTCCAGCTCATTTCTTCCAAGGTGCCCAAAGCAGAGTATGTCCCGACCATTATCCGCAGGGACGATCCCTCCATCATCCCCATTCTCTACGTAAGCATATCGCATCTGTTCTCTCTGAGGGTGTGGGAGTGGGAGCAGGCTTCATACAGCGAGTGGGTTTTTGTTTCCCCCTATCCTTTGCTCCTGTTATGGTGGCTCTGAAGCACCTCTGTGGTTTAGTTGTGGGGAAAGGGCTGGGGGTGTCCTGAACCCGGATCTGGGGGGGGCTTTGTGGGGGCTCAAGTCTAGGTGGAAGAGCTCCTCCTTGTGCTCATCCTTAGAGAGGAATGAGCGGGTCCTCGGAGCCCTGCAGTGGACTGTGAACACCATCACACTATGAACAGTGGTGTGTCCCTGTCAGACAGGAGTTTAACCTTGGATTTTTTTGCTGGGCGTCTCACCTAAGCAGCTGTCAGACACCAGCAGGGGACCCAGGTCTGTTCTTCCTTATCACTTTGTATTCACTTAATTTGAAAGGGAAAAGTTGGACTGACAGCCCAGTATATTCCATCTCCCTGTGCTGCTGGGAGTTTAGCTTTCCTGTCTCTCTTCCTCTGGGAGTTGTACGGATTTTCTGCTGACCCTGCTGTGCCAGAGGCTGAAGGAGTGTGGCTATTAGCCAGCTTGGGCATGTGGAAAGCCAGAGACTGGCAAACACACCCTGCTCATGCTGACTGCATCTGATAGTACCTGCCCTGGACTTGTTTGCAGGATTCTTCTTCAAGACTTTGTACAGACTTGGTCTTCATGGACCATTCAGTCTTCAGCTTCTTTGCTGAGACCAGTTTTAGAGTGGTAATTCCTGTGATGTGGCTAAAAGCTGTTGGTTCGTAGAATTGTGGAATGGTTTGGGTCGGAAAGAACCTTAAAGCACATCCAGTTTCAACCCATCTGCCGTGGGCATGAACACCTCCCACTGGATCAGGCTGCTGGAGGCCCATCCAGCCTGCCCTATCAGTTGGCACGAGTGTGCTCCTAGAGCGTGTGTCTGCCTGGGAGTGAGACTGTGTGCAATATTAGAGACTGGAATCACGTCACGGGAGCTGGTGTAGTGACAGTGAACCTTGAAATGTCTTCTCTTTTGGTTTCCAGGACCACGAACATGCCACATTTGATGACATCCTAGGTGCGTGAGTGTTATTTCCTTTTCTCAACTCCTGCCCTTAGCAAATGTAACTGGTGAATAATGTTGAGGTTACTGCCCTGCCCTGTGCCTCAGCCGCCACTCATAGAGGTGTTTTTATCACCCAAGTGACACTGACAGTTGATCAGCTGCTGCTGGATGTGCTGCAGTAATAAAACTTCACTCCTGTACCTATTTTCCATGCCAAACTCCCAGTTTCTGAAAGGGAAGCTGAGGCACGGGGCAGCAGAGGTACAAGAGCTGGTTGTACTCTTATGGGTAAGCAAGAACATTAGCAGAGGGTTCGAACAAGTGGGTCTGGTTCACGTCTGCGGTCGCTAGAGAGCAGTGTCCGATGCTGTACGGTACCTTGTCTGCCTGCAGCGTGCTGGGATTTCCTACTTCTCACAGCACAGAACCAGAGGGGTTGCTTTGACCTCAGTGGAAATGCAGGTGCCAAATACCTCTTACAGCTCAGCTCCTGCCGTTAGGACTGAAGTGAGAATAAATGAGATTGATTTTTAGCTTTCTGTATAGCTCATAATTTCCACCTTGGCTTTTTTTTTCTTTTTTTTTCTTTTCCTTCAGAGGAAATAGAGAAGAAGCTTAACATTTATCGGAAAGGCTGCAAAATCTGGAAGATGCTGATATTTTGCCAGGTACATGGAAGTTATTAAGTGCTTGGATGGTTTGTTATAAATTTGTGGTTTTCTACAGGGAAAATTACATAGAGGAACCAATATTCCAAGGTCAGGTCCTGTTAAAGTAGCTGCATGCGTAGCTTTCACTTCTCATTTCCCCAGGCACCCAGCAGTGCTGTGACAGCAGGAAATAATCTGCTTTAGTGTGGCAGAGGCCAGAGCTGGGCTGCTTCTCAGCTGCTTTCAAGGAAACCCCAGCAAACCAGCATTAGCACAGAGCTCCAGTGGAGAAATCTGGAGAAAGGAACGATCGTTTGTGATGCGATGGTTACATTTTTCATAGAGGGAGAGTGGTGTGTGTTGTGGATCAGCCTGGCAGAGGGCACAGCTCGGAGCTGGAGGCCAGCAGATGTGGGAAAGGGGTGGGGGTAAGGGCTCGCTGAGCTATGGCTGGGACGGATTCAGGCCCTGCTGGATCTGGGGCTTGCCAGGGGTTTCTCTCCCAAGTCCCTCATTCCTCAGGGTGGTCAGCTTTGAACTTCCCCCAAAGCTGTGCAAGGAACCGTGAAACGAGAAGTTAGGAAGGGAACCTAACGTGAACTCACGTGCCTAATGCTGCCCACCAGCAGGGTTTGCAGCACACGGACCTGGAGGCTGCAGCTTTGTTGACGTTGTGCTCAATTTTTTCATGCTCACTTCTGCTACGGTGACATCTCGCCTGCTTATCCCTGCTTTGCTCAGCTTCTTGACTTCCTACCACAGCAAGTCCCCAGCATCCCCATACAAAAGGGACTTTTTTCTCTTCCCTATTATTCTCCAGGCACCAACAGTCAAGATTTGTCTGTTATTGTGCTTTTCTACAGGGAGATATACATAGAACAGTGGAAAACAGAAACCAACCCCCACATACTCCCCATGTGTGACTATTTCCCGAGCAAGAGCCCGCTCAGTGTCTGTGGTGGTTGTGGCTGTGGCAGCTGTGCCAGCCTGGTGTGTCCACTCTGCTCCTTTGTGGCTCTCCTGGGAACAGCTCTGCAGGACCAGAAGCATCCGCAGGGTTTGTTTCTTCAGGGCTTGTGCAAATCTCTCTGCCTCTCTTCTTGCAGGGAGGTCCTGGTCACTTATACTTGTTAAAGAACAAAGTCGCCACTTTCGCCAAAGTGGAGAAGGAGGAAGATATGATCCTGTGAGTGGCCGTGTTCTCTTCGGGGCTTGCTTAGTGTTTTTCTGCTGGGTTTGCTCAATGTTTGTAGCATGTGGCCTAAAAGGAGAGGTGGAGGGAGCTGGGGTGGCATGGTGAGGGGAACAGGAGGTTGAGAGGGGACCTAACAGCACCTTTACAGCTTCTTCGGGGGCAGTTGGGAAGGTGACAGAGCTGAGCTCATCCCTGAGGTGGTGCTGCCCTGGGACAGGTCACCAGCAGATTTATGCTTTTAACTGCTCTTCAGTGTCTGTCTGGATTAGAGACCATCGAAACAGGGAAAAATGATGTTTCCTCTCCTAACAAAGGCTTTGTTGACCAGAAACCAGAATGTGCTCCTCATGTGTCTGCTTCTCACAAGTGGCTGAGATGGCATTTCGAGGCAGGCGACTAGTGGCAGAAGGTCAGACTGTTCCCCCCCAGTTGTCTGCTCTAACTGCCCTCCTAATCGCAGGGGAAATGGAATTTCTCTCTGCAAAGCCTGCTCAAAGTCCAGCACGTTCTGCAGGAGGATTTTCGCTAGCGCCAGCGTGTCAGCCAGGGTTGCTGAGGCAGTTTTGCTTCTCCTTGTAGAGAGTTCAAGGAGGTGATTGTGCCCCTATTCTCAGCCCCGATGAGGCCGCAACTTGAATCCTGGGTTCAGTTTTGGGCCCCACACTACAAAAAAGACATTGAGGGGCTGAAGCGAGTCCAGAGAAAGGAACAGAACTGGGGAAGGGGCTGGAGCCCAGGGGTTATGAGAGGTGACTGAGGGAACTGGGTTTGTTTAGCCTGGAGAAAAGGAGGCTGAGGAGAGACCTCATCACTGTCCACAACTGCCTGAAAGGAGGTTGTAGCAAGGTGGGTGTTGGTCTCTTCCCTCTAGTGATAGGTGATAGGATGAGAAGAAATGACCTCAAGTTGCACCAGGGGAGGTTTAGATTAGACATCAAGGAAAAATTATTCACTGGAAGGGTTCTCAGGCACTGGCAGAGGCTGCCCAGGGAGGTAATGGAGTGACCATCCCTGGAGGTGATTAGAAGATGGCTAAATGAGGTGCTCAGGTTTGTGGTTTAGTATTGGGCAGGCACGGTTGGACTTGATGATCTCAAAGGTCTTTTCCAACCAAACGATTCTCTGATTCTCTCATATAAGCTTTGCCTATTTTGCTGCCTGCTCCTTCAAATTTACTTGTCTTGGCCCAAACTTAATTGGCTTGCAGTGCATCGTTGTGGGGGAGAGGATGTAAACCAGCCTGTTCCTACACAGCTTTCTGTTGGCGTGAGAACTGAGTATGAAAATCAACATCTGCTCAGTGCTCTCATGCTCTGGCACAAACACTGTCAATGAAATTCTTTAGCATGTGTGTGTGTACACACACTTCTGAACTCACTCCAGGTGTAGCGTCAGGGACCTTCAAAAAGCTGTGAACACACAGCTGAAAGTTGAGATGCTTGGAAGTGAATGTCTCTGTCCAACCTATGTGACCCTGGGAGGCTGGCCTGGGACAAGCTTAGGCTGCATGTGACTGCAGACCCCGCAGAAGAAGTGCTGGGCTTTGGAGCCCACCAGGAGCCTGCTGTAACCCACGGCACGGGGCGGTGGTTCTATGTCATGTCCCTTAGGTACAACGCACCTGATCAGGAGTCAGAGTGTAAAGCAGATCTGAGCAGCACTGAGCATTGGCGAGCACTGAGCAGCCTGGTTTGGTGTTGTCACTCTAGCTAGGTAGGAGAAAAACCTCTCTGGCTCTTCTTGGCTGATTTCATGCCCTGGAAACGAGCCAGTGCACCGATAACGTTTATATTTTAGGCAGGGCAATTGATAGAAAAGGGAGATGGGGAAGTGGAGGGACTGCTACAAGAAGAGGATGTCTAGTAAAACTGTCAGTCTAAAAGCACTCTTGGTGGACTTTGCTCCCTTCTTTTCACCTCGTAGCTTCCTTGGTTCAATGGGCTGCTCCTCCTTCTCTACCACATGACTTGGACCTGCTCCTCAGGCCCCTGCTCTGCCCTTGCTCTTCCTTGTCTAAGAACCAGTGGCTCTTCCTGAGCAGCTTATTCCTTGGGCCCCTTCTGAACAGTGTGTGCACGCATCCTTGTGATTGCAAATGAGGAGATAGAGATTTTAAAATGACGTATTCTGTTATTTTCCTGTTCTTTCCAGCTTCTGGAAGAGGTTGAGCCGGCTGATGAGTAAAGTCAATCCTGAACCAAATATCATTCATATCATGGGCTGCTATGTTCTTGGAAACCCCAATGGGGAGAAGGTAAGAGCTTCCCGGGTCGCCTCTCTGGGAGTGTCTGCTGTGTAGCACCAAGCCCAGGGAGGCAGCAGTCACACTGTGACATCTAAACCTTCCTGTTCTGTGTGGGAACATGCTGGCCACCCCGTCCCATGAGTGAACCCTCCTATGGATTGTGCCTTCCCCAGAGGGCAGGGGAGGGGTGACGGGTGACATGCAGGACAAATACTGAAGCCTTTGAGGAGAACAGGCATTCAAAGTGCTTTATTTAGGTAGTGATGAGCCAGATGTTTCAAAGGACATGAGGGGAAGGTTTTCTAGAGGTGGGGAACAAGGGTGGGTGATTCTAAGTGCTCTAGATTTCACCTTTGTTTTCAGCTGCTGACTCTGATATGTTTTCCTTTCAGCTATTTCAGAATCTGAAAAACTTAATGAATCCTTATAGGGTTGCCTTCGAGTCTCCACTTGAACTATCAGCTCAAGGTAATTTATTTTCTCAACGCAGATGCACACTCCCCTAATCAGCCTCCTCCTTCAGCAGGCAGCTTCCTGAATAAGCAGTTTTGAGCTCCCTTAAGTCCTGCCATGGTCTTCTGGGTAGTTTGGTTGCTGAACCTCTTTTACTCCTGGCAGTTCCTCCGTGCTCACATTTCATCTGTCTAAAAGAGAAGTAGATGTTGTACTTGGGGACATGGTCTTGTGGTGGACTTAGCAGGGATGGATCGATGGTTGGACTTGATGATCTTAAAGGTCTTTTCCAATTGAAACCATTCTGTGCTTCTATCCTATTCTAGCCTCTCCCAGGCTACTGGCAACAGCAAAGTAGCATAAATAGTAGGTGGCTTTCTGGGTGAATTTAGGAGATCTGTCATATTCCTAGGGCACATGAAGTCCATGGGGAAAATGCACACGGAGGCAGAACCTTTTCTGTACCCAAGTGTGCAAGGGTCCCTTCTCCAGGACTCAAACCACTGGTACAGGATGAGCTGTGTCATCAACAAGCAACTGGGATACAGCCCGTTAGAGATGTTCTACAACTCGGCGCACTTTGCTTTATTTTGTCTGTAGCTGAAGATATTTCAAGGGCTTGTAGGATTTTTCCTGTTCTTTGGTCAATGTAAGTAGTTATGGGTGCGGTTTCATAAGTGACGCATTCTGAATTTGCCCTTGTTTTATCTTTACTGTAATTCTTGGTCCTTTGTTCACTCGAGAGATAAAACCATGCAGCATTGGGCTGTATCAGAAACGGTGT
>WAAB01013296.1:1976-15042 GCA_013389865.1 Piaya cayana | reverse complement strand
TAGGCTGAGAGTTGGCATTTAGCTTGGAGAACACAAGGCTCCTGGGGGGGAAGGGGGGATATTATAGCAACCTTCCACTACTTCAGGAAAGCTGGGGAGGGGCTTTTTATCAGGGAGTGCAGGGATAGGACAAGGAGGAATAGTTTTAATCTGAGAGAGGGGAGATTGAAATCAGATATTGCAAAGAAATTCTTTTCATGTGAGGGTAGGGAGGCACTGGAATAGGTTGCTCCACTGGCAGTGGATGACCCATCCCTGGAGGTGTTCAAGGCCAGGCTGGATGAGGCTTTGATCGACCTGATCCAGTGGATTGTGTCTCTGGCCATGGCAGGGGGTTGGAGCCTGATGATCTTTTAGATGCTTCCTGACCCAAACCATTCTTTCTGATGCTTTGATTCTAAACTGAGTATAAAGTAATCTGGCTGAATTTTAGCATGTTTGTTGCACATTTTTTTTGTTTGTTTAAACCCCAAACAGCACTGAAACAAGAATTACAATCAAGATTTTAAAATGTTGCCCAAAGTTTGTAAAATCTAAATTTTCTTCATAATCCTGTGCTATTTAGTATAAATCACTTAAAAGCAAATATGCAATATGCTAAATGCTAGAAATATTAATTATTTCCTTGATTAGTCTCAAATGTTTCCCTGGCAAACCCCAAATGGAATTAGAAAATTGCTAGAAAATACTTGTCTAATAACAAACTTTTCAGAACAAGTGACTAATGCCAGTTTTCTAAGTCCTAATTGGTGCAAAAAATATGATTAAAATGAGTTTTAAGAGAAGCGATCATTCACATAATTCAGCAGTACAGCATATCAAGGTATTTCTATTTTGACATTTTACTTTGAGCACCTAGCTTAGAAAATACTAACTATAATACCTTTGAAACCATCTTCAACCTTGAATCCAGGCAGAAAAATTACTTATGTACAATAGATACTAAAGTTTTAAAATATGTTGGATTCTCATGTTAAAATAAATAGAAATTTTTACATTATAGATAAATGATGTTATGTCTTTAAAAGCTTCTCCACACTGAACTACTGTTAATATTTAATTTAGAAAATTCAATTTACTTCAGCTTTCAATTAAGTCTGTAATGTGGACATTATATGGTAACCCATACAGGTGAGAGAGGTTACATCAAAGATAATATATATCTTCAATGTCTTCATCTATAATGTAAAAAATTTTCTTACTCAAAAAAATCCTAAGTGGAGGGGTTTCTCTTGGAGCTGGCATGACAGATGACATTTTTTTCAGTGGTTCTGCAGTTAATAAAGTAGTGAGACTGACAGTGAGGTCTAAATTGAATTCTTACTTCTCTTGTCAACTGCCATGTTAACTGTCATGACAAAGAAAGCCATGTGAGAAAGAATAACGTAGACCAAGATCATAGAAAAGGGAAATTTATTGTGGAAGTAGCTCAGGTAGTGAAGACTTTCAAAGGCACTGAACTGAGTTGCTGAGAAGTAGTTTTGTGTTGGGCACAGCATAGTGTGTGATCTGATACTGTAGAAATTCTTACTTATCCTTCACTTGCACTTACAGTCTGAAAATGTGTGGTGTAAAGCAGCTGTGAAGAAATCTACTGCAGGTATCCCATGCAGCTCCCAAAATCTGGCCCTATGGATGCCAAAGCCAGGTTTCCAATGGCTGTGTGCATGTATGCGTGTGTGTGAGCACACATACATGTCCACTCAATAGTATTTCTGTTCTTCTTGGCAATGACATAGAACCATAGAATGAGGTTGGAAAAGACCTCTAAGATCAAGTCCAACTGTCAGCCCAATACCACCATGCCTAAACTACGTCCCAAAGTGCCTTTTTTTTAACACTTCCAAGGATCGTGACTACACCACTTCCCTGGACAGCCTATTTCAATGTTTTGGTAAAGAATTTTTTTCCTAATATCTGTACTCTTTCATATTGGCACTTTGCAAAGATACAGTTTGTTTCTTTGTTGTGTTGCTGTTTAATTACCTTCAGGTTCACTTTCCCCCCCTCCTTTATGTAAACTTAGTGTGAGTCTCTTGGTTCAAGTTGCTCAAAACCTCATCCAACTTGGCCTTGAACACCTCCAGGGATAGGTTGTACACAACTCTGAGCAACCTGTGCCAGTGCCTCACCACCCTCACAGTAAAAAAATTCTTCCTAATAACTAATCTAAATCTCCCCTCTTGCAGCTAGAAAACCATTTCACCTCATCCTATCCCTGCACTCGCTGGTAAAAAGCCCTTTCTCAGCTCTCCTGTAGGCCTCCTTTTTGTACTGGAAAGATGCTATAAGGTCTCCCTGGAGCCTTCTCTTCTCAAGACCGAATCNTCCCTGGACAGACTATTTCAATGTTTTGGTAAAGAATTTTTTTCCTAATATCTGTACTCTTTCATATTGGCACTTTGCAAAGATACAGTTTGTTTCTTTGTTGTGTTGCTGTTTAATTACCTTCAGGTTCACTTTCCCCCCCTCCTTTATGTAAACTTAGTGTGAGTCTCTTGGTTCAAGTTGCTCAAAACCTCATCCAACTTGGCCTTGAACACCTCCAGGGATAGGTTGTACACAACTCTGAGCAACCTGTGCCAGTGCCTCACCACCCTCACAGTAAAAAAATTCTTCCTAATAACTAATCTAAATCTCCCCTCTTGCAGCTAGAAAACCATTTCACCTCATCCTATCCCTGCACTCGCTGGTAAAAAGCCCTTTCTCAGCTCTCCTGTAGGCCTCCTTTTTGTACTGGAAAGATGCTATAAGGTCTCCCTGGAGCCTTCTCTTCTCAAGACCGAATCACCCCAACTCTCTTGTCCTGTCCTCATATGGGAGATGCTCTAGCCCTCTGATCAGAGAACAGCAATTAATCTCCACATGAGTATTTAATAAATACAGAGAGTGCTGTATACAGACAACAAAGATCTAAACAGGAGCTGCACTATAATTGGAGCTTGCAGAAAGAATTACAAAGAACAATAAAAACATATAACTTCATAGTATCACGTTTTAAGTGAGAACAAGAAAAGAGAAGTTTTAAAAGGAAATTAAGTTTTCCCTGCAAAATGTTCCACAGTTGACTTTGACAACTGTAAGAAACAATATGCTTTTTAAAGAAATTTGAAGCCTATTGTTGGAGACTAGAGCTAAACAAGACTGAATTAGAAAACAAGTACTTAAACTGGATTTTTTATGAAAATGTGATTGAGAAAGCTCAGGAATCTGAAAGGAAACAGCAAATACAGTTTAGCAGACTGGGATGATTACATGAAACACAAATGAATCTGCACAAAAAAAATAAGAAAATACATTAAAGTTATAACTTATTTTGTACCTCATGAATGCTGGCTATTTTAGACTAAAAAAACATGGAATTCTTTTTATAAAATATTAAATGCTGGATGAATTACACTGTGTAACTTTACTGGGAATGTGGTCTTGAAATTTAAAAAGAGGAATAAAAATATAATTTTTGTCTCAGGAAAACCCTATAAAGTCTTGACTTTTAAAAAGATATTGTAATTCTTGGTATTCCTTCAGTGGTGGCATCTTCAGAGCCTCATAAATATGTGCTTGTGCTGGGGTAACACCCATGTACATGGGCAGAGTCACTAGGGATTGGAGCGGCTCTGCAGTAGAATGGAAGCTGGGATGGGGACAGCTCAGGCAAACCTTAGAGCCTTCTCTTCTCTAGACTGAATAACCTGTTACTTTATGGGAGGTGCTCCAGCCCTCAGATTATGTTTGTGGCCTCCTTTAGACTCACTTTAACAGATCCATGTTCCTCCCATGCTAAGGGCTCCAGAACTGGACACAGAACTCCAAGGTCTTTCAAGAGCAGAGGGGCAGAATCCCCTCCCTTGACCTGCTGGTCACACTTCTTTAGATGCACTAAAGTGGTGTATTCTAGATTGTATTCAGTGATGAAAGGCACAAAAGCTACACCTAAGGTCAGGATCTTACGTGGCCAGACAAGTGGGATAAGAGCTTGGCAACTGCTGCCTTTGTCCTGAGGGTACCAAAGCCATATTTACTGGATAAAAAGCAAGAAAAACAGCAAATGCCAGTCACAACATCTAACCATGTATATTAACTTCTGACGTAACCTGGAACACTCAGGATTAGTTGAAGTGCCAGAGTTCTAGTTTTGAGCACACAAATATAATTTGATATGATTTCGTATATCACATGAAGTTGCATATTGAAGGCACATAATACTGTTAAACATCTTAATTTATATAGAAATCTCTACAACAAAGAAGCATTTTGTCGCTTAGGGAACTTCTGTACTTCTGTTGAAGGAAAATGTTAAAATTATTAGAAGAAGTAGAAGTAGTTTTGACATTATCACCAGCAATCTGGCTAACCTCTCCTCAGTGGACGGTCCATGGAAAAGCAAGGGAGGTGCCGGCCTGGCATTTAATCAGCTCAAGAAAATAGACTACTGTTCTGTCACTTGGTAAAAACAGTGAACCAGTAAATAAGGAAGTAGTAGAGTTGGAGAAACTATCTGAATGAGATTACAGTCCTATACAGGAAAAAAAAATGGTGTGTTATCAGTTATTATCAATAAATTAGGATCTGAAATAAAAACTCTGGAGAGCTATTAGCTCTGATGCTGTTAAGTGAAGAAAATGGCTCTAAAAAAAAGAAAGAGACCATTTTTGTGTCTACTATCTAATAACCAGCTTTCCCATTTGTATTAATTCTTATAAATTGTCCCAACTTAAAGAAATGCACTGAGTTTCTCAAAAAATTCTGCCACTGAACTTTAGCAGGACTATCCATGAAACATGACTCTGAACTGTTGTTTGCTTTTGTAAGTATTAACAGTTATTTTCCAACTTCAGGCAAAGAGATGATTTTTCAACCCCTCTGGTGAGTAGGACAAGGGCCACCATAGCTTGTCTCATTCATTCTTCTCTCCCTAGGCTGTAGGCCACTGTTGGAAACAGGATCTTAGCAAATGGGACCTTGATCAGATCCAGTTTGGCCATATCAAAACTGTGTTATGTTCTTTAATACACATGCAAGAAATACAACCTTAATCTTTTGCATTCTTTGGCAGTTGGATACAGTGGCTTCCAGATGAAAGCCAACTACTGCAATGCAACTTTATCCAAGTAAGCAAGCTGCATGGATTTTCAACAGCTGGGAAAAGGGGCCTTTAAGGTGAACACTCACGTTTCAAAGTTTAGAAGTGAAATCAACAAAGATGAATAAACACAATTATTTAGTCTTCCCAGGTGTTTCGTGTCTACCTTATTTCTGCAGAATATGGAAAAGTTAAATTGAATGAGAAATACATCTGACTGTGGTACCAAAATAGGAAACAAGTGTTTGTGTTTTGAGGCAAGAACAGAGAATGAAATGGGGGAAAGAGCTAAAAAATATCCATGACTGCTCAGGGAGAGACCTGTAAAAGCAAAAATGCCTGGATTTTTATGCCGATATTTTAAAAAGGATAGATTTCATGCCACATATGACAAGGAGTATGCTTTCACGAAGACTGATGCCGGTCATGAAAGTTGAGCCTGTTACAATGCAGAATGCGAGTCTCCTGGATTCAGGAACAACAGCACTGAAAAGTGAATTTATTACCTTAGCTGCCATGAGATGTTGTAACTGCAGGTGCAACTCTCCAATAATTTCCTTAGCTAATGTTTGTGAAGAAAGTGCCTATCACTGTTTCTTTCCATCTGATGCCCTTTCTCTAACTAAACCTACCTACTTGCTGCTCAGCCAACACAGAGTCGCCAAGCAAGCAGCTAACAGCTAATTCAAGAAGTGATAAAGCAGAAATTCTCTCACTGTAGCAACTTTTTGACCTCTTCATTGTTGGCTCATCTAATCAAACTCTAATCAATGAATAGTTTCCCTATACGCAAGCTGTTAAGAAAGCAAGTTAATTGGCTTGCTTGAAAGATTTAAAGCACATGAAAGTTTGGTGTGGTTTAACACTTTTCCAGGGGGTGTTGTGAAGGAATAGCTGCAGAGGCACTGCAATGCAGCACAAGGCAGCTCGCAGACCACTGGCAATGAATATTTTGCAGAAATCTTCAGACTGAGTTCTACCTCTTCACATTGCCACAATGGGAAGGAACATCAGCATTTGAGAATAAAATGTGAAATAAAGCTTTTCAGAAGCTTCGTGAGGAGTCTGGAATTCTGTCTACCCCCCTTCCCACCCTCCAAACTGTGACTTTCAGGACAAAGTGTCACTATTTCAACCAATGTTCACTTTCCTCTGAAAATGTAATTCAGTTTCACTGACATTTTTTTTTCTTACCTCCTTCCATACTGGGCTGTAATTCACTATTGTTGCCGTTGAAATCAAAATATATCGTGCATAAGTGTTAAAGTGTTAGAAGTGTTTCCCGTGTGGCATTCTGATTTTAATTCATAGAATAACAGAATTATAGAATGGTTTGGGATGGAATGGAACCTTAAAGCCCATCCAGTTCCAGCGCCTCTGCCATGGGCAGGGACACCTTCCACAGGATCAGGTTGCTCAAATCCTCATCCTACCTGGTCTTGAACACCTGCAGGGATGGGATACCAATTACTTCTCTGTGTAATCTACTCCAGTGCCTCACCAAGCTCACTGGAAAAAATTTCTTCTGTATATCTCATCTAAAACTCTCGTATTTCAGCTTAATTTCTAATTAGTATTTTTTAATAGGTACACACTTTACCACCCTAAGATTGTTTTCCAGGCTCAGGTATTTATTCTGCTGGAAAGAAGGCTCTACACACTAGCTCCATATTTTTAGCATGTTTCAAAAGAGATCTGAATGTTGCTAAGCTGGGAGGAGAGTTAAAATGCTTCCAAGAATTTTGAAAACAAAAATGTTAAAAACAAAGCTAAATATAAGTGATAGGTTCCTCTTCTAATTTTGTTTTAAGTAGCTTTTTGTGTTTAAATTCTCTTTAACTTCATTTCAACTATGTGCAGAAGATATGAGCTGCACATGAATACTAGAAGATGTGTTTGTGAAGCCTGAGGTATGACGTGCATAAACCTCCATATGAACCTAATCCACAATAATTACTTGAGATGAAGATCACAGAACTGGAATCATATCATAGAATGACGTGAGTCAGAAGGGACCTTAAATATCTTCCAGTTCCAACATCCCTGCAATGGGCAGGGAAACCTTCCACGGGCAGGGACACCTTCCACTAGATCGACTTGCTGAAGCAACACCCACCCTGATTGTAAAAACACTTCCTGGCCTTCCATGACTTCCTTCCCTGGGTGACCAGTTCCAGTGCCTCACCAACTTCACAGGAAAAATTTTCTTGCTAATGTCTGATCTAAATCTGCCCCCTTTCAACTTAAAACCATTACACCTTGTCCTATCCCTGCACTCCATGATAAAGAGACCCTCCCTAGCTTTCTTGTAGTTCCCTTTTACATACTGGAAGTCTGCTATTATGACAAGAAAATGTCTAAAATTGCTCTATTTACACAGTGTATGTATAAATCAGATACAGTACACAGGTTTTCAGTTTTTAAGATAAAAGTCAGGACTGACTCAAAAAAACCTGAGTTCTGGCCACTGTTCCTATGGTTCTCAATGTACACTCTCACTGTTGAGTTCTGATGTTTTAATCTCTGTGATTTGTTTTCGTTTTGCTCCTAATTATCTTTCCACATTTTTATTCACAGAATTTACATTTCTGCTTGGCCTTTCTTACCTCTTTTTTTCTCATCTCTTTGCCAGAAAGATTAGGGAAGTAAAGGTGGTGACTGTACATGAAGAAAACAGGGACTAAAGAACAGAAGAGGTAAGGAGTTATTCTCTATTTTCATACTATCCCCTGTGTTTCTATTCAGCTCCTTCTTATGAAATCAGTGCTTGTATCTTCCATTCTGCCTTTGTTCATCTTATCTGTGGTCTTTTAAAGAATTTTCTCCTGCTTCCAAGATCCCTTTAATCTGAGGGACAGGCAGCGTGGTTCAGATAAGCGCCATTGCCAATCACAAGTCTGACAGCATTTGAAAAAAATTTGTGATGCTGTTCTATTTTATCTGATCTCATCTCTGCATTTGTTTGTTTCAGACAGGAGGAGAAAACAGAATGCCATAATATAAAGAGGAAAAGTTATTCAAGGTGATGGCAAGCACTAGATTATTTTTGCAGGAGTTATCATTCTCTTGAGATTTGCTGCCAAGTTGATGCACATATGAGGGGGTCATATGAGGCTCAGATGAACTTTTGATTATTTGAAATAAGGAAAGGGAAATTTAAACTTTGAAATCTGCTTCTATAGTAATCATCTTATTTTCTTTCCACAGCAAAGCATATTATTATTTTTTGGAGACGCTATATTATTGCCAAGATAAATGTGTCATAAAGTTTTCTCTAGAGCATAAAAACTGAATTATTGGAACATAAATTTTTCTAGTAACAATTTTAATTGCTAATCATCAGCTGGCTTATAGTATTGACAAGTACTCAAACCATCATCACTTAAAACTTGAAATGCCAATAGCTACAGATTTCAGTGAATTTTTGCAGTGTCTAAAGGTTTAATAAGATGGAAAAGATTTAAAAGCAGTATTGTTAACATTTGCAGTGGCTATTGTTGGATGTCCCCCAAACAGTGATACTGTAGTTGTAATTCAGACCTTCTGCTATGAAAATGGAAATATCAAGCTACACGCGTACTTTGCTTATATCTGTTACCATCTTTGGATGCAATTTAATGCAAGGAGGCCCTGGAGAAAGCACTATTGTACAGTTTTAAGACTATAATTAATGATGCGGTTCCAATACATGCAAGATAAGATATGGCAAATAAGAGGTATATCGGGTATAAATTACACTGAAAGGACAAAAATTGTTGTACAGGGTCAATAGAATAAAATAAATATTTATGTTGATATAGTGTTTGTCTTTCTGCATGATCTGTGAATCTTTAAGTAATTCTCTGGGAATGTTGTTTAAACACTGCTTTAAACCTGTGTCTTCTTTCTTTGCTGTTAGGGAAATTTTGAAGAAGGAAATTCATATTGATATGCATTCATCTATACTCATTCATTTCATATCTATATTTATATAGTTTGCATTAACCAGCACCTCAGATTAAAATTAAATACTTCAGCCACAGGATAACATGTGGTGGAAAACCACTGAATGCTCTCAGTACCTTAACAAATTCAGTCATTTCCTTTAAAAAAAGGCTAAATTTGGGGTCCTGTTCTTCACCAGCTCCACTCTCTTCAATGTGTTTTGGACAACTTGGGTGAAATAGAAACTATCTGTGCTTCACTAACAGCAAGTCATGCAGTAGAGACTAGTCTGCCCTCAACAGGATTCTGAGTGAATGCTGCAACATAATCAGAAACATAGACTGAATATATAATATAATAATTCTTGAATTGTATTAGCATCATTTGAATTGCATGTTCACAAAAACTGAAATAGATATATTACACTGCTGGTAAAATACAGGGGAAAACCACGCCAACTAAAAGTTCAAATATAATAGGAAAAATCTGTCTAGTGATGTATTTTTCTGTGTGTCAACGATGGCATAGAATGAGTTTGAAATGCCAGTGATTGCTACAAGTACTCAGACACCATGGTGATAATTGCAGTATAAAATCACCAGACAGCAAACAGGACTGCTGGAACTAATGAGAACATCACTTTATTCAGAATCCAGTGCAGAGAGCTGTCTGTAATGGAATTGCTTTTCAATCCTTTTTCTTTCAAATAACTCTGATTATTACTTATAGAATTTTATATTAATATTCCATTTATTTAGCTAAAGGTAGGCACTCACAATTTCATTTGCTCTCATCTGCACATTTCTTAATATGCCCTAATTTATTCTGCTTGGTGACTCAAGTGCAGATAAACCAGTAAAAGGATGCATGATATAAGCTCTGAAATAATTGTAGGTTTGACTAAAATACCATCTGTTTTGCCCTTTGTGTACTATCATCAGGATTCAGAGAAACAAAAGAAGGTATCATGGTGCGTAAAATCCAGTAGTGCTAATTCATCTCCCCAGTGTCTCTGAAAAACCCATTTATTAGAACTATACTGTTTCACCCAAGACCTACATGTGCACTAGGCTGGACTCAACCAGGCAGAATCAACAACTTGGTTAGACAGGTCATAGCAGGAGTTATGAACTGAGCTAGAATTGTTTACTGAAAACTGATAAAATGGTGCCAGCAAGTCTTTACAGACACCTGTCATTGCTGATTTCACTTGGAAAGATGGAAAACCATCTTTAGTTCCTGTCAGAAAGTAATATTCCTTCCATTAGTTCCTTGAGAGACTCAGGTAGTTGTTTGAATTGTAGCTTATGGACAACAAGGAGTTCTGCCACTTAACTCCCGAGTCACAAGAGTAATCAATGCCTACTTCTTCACAGTGAATCCAGCTTAAATTCTAGAAAGCGAAATATTAGACTCCAAAAAGCTAGATGAGACACATTCCACCCTAAATGTCTCCTATTTTGCTGAATTTCCTGTTGATACATTTATGTAGAAAGTTGCCATTCTCTCTAGTAAGTACTTGTTATCTGGGGCTATATGCCCTGCAGGTACAAGGACATCATAATTCAAAATAATAACAGGAGGGTATATGCATTTGGCAGGAAGCGCTTCTTTTTACTTAATTCTGATTGGATTGTCTGAAGCATCTTTAGATCTTCCTGGTATTTCTGTCCCTTCTTAAGTTATCTTTTGCATTATCTTCAGAAGGAGAACAGAAAAGAATGTAGAATAAGCAATAATGAAAATAAAATGATTAACCATGTTTTGATTACTTTCTTATTATATGCACATTTAAAATTAGTTCTTATAGTTACATAAAATACTCTAAAAGCAGAGTCTGTGTTATAAATACAACCACCTCCTTGGGATAGAATTGCCTCTTGAATTTTCATTCCAGGTGACTTCTGATGATAGCTGGGAAAAGCACTATCTACAGCAAACTCATCCTGTTAAATGGGTGGCTTTAACGCACTTATCTTTTACCATATGTCTTTATGTCTATGATTTTACTTACCCTCTGGCTGGTATTGTGCTATGATTGTTACCGTCTGCCCTGCTCCTTTTAGTGCGGCTGCAGCTTGCTCGTGAGTAGCACCTCGAAGGTCGATACCATTCACCTACAAAAGGAATGCAGATAACAACAGATCTGGGTAGTTTAACACTAGACAGAAAGACACAGGCGGTTTTATTTAAAATATCTGATGGATGTAAAGGTTAGGTTGACCAGATTAAAAAAAGTGAAAGTACAAAATCAAGAAGTCCAAGAGAATGCTATTGGTAACTGGTCATGAGGATCTGCACTACTGCTGCACACCATAGTTTATGCAAGATTATCTATGCATATTCTCTGACCAATGCTTTTTTTGGGTTCCTGGTCCACTGAGCTTACATTTTTGATAATCTCTTCATCAGTCAATTTAATGTAATACATAAATTTTACAATATAAATTTTATTTGGCGCTGAAAGTCACTGTAGCATGCTTCAGGCAGAGAAACTGCTCCTTCAACCAAACTGTGAGCCCAGTCTGTAGCATCAGGAAATCTGGAGATACATAGAGCACCTCTAAAAAAACCTGCTGGCTGGAGAACTTCCAGACCAGAAACTCCATCCAACGTCTCCCCATTCAACCCCTCCTCCTACTGCCTAGAAATATCTCTGTATGTTACATATGGCAGCAATACACTATCAGATACAGCTTTGCAACCTCTGCCTGTTTGACACTGATAGATCTCTCCATGGGGTTCCTGTGACTAAGTGATCATTATCTTGTTGCATAAGCAGTAGAACAGAGAAAATCAAAGTAGGGAACCCACACCTAACATTTTTGGGCAGTTTTAGTGCTTTTTTTTTTAACATAATGCTTTTTTAAAAACTTTGCTTTGGTTCTCTGGAGGCCTGAACAGAATCCCGATGTTTAGGCAGCACAGTACCTATGCTATGCCATGATGGAAACCTCAGCCTGGACTCAGTGTTTCTGAAGTCAATTTTGAATCTAAGTCATCTTTCCTTAAACAGAGAGCCTGGTTTTTATCTGTGCATTTGTCTCTTCCAATATCTGATATGATGCACATCTGCAGAATAAAATCAAACAATCACTGCCAAATAGGTATGTAGAGGTCTGTCTGTGTGTTATTTTGCTCACCAGAGCCTAACAGGGTCTTGCTGCAGAGTAATACGTGTTAATTTTAGAAAGGACTTACAAGATGGCCTGACTTTCTAAAGAACAAAAGGAATAGAAGCCTACTTAATTTCTGGGTATTATTTTCCAATATTTAAAAGCAAACATAATCAAGTTCCAGAATTTCTAGCTGAAAAAGCATGTTCATGTAGCAACATTTAATCTTGATAAAAGACACCTTTAATTTACACATTTTAATCAAATTCTTACCCTCAGGCCAAAATCAAGAAGAGTTTCTGAAAGCATGACACAAATAAGACTGTCTTGCCTATTCCTTCAAAACCATGTCTTTATTATAACAATTGGTGATATTTTTCCCTGACACGATTACATTGCAAATTGTTATATCTGATTTCAATTACTGCTTTCAATTAAGTTAATGCTGTTTAAGTTAAGAATAATCAGTAAAAGAAACAAAAATGCTAGAAAAATCTGCAAGAGTGTGCAGGAAATTTTAATATATACCAGAAGTGGTTTTTATTTCCTATTAAATAGGTTGGCTTCCTTTAAGAAGTATTACACAATAAACCAAGTATCACTGCTGTTCTGTGCTTGACTGCACAATCCTGATGCCGTGGCCCAGAATGAACTTGAATGCACAATTTTGTATGCCTAACTCCAAAATGAATTTGACATAATGGAAATAAGAAGAGCCTCAAGCTTCTGTAGAAGTCTCTCTTCTACATGCTGTGGAGAAAAGCAGTTAGAAAGCTTAAAAACAAAGAGAAGTGTTGCAATGGAAGATTACAGTTTAAAACTAAAGAGAAAACTGAACTGAGAGGGAAAAAGAGATGCAATTATAGATCACTCATTGACTTGAAGTCAATTGTGATCCACTTCATTAAATACAGAATCATAATCTAAATGAAAAATGAGAACT
>WAAB01013288.1:0-62321 GCA_013389865.1 Piaya cayana | reverse complement strand
TGCAAGGAAAGAGTCACTGGGCACTGGAACAGGCTGCCCAGGGAGGTGGTTGAGTCACCTTCCCTGGAGGTGTTTAAGGCACGGGTGAACGAGGTGCTAAGGGACGTGGTTTAGTGTTTGATAGGAATGGTTGGACTTGATGATCTGGTGAGTCTCTTCCAACCTAGTTATTCTATGATTCTAAACAGTGGGGACCCAATTTGTGTTTAATATGGGTCTGTTAATGGCAGTGGCCATGTTTGTGGATTTACTTCAATGTTGCTGGCACATTCTAACAAACCTTTAGTAAATATTTAGGAATCTTCATTGTATTTAGTTGGGCCCCAGTAATCTGCCTGTTTATTAGTTTGATTATTCTTGGTAGAAAAGGGCTTTTATGCACTTAAGAGAGAAGACAAGCAAATGGGAAAGTGTCCTGCTGGCACACCAACATTTGTGAAAGGATACAGACAGTACATCCTTAGACATTTATATTTATTTCCATGCTACAAACTGGCTAAGATATTTTATTCTGTGCAAACACTGGCAAGAGATCAATATAAACAAAATGATCCTGGATGAGCAGCTCCAGCTCATTGTTACGGCCATTCCTCATGCAACCGCCTGTTTTAGCTACTGAACAATCAGGTATTCCTGACTGGAAAGTGTCAGTCGCTTTTCTGTGAAGAACCTCGCAAACGAGGAGAAAGTGACAGTGGAAAATTGTGTACTGTGATGATATAAACTATATAAAAAATCATGGGTTTGAGGATAAATCTTTTATTCATAACCATAATTTTCATGCTATTGCATCTCTATTTATCAGCCTCCATAGCATGTCAGTTTTCTCATTCACTCTTTTGGCACTACAGCTTCTAGCAGCTTTGCCAATGAGACAGATACTCAAGATCTCTATCCAAATATGCATTTTCTACAACATAAGGTAAAATCAGATGGAAACTGAATGACAGAAGTGTGATAATCACAATCCATATTAATAACCTATAAAAGCAAACTGAGTTTTTAGATTGTAGTCTTCATATAGTCCTTTTATTCTTGTCTGAAGGTCTTGTTTATCATTATTGATTTTGAGTGGAATAGTTCAGAACACAGCTTTTACAATAAAAATACTACAACTGGACTCATGATATTTACAACAGATGTTGGCTTCAGTGCATTAAATGTAGTGTCTATTTTTTCCATGTTAACCTTAATTCTTAAGTAATTCAAAATTTCATTATCTTTTGATTTGGCAATAAGAAACAGCACAAAGACCTTGAAAGATTAAGTCCTTCTTTGTCACACCTATAAAGAGACTTCTAATTATTCAGCATAAGAAAACAACTTCCTTAAAAACTCAGGATGCAGTTCAAAGAACTGCTCCCAAACAATACATGAATGTCAGATGAGAAAAAGATTCTATATTCTTGGACCAGCCTTTACTGACAAGTCTGTAAATAGATAAAGTGATAGAGTCCCACCTTAGCTTTCAGCCACACTTGCAAATACGTATCAGCATCAATTGCTTGACCTTCTGCTGAATGCCTTACAATTAGCAAACCTCTCTGGACATACCTTCATATCATCATTTAGATGATGCTCCTCCTGTCCACACAATGCAAGTTTTGTTTCTCTGGTGTAATAATTATTTTAAAACATTTATATCATACACACCTATACTATAATAGTAGTGATAGCACAGTATTAGTATTTTTAGAGGGTTGTTTTGCATAGACATTACCCCAAAATCTCAAAGATAGCAACCTGTGTCAAGGACGGTCAACAGTGAAAACTCATGCCCCTCTATTTTGGAAATAAGGTTCCTTAACATCACAATTTAAGGATTTTGTTATTATTATTACTTAATGATAGTCAGTAATAATGTTTTAATCATTCTGCTTTGCAAAAGAGCATTAACACAGATGAGAATGTGGATGTGTCAGATATTTTAAAAGGATGCACTGTCCATTTCTGTATTGCTTTTTCAGCCGGAAGGATTCACTCAGGTTGTTGGTCATTAACTCTAAAACAGGAACAAGTTAATTTTACGTTGAATAGAAGTCTTTGTGAAAACATTTCTTATTGCTCCCACTCAGCAAACTCTTAGGCAGAGGAATAATGTTACTGTGTTACGACTTACTGAGTCCCTGAGTCCCTATCTAGGCTTAAAGTTAAATCTGTGTATAGGCTT
The DNA here is from genome assembly GCA_013389865.1 of Piaya cayana. Classification (NCBI taxonomy): domain Eukaryota; kingdom Metazoa; phylum Chordata; class Aves; order Cuculiformes; family Coccyzidae; genus Piaya; species Piaya cayana. Next base: position 60,151 of record WAAB01013288.1, on the reverse strand, counting down.
ACGTAGGCTACAACAGTGCTCTTAATCACACAGCATTCATATTCAAACACCTGCATCCAAGAACTCTTTAAGTTACTATTCCAAATTCAATTATTTTAAAGTAACAAAGCTGACCAGACATTATGCTTAAATTCCTGTACCTACAAAAATATATGAAGTACATACTTTCATATTTTTATGAGGCAGTCCCATTTTGATATGCAAGTTCTTCATAGAAACATCCCCAGCCATCAATATGGCAATAAAGTCCATTTGCAAAAGGAAAGGAAGAAAAAGCACGTAATTGTCAGGAGCTAAAAATACAAGCAGCTACATCTGTAATACAGAACAATAGAAATAAGAAGGCAGGGAGAGGGCAAAATGGAATTCAAGCTAAGGGTATAACCTAGGAGAGAAGATGAAGAAAATAAATACACTGTGGACAAAAGAAAACAAAGATCATCCTAAATCAAAAGAAAGGTCAACTGATTCTGTCCAAAGAGAAAAAGAATTGCTGGAGAGCTACTTTTCTTCCCAGAATTTAATATAAAAGAAGAGGAAGCTTGGAGCTCAGTGAGATAAATATTAATAAGGCTTTGGGAATATCTAGCAGCAGAATTACTGAAAAGCAGGTAGAAGAATATTTAGATAATTTAAATATTTATGATTCAGAAGGTCCAAATCATATTCAAGCAAAGGATCTTAAGGAATTGGCTGAGAAGGATCTGATGGACGTCTTTGAGACCTCATTGCATAAAGGTTAGGTACCAGAGGACTGAAGCAGGATGATTCTTAGGAAGCAGAAAAAGACAAAAAATGGAAATTTCAAACAAGTTCCCACCATTCCCTACCATGCAAAATACCACCGCAAATATATAACCAACAGCTTATCGTTTAATGCACAGCTACATCAGAATACTTTTTTGAGGCTGTAAATTCTGCATCTCTGTCCATCTCTCCTTATGGTTAATGTCATTCAGTCAATCATTGATGGATAAAAGTAAAAGCTAATGAGTTTAAAAAAACTCAGCCAAGAGCATTTGGAAATAAACAGAATATTTACACAATAAAACAGAATATTTAACTGTGAAATTGTAGATATTGAAATGGTTTAGGTCAAAGGTTATAAAAAGAAACAATCAAGAGGGCTACAAATACATAAAATTACTTAGAATTACAGATTTGTTTCAAAGTTGAATGCACAAGTTCAGTCCCAGCTTAAACGGAACTTCTGAGTTAGAAACTTTTGTTAGAATCACATAACTGCATGCCAAATCACACTTTTCACTCCAGGGTTGGTTAGTGGTATTACTATTCAATATTTATCATCACACAGGATAATAGTCTGGTAAGCAAAGTTGATCCTTGTCCTGTGGGCTCGTCACCACTGCCTGCTGGTCATCCCTTTCACAAGCCATTCACATCCTGTACTAGAAAGCACTAAGTGTTTGACATTCCTATTGGAACTTGTTCCAATATGTCACTCCTTCAATGACGGTAATCGCCTTCTGATTTCCAACTAAAAAGTATGTGTTGCCAATTTGAAATTGTCCATTGACAGCAACACTTTCAAATTAAATAAACCTCTGTACCTGGTGTTTACTTCTCTGTGTTGTATGCAAACATTAATCAGAATCGTTCTCAGCCTTTGTTTTGCTGGCTAAACAAGTCAAATTCTTTAAATTTCCTCTAATTCCATTATTAATCCTGTTCTTTCAGCCTGTGATTCTTTCTCATAGGCAAGATCAGGTCTTAAGCCACTGTCTAAATACAGTACTGTTTCCCATGCCTTCCAATACATGCTAAGATGAAGTTTTCTCACTACTATTTGCCTTGGTACCTACAGTTACCTTGCAGATAATCAAGACACCTAAATCTCCTTCTGTGGACTTCCACCAGAAAAAAGTAAAAATTCTCCTTTTTGTCTTTGAAGCCACGACCTTGCAGTGTAAAATATTAAATCCCACACTATTTATATTTCTGAGATATCAAAGTCATCTAAGCTGTTCCAAATGATATGCCGGTCTTTTTCTGTATCAATGATATCTCCCAAATTTCTGTTTTCAGAAAATTTCGTTATCATATTTTCCCTTTCTGTATAACGTTCATTAACGATAATTTTAAATCCGTCTTTGAAGAACTCCATTAGCATGCTCTTTTCATTACAATACTTTCCCCTTAAATTGTTCTCTTCTTTAGATTTTTCCTTGACTACTTTAGATTTCTTGTACTGTTCCACAACTTCTTTTGCTTAACTAGTAATTTCCCAAATGATATCGTATCAAAAACCTTTATGAAGTCCAGATAAGTGAGTCCTACTTCATTTCCTTTGTCAAAAATCAGTTACTTTATCAGAGAAAAAATATCAGATGTTACTAAAGTTACACTTTGCCAGTGGATATATTTTCCTTTTTCTTCTGCATTTTGATGAAACTTACAGTACCGTGTGCTCGATTTTAAAAACAACTACATGCTGCACTTATGCACTATCTGCATGTTGTTAAAATTTTCATGAGGATTTTTAGTATGCAGAGGCAGTGCTCGTGCTCATCGGCTACATTAACACAATGGCTCTTTTGGAGCCATTATAGTTGAATGTGCCAATGATCCATAGATTATATACTTTTATAAGGTCTGATGCACTTGCAAACAAAAGGGTTTTTTCCTTTGCATTTCTGTTTCTCAAGAGACATTCTTTCTCCCCCCAAAATCATCCTTTAATATTAATGCAAAGCAACCAAACAAAGGAAGGCAAGCCACTAAAAATCTAGCTATGATAATGTGATGAATACACTTAATCCTGGAACAGCAGAAGTAATTCCTGTCTCTTATGTAGCCTCTTTGTGGCTGCTTTTCTGTTCTGTGATTCCTTAGAACAGAAAGGCCCTGACCCACTCGTGGGTTCATAAGCACACATGCAAATGTAATCCCATTTTTAACCATGCTTGCAAGACAAAAACTGTTCCCTGAGAAGAGCACAGTTGTAAGTATTCTTGTGACTTTCATATCACAAGTTGCCGCTTATCTCTGATCCTCACCATTCCTAAATAAAACTATTCTGGATGAGGCCCATGTTACCATCCACCTGTGCTCCTGGCCCCTCCTGATAGCTGTGGCCTCTGGAAGAGAGTCTAACTAATCAAAAGACTTCAGATGTTTGGGAATTGTCCTTCATAATGGTAGATTTCAGGTCATGCTCTAAGGCTGGGACAAACCAGAAGGCAATACAGAAGGAATGGTGCCATCAGACAGATTTCCATGCTTGTCTTCTAATAATCCTTTCTGCTGACAGGATATCTAGGGGAATCTCAGGGAAAAAGGCCTTGCTACGAAGGTTAGAAAAGGGCAGAGTTACTCTGTGTAAACACAATGCAGTCTGACACAAGCTTTATTCCTTTCACACCACACAGATCTCCAGTGGTAACTCAGGCAGCTTATCCCAGATTTAGTGCAGATACTGCCAGTCTGCACAAGAAACCGTTAATGCTGCTCACTGTGTGCACAAGCCAGTTACATGGCTCAGGCACCTGCTGCACACATAGGAAAGGCAGTATTAATGTAACCAAGGAGATTGGGCAGCAACAGGGCCACAGTGAAGTTTAATAAAACCAAAACAAAGCACCTGGAGGAATTGAGGTAGGCCTTCATCATACACGAAACCAAAAAAAACCCCAAGCCAGCTCTGATAAAAAATACAGGTACTGAATCCACCATGCTGTATCTGAGCATGATTAGTTAGAACATCATAGAAGATTCCTGTTAAAAGCCCTGCTGTAAATTGCTTAAAAGAGAAAATGGGATTTAACAGAAGAGCTTTAACATCCTTGCCGCTCATAGTTCATAGACTCCTCACCAAAGAGTGAAAGCTTTGTTTGGAATATGCCTCTGCCAAAGACCTCCTGTGTGACCACAGGAGTGTGTCTTACTTTCCTCGTACCTTTGTTACTTATCTATAAAATGGGTAAAGTATTCTTCCCTTCTCCATCCTTTATCTTGTCTGTTTAGATGTTAGTTTCTTTAAAGAAAAAATCTCCTCTCACAGCAAGGGAGAAAGAGTGCAGGCTCAGTAATAATAACCCTGAGACCTTGGCATCCTCTGACAAAGGAAGATGATTTCCTCTTTGTCTCCTTGCTTATCAACCAGGGGTATCAAGATGTGCAATTCTTATGAGTCAGTGGGCATATAATGGGAGGCTACATAGCTGGGTAACCACAAGGACATTCAGTGGCTTTTGCCAAGAGATATAAACTGTCTTTGAATTAGGAGCAGCTGACATTCAGGGTCCCCAACAATACAGGTAATTTGGGCTTCTGTAAGGACATAGGAAGTACTTATTAAATAGAAAAGTTGTGCAGAGTACTGACCAGAAAAAGAATATATGAGGGCTATTGTCAGTAAGTGCTTGAAATCATCATCCTGGTGAACTGGAAAAAAACCCCACACTTGTTGAAATGTATCAATAGAAAGAGGAAAATGCAGAGACAGAGAATATTAATTGAAAGATTTAGTGTGTAAAATGTAGTTCCATCTGCAGTATTGCAGTTAGCTTTGGTTCCCTTACCAAGTATGGGACACTATTAGTCCTGGAAGGGTGCAGTGCAGGAACTCAGGGTGGTTCCAGCTTATGAGAGTCTGATACAAAGCAATTATGAGGAGTCAGGCTTGTTTTCTCTGAGATATTCCAAGGACATTCTAGTAGAATAGAATTCAAGGTGGTACAAAAGTATTAAAGTCACCATTGTACTCAGCTAGAGAGAACGAGACACCTCTGAGAAGCACATAGCTAAAGACCACAGTCTAATAGAGAAACTGAAGCAACTTACTCATCTCTGCAGATCTCCCTCTCTTTGGGGGATCCAGGTTATTGTTTGGTCTCCCTTGTGCCCTGGAGCTCCATTTGCTACTGCACTGATTGAGGGAATTCTTAAGGAGCAGTAAAGTCACTCAAAGTAATTCCCGTTACAGGAGCAGAACACTGTTAGGGTATCAATTCCATAGGGCATGTACTGCTAGTATAAGGGTTAATGGCTTTAAATGGAAAGAGGGGAGATTTAGGTTTGACATTAGGAAGAAATTCTTCACTATGAGAGCGGGGAGGCCCTGGCCCCAGGTTGCCAAGGGGAGTTGTGGCTGCCCCATCCCTGGAGGTGTTCAAGGCCAGGTTGGATGGGGCTTGGAGTCCCTGATCCAGTGGAGGGCATCTCTGCCCATGGCAGGAGGGTTGGAACTGAATGATCTTTGAGGTCTCTTCCAACTCAAACCATTCTGTGATCATATGATCATCTTTTTCATTGTGATTCCTATATAGTGGCAAGGCAAGGGGATAGAAATGTCACAGATACATACAAGAAGCAGGTTGCCTTAGGAAGAAACAAGACTTCCTTTCCTCTGCTAAGCAAACGGATTCTTCCTGTGCCTAAGTAAACGGTTCATAGTAGGGCAGTCTTCTCATGTGAATGTTGAAACCTCACCGTTGAACCCTTTTTTTCTCTTCACAGCATCCCTCAGCCCAATAGATCTTTCTGTGCAATAATTTCCCATGCTAAAGTATTTTCCATTTAATGTTATGATCTTCCTTGGCAAGATATGCATCCTCTCAAATATGTAACCATTACAATTTCATGTGTTCAGTGATTGTCAGTAAGGTGGTAAGAGCAAGAAAATATGCATTGCATCCTTACAGACTTTTAGGGATTGTGAAAACAAATACATGCTGTTAAGACTGGTTTGCCTGGCACTCAAAAAAACCCTCTGATCTTTGTGGCAGGCTCAGATTCAGCCCTTACTGAATTACTTCATCCTTATTGTACTGGCAAACCAACAGAATTAGTAATTCAAACCTCTTGGAAGGAGGAGTACATTTCAATGTTCCTTTTTAAAATGACTGTGAAGGGCTGTGGATAATTATGTTTTATGGAACAAAACAAGGCAAAATACTGGAGGACTGGATTTTCTGATCAATACCTTAGAATCCCGGTTGGACAAATGATTTCTCTTGCACATCTATAAGAGAAAGTATTGTTTTGTGCAGTTAGCTGTAACAGGCTCCAGACCTTCACTGTTCATTAAGATAATTATAGTTTTGTGTTTTGTTAGTCATTGTTCTAATAACATAAAATATTTAAAAGGTAAATAATTTATAATTCCCATTCTGTAGAACTGAAATTATGGTGCTTCTCTTTTGTCAACTGGTACAATTAAAGTTATTGAAGCTACTCATAGATAAGGGGATGAAAAGCACAGAATCATACCTTTTTACAGCCCTAGTTATTCACCTGGTAACAATTCAGTAAAATTAATGTCTTCTAGAGTACTTATACTGGACTTAGATACCTAAACGTGATTTTAGACACTCACACCACATTTAATCCTCAAATTCACTCCTCAGTTGCCACCTGAAGTCTATAAACGTATAACGTGACCGCTGATAGTTGATCATGACAATGAACAGCCAAGTGGTAATTGATAGTGATCAGAAATGCCTTTTGTCAGCGTTGAACAGTTCAGAGTCTGTCTCAAAGTTGCTGAAATGCTTGAACACACAAATTGAAGGCATGACAGATACATATTGAGTTTTCTCTTTTCCCAAGGAGGGCTTCACCCTGTAAATTCTGTCCTCATAACCCATTTATTGATTATTTTGAGAGAGAATACTCATCATTTGAACTTATAACTTGTTGCATGGAAAATTTGAATATTAATTGAAAATTCAATGTATTAGTATTGAGAGATAAAAATAGTGAGTGTAACTAAAATCTTTCTCTCCACTTGGGAAGTGAGGAGTCCTACGTTGTTTCTCCAATGACTATTTATGGTTTTGAATTCAGCATATTATTTCAGACAGGTCATGTCAAATGGAAAGTATTAGCAGTTAAAACTGAAAGCAACTCTCAGAGTCAACCAGGCTGATGGAAAACAGAAGGATAAAGATGTTTCTTAAAGTCTGCCAAAGCTAAAAAGATATTTGAGTCTGTATTTTTCATGTCCTTCACTCTCTATCCCTTGATCATCTAAAGAAAAGGTAGTGGCAACACCACCGTTTCTTCTTACTGTAATTTGTGAACAAGGATCTGAAGCAGAGAGTCAACTGTTCCCATCTGTAAGGTTCCAAGGCGGGAAAATGCCAGAGGAGAGTGTACATTAGGAAATAACTTTTTCTCCCCTTGACATTTACCATCAGTTCCATTAGACAGCATCTTATTCAACAACGTAACTTTGAAAGACGCTTAGTTCCTCCCTGGCACTGGTGTAGGGAGACTAGTTATTTACTCTAGTCAGGAAGAAGGAACTCCAGTGGTAAGCCAAAAAATGGGTATTGCATGCTGAGCCTAGGTCACCTTTGTGGAAGAGTTATTAATTATTTAGTGATTCTGAGAGATTCTGCCAGCTTCAGTTGTTCTGATGAATTTTTAATAAATCACTATTAACATAAATGGGAAGTATAAATTGCTTACATTATGCTATATGCGGTGCTAGCAATGAGAGACTCCTGCGCTGAGGTCCAAGATGTGCTGCTTGCCTAACACAAACTGACAGCTGAGTGATCCTGTTCTCCTGGGAATGTCCTGCAAAAAAAACCCCAAGACCTTTACACCATAAAGGAATTCTATTTTACAGTTGCCAAAAAGTACCTGATGCAGTTAAGTTGTCTGAAGAACGGACAAGAATAAACTATATTTTAGTGATCTGCTCCAAAGACTTTCCTGGAAGTGGAAGTGTGTGCTAAGAGGAGATTCAGTTGGGCCAAGAGGAATTTGTTTCTTAAAAACACCTGTCGAAAGTCAACTTCTATTAGCAGAGTGTGTCTCTTCCTGAAGCACATGACTTAATTAAGGTATTTATCTAAATATAATCTGCTGTTCTTAAAACAAGGTTTAAAGCCCTAAATAGTAATTTAAGGATTCATTATCACTAGAGGAATTACAGTGCTTTCTGTTTCCCAAGAAGTTAGAAAATGTTCGACAGGTGTTTGTGTCAAATTGGGTTGTTTCATCACTTGGTACACATTTTGACTGTTGACGTGAGTCAACCCCAGCTCTGTGCTCCATAGACCTTCATCCTAGAGTAGACAGAATGCTTTTACATTCAGAAAAAACAACTTGAAGACAAACTAGAAATGAAACTTTTTCATTAAATATCCCTTAAACGAACTGGGGAAGCAGAACTGCATTACAATGTTTTGTACAAGCTGTCCCATGTTTCTTCTGTCCTTGCAGGCAGTTTGTTGATTCCAGCCAACTCAACGATTTCCTAGGTCACTGAGCAAATTCTGTTCTCTTCTTGTCCCTGCGAGGTTCTCTTCATCTCTTGTGAGATCTGTCTGACTGCACCCTTCCCATCCCTGTGGTGTCTTTGTGTGACCTTCAAGCCATCAGCTTCATCCCATGTATCTTCTGTCTGCCCCATGAAGCCCGGAATTGCTTCTGTCTCCAACATAGTCAATGGCTTCCCCAAGGAAGAGTCTGCCCAACCTCTCTGCAAGGCTCCACCCAGACAGGCTTCTTAAAAGAACATAAAGTTGTGAAGACGTAAATAAAGAAATACCATCTGTCAAGCTAACAGTGCCCCATATGTGTAACCACCTTTTCTGATTTTCCTCAGTACCCAAATACACATTTGGCTTATTAAAGAATTTTAGCACCTTATGGATGCCTTTACCAAATATTTTAAGTGCAATTCATTCAAATACCCAAATAATTCTGGATTTTTCTTGTCCAACTACAGCCATTTCTACTTCCTTATCAGCTGTAGATCAGCTGTACAGTTAAGCTCCTTTAGTCTGATTTATCTGTGGTTGATTTAGTCTTTTCTGACTGTCTTTTTCTGAGCATCCCTTATCCCTCACATTAAGAGAGAAGTGAAAGGGTCAAGTTTATTTGGGACAATTTTTCTGAAACCAGCAGTATTACAGCCCACGTGAGTCTGTTGAAACCTTTTTGCTTTGTTGATGCTAAAAACATTTTTTTAATTACTCTTAGTCCTTGACTTTATCTCTCTTTTTGTCATTTAAAGGTCCCATTAAAAATGAGGTAAATTTTATTTACTCCAAAGGACCACTAGCTCCTGTTGAGTGGTGCCAGAATCTCAACAGTGAGACATTTGCAGCAATAGATGTAAAGCCCAGGAGATCATGTGTGAGATGCTCGGGGTAAAGCCGGGTACCAGAGCCCAGGACAAAACTGTGAGGGAACTGAACCAGAAAGGGAAGCTGCTCAGTATTTTCCCAGGTTTGGGAAGTATTGTGAAAGCTATCAAAACTTTCACAGTTGGATTTTTCTGTTTCAAACAAGCTTTATTGTTGATCCAAGAGAGACGTAATCACTAAGCAAGGCAAACCTGTTCTACTTACAGAGATTAAATTAAACATCAGGTTAGCAATGGCATTTTATATGCATAGTGCAGTAAATTTCATTTCATATAATTTATTAGTATACGTGATGTGGGCTGCCTGAGAGTCATACTGTTGCTTTCAGACTGAAGGCTAGAAACAAGTGCAACAAGTATTGTGATGGAAGGAGAGAATTTCTGACTATAGATGTCAGTTTGAACTTACTATTCACCAGGCTTACATAAAGGTTTGCTGATGAATTCACTTTAAAAATGTTCATTCTCCAGCTAGAGCTGCAGTAGTTCTAGATTAGTGAAAAACAAAGAAGGGGGAAATGTAGCATAGACTGTGTATAAAAGAAAGCTGGGGAAATTCATCTGGTTCTTGTTTAATTATCAGACGTTACTGAGACTAAAGAAATTCAGAGGACCACTCTCATTTTAGAGAACCTGCTAAGAAGAATTAGGCCAAGAGCATTACAATGGCTGTGTACACTATTTTAAATTACGTTTGCTGTCAAAGTCATGGCCTTATTTCAAAGTGTAGATCACAGTGTGAAAGACAGGTCAAAAGGCAACTTGACAACCTGTTGACTGTGGAGCACGGGGGTTTAAGAAAAGCTGTAAGAAGTACAGAAAATAGGTACAGCCACAGACTCGTTGTGTGGCTTTGGGTAGATTGTTTAATTTCAGGGACACCCAGAAGGGCTCTCTGTCCCAAACCATGATTCTGCCATTCTGCCTTTTCCAATCTTTTATCCATCCTACCTGTTTATATCACAAGTTTCTCTGCTGAGGAGTACAGGAGAGCCTCTCAGCTGTGGTGAGCAAGCCCGTGAACAGAGAGAAAAGCTGTGCTGTCTAACAATATGGGTTCCATGACATTAAAATTGGTCATGCCTTGATAACGTTCTTCTTATCATAATCTTATTAACATGATGAACTCCTGATTCTCATGATAGGAGACTGGAAGTGGAAATGATAACATGGAATTTCTCTGCACCTTGGCCCTTTGGGACCATAACTGATGGTGCAGCTCTTGATGCTGACTGACAGCTGTAACAGCCACGTGAATGACAACTTCATACTCAGCGTCCTGCCCTAGAAGGATGAGGAGCATCCTGCTTAACTGCTTAACTGGCCACAGGCAGAGGGAAGCTAGTCACTGTGAGGAAAAGATCAACTGCATGACTGGTAGTCAGAGGAAGCCAATTTTTCCCCTCTCTTTTACCAGTGTCACTCGGTGTAAGTCCACAGTCTTGTTCTATTGATGTTAAGCTGTCCAGATGATGGAAAAATGAAGTTCAGACTCAGTTGCTACAGGTGGGCACATGGTAGCAACAGTGCTCACCTCAGCCCCAGTCACCACTGAACAGACAGGAGATACTCACCTTCCTGCCATCGCTCGTGTGGCGTTTGCCATCGCGTACTGATAGGGTGTATTATAGGCACTTAATTTTCTCATTTATTATTGCAATATCAGATCACATTACAGTGTCAGATCATAACGTGGAGAATGTTTATTTCTCTCTGCAAGTACAGCTGTATTGGTTACTTGTGCAGGCAGGAGGGGAAATGACAGTAAATAATAAGTAAGGAAAATAAAAACAGATTTAAAAGCATGTAACGTTTTGGTAAGGAATTTTTTTTTATAGCCATGGCTTTGGGGAAAATTACTTTTATGGCTGGCTTTTTAACAGGCCTGTGCACAAATGTGTCTATAGTGTTTGCAGGTGCAACCATTTGTATGCAAGACGTGGCTGTCTAAAGAAAAAGCTTTCAGCAAGCTGAGAGAGTATCTTTTTCCTCCTTACTTGCTTTAGAAACACAGGTCTTCTCGGTAAGAAATAACAACCTCCAGCTGAGCTCCTTAAGCTATGTGGTTGGAAGAGTGAGAAAGGCTCAACATCTCGGGTGTTAAACTTACCTGAGAAATCCAGTTCTGAATTCTTCCGAATGTCACAGTGAGCACAGAAGCTGGAAAAATCTGGCCTTAACATCTAGATGAGTCCGTCTGACTTAGCTTTGATTTTGATTTCCCTTGCTGTCTTTCTGCGCCCCACTCCTCTGTTTATACACAGACACACACAGACACATACGTGTGTGTATGTAAGTTCATATGGATGCACCGATACTGTGGACCCACCTACAGAGGGAGAAATACAGACTGTGTTTCAAAATATGCAGATCTTTCCTTTTTAATCACAGTCTGCCTGCAAGCAATGTGTTTAATCATGATAGAAAAGATACAAGTTGATAATTTTATTCAAATGAAGGAATTGAAGAGAACTCAGGGGTTAGAAATCCTGAAGGCTGATTGCTAAGGTTGAGAGCATATATTTATAAGCAATTAATGGCATGCTTGGGTTTTTTTCTCCCACACATTTTTTTGCCAACGATAAAGTACTCCCTGTATGGTATCCACCAGCTGTATTATCAAATAGAAAGAAATAGATGAAAGAAAAAGCCACAAAATCCTGGAATATACTTATTCTCTGCCCACACAGAGCTATTCTCTCCTCCTTTTCTCAGTAGGCTGTAATTTCTCCTTGCCCTTTGAAAGAAAGCAGAATTGTGAAGAAAATTGTAAACATGTTTAAGACTTGATCACAAAATGCTAATATATTGCCGTCCTGGTGTATCACAACCTGTTTGTGGTGAATATATACACATCTCCAGTAGCACTAATTACTAGGGACATTGAAAGTGGAGGTAAGCAGCAGCAAATACTGTTTTCGTTGGTTATTAGACATGTATGCCTCCAAGAAAGGACAGATAAGGAGGACAAATATATGTTTTTACTGAGGTCTTAAACTGTTACATTCAAATTGAATCCATAGTTCTTTTTTGCCACACAGAAAACCATAAGCCTTCTCTGCAGCTGTTGATTGGAAAAATTTGGGAAAAAAAAAGATAGTGTTTCTTGAAAAAACAATCATTTGTCAAAAGCAAAAGTTTTCACAGGAGTGAGTGTACATTATTTCTTGGCAGCAAAAAAATGTGTTAGGTTCAGAAAATTCTAGGAGAAGGTGGAGGGGAGGAAACAGACTGGGACCCCAGAATATCTTGAAGTTAGGTTGCTTACACAAGTGTGGGAGACCAGTCCAAGACTTCATTGGAAGGAACAGTTGATTGCTTCTAGACTATTCCACCATGAGAAATCCTTCTTATTACAGTCTAGAGCCCTGTCTCGTGACATGGGAATATTGACTTTACTCCTAGATCTTCCTCCATTGACAGTGAAGGATTTACATAGCTAAATATTGTATTCAACCAAACTCAAGGGCTACAATGCCTTAAGAAAGAAAAATAGGATTGGGAAGCACTTCAGTAGATCCTGTGGTCCAGCTCACTGCACTGAGCACACAGTGAGAGGACTGGATTATAGCAGCTGGGAGAAGGGACCTGTTTGTGCAGTAGGTCTCTTCCTCCCCTTGCTGGATTCTACAGCCACTTACTTTGGAAGAACAGCGTAACTTGGAGTGGGGAAAAAGAGAAGAAAGACAGACCTTTGCTCAGGCAAAATATTTATGAGATTGCACCCATGGATTTTTTTTTCTCTTAATCATCTTTATTTCTTCTTGGAACAACTGACTAGAGTTAAGCATTTTATCAGAAGTGCTGAGTGTGTCAAGAAGAGTGCATGAAATAATGGCAGAATTATTGGTGTTATCCAGTGAAAAGCATCCATCAGTACCAGAGTTCTCTAGTCTTTCAATACGTAGACTACAAGTCTACTGCATTGCTGGAGTCACCAGGTCAGAATTCAGAAAAGATGTGTTAAACTAAAGCACCAGAAGCCCTCTGATCAAAAAAGTATGCACATAATTCCTTGCTCATACCAAATCTCTTACTTAGGCATTTGGATTTAGTGGTCATGTTTGTGTTTTGGCATTGAGAGCTGCTAGCCACCGTGTTCTCATATCTTCTGCTTTTTCTATGCAAACATAAGGAAACCACCCAGATGCAGAGCATTCACTTGTACATGAGGCTTTTTGGCCTGCTCAACAGCGCAGAAGTAATGCAGAATCCTTCTCCACCTTCACGTTGGATGATGGAGTCCAATGACTCTACTTAGAAAGTCCACAGACACAGGAATTTCATGTCATTTTTTCTTGCCATGGGCCTAGCCCTAAAATTGCTGAAACCTGTTTCTCCAGGAATTCTTCACCCGTAGCAAAGTACCGGTTACTTTACGGATGTGTGTTGTTGTGCTGTCATCTAGTGGCAAGGATGAATTAGACGTCACTTGGTGTCACGCAGTGACAGTGGCTGACCAGGTGTCCCTTTTTTGGAAACCGATATTGGACATTGGAAGAGTCTCCTTCTTGCTACGCGCAGTCCCACCGCAGAGGTCACTTCCTCCATGTGGGCTCTGCAGACGATCGCTGTTGCATAGAGCTGATGGAATGGGCTATGCCACGGAACCTCTTGTTGCAGACAGCAAGCTCTACAGAACCCTGACCCCTCCTGCCATGCTGTCTTCCTCTCCATCTCGCACAACCAGCTTGGCTCTTGACTATTTGCAGAAAAATATGTGAAGCTGGATTTTAAGCAGTGACTGATATTTTCTTAACTACTATCATTTGAAGCAGTGTCAACCAATGAAATGAGTAATTAAAGCCATAATCATCTAAGATCAAGAAGAATCTTTTCTGTGAGCAAAAAGTCATTCCTCCTGCATTCATTTTTAATTGACTCTTGGGGGAAAATGAAAAGCGCCACAATGCAGTTTTCCAGGAAAAAATAGATAAAAATACCTACCAGCATGACGCACATTTGTATTGTAACGTAGCAAAGTTGATGTCAGTAGACAGACTGACTGCCACTGGTTTCTAAGGGCTCTCGCTCAGAGCTGTTGGATCATACACTAGGTGACTTTACACTTGTTTCTCCTTAGTTTTCGCTGGTGATGTCATTATTAACACACATAAACATTTAAAGTCTTGAGTTTATTGTCAAATTGCAAGTGCAATGATTGAATTAATGTCTTGCATTAGGTTTTGTAATCTCCTTGTGAAATTATGTAGAAAGGAATAGAACCTTAACAATTAAAGTGGTCACAGCACCTGTCACACCTTCTTGGCATGACCTACTGAACACTGTTGGGCTTGGCTGGATTAGATAAACCCGCTGGAGCACAGCCTTTGCTCCTTGAAATGCTGATCTTGTTACTATTCTGATAGGTTACCTGGAGCTCTGTCTTCTTTATAGATGGAGCTTCTTGTATGGATGGAGTGGCTGGAGGAGAATCTATCAGACAAAAGCCGACCTTTCCTAGTTCTCAGATTGAAAAGGAAACATCATTGAGCAATTCTCACTGCAAAGCACCACTAACAAAGAAGTATTTTACAAATATGTATGAATGCCCTGTTTTCATTCCTGAAAAATGGAATCAACAAATAATGCTATGATTCTTTTTTATGAAGAAGTTGGAATTCGTGTTTTCCCTGTCTTCCTAAGTACAAGTTGTGCTCTTTCTCTGAATTTAGGAAGATTCCTCTGGTCAACCAAGCACAGTAAAAAGATACCTCAGTCTCCAAGCAAAGAGAAGGATGTGCTGATGTGCTTGACTGGCAGGGGACATTGAGGTGTGTTCTTAAACACCCTGCCTCTCTGGGCACTTTAGCATACTCTCAAAAGAGAAAAATAATGATGATCTACATTTACGACCAGTGTCACAGACCTCTATCCCTATAGTAATACAAAACATAAATGAAGGTAGGAAACATTCTGTGTTCCAAATTAATCATAATTAGTCAGAAGCAGTAAATCTATGACCTTTCACCTTGGGATATAAGAGATTTCTTTATAAATAAATTCCTGAAGAGGGTTATTTTACTTTTGGCTCAGAATTTCATCTTCCTCAGGTGCTTATAGGAACAAAATTGAATCTTTTTAATTAAGAAATTGAAAGATGAGCTGTAACAAGGTCGATCAAGTTGGGATAGCTGCATCCTCATTATAATGTAAATGCTTCCCTATTAGCTTGTAATATCTTGATATAGTAAGTGGTTATACATAAATAAAGTGTTAAATAAAAATAGAAAGGTTTAGGTCAGATGCAATAAGTGAAAGTGTGTGTGCTTGTATAAGATAGAAGAGAACTAGACTCACATGCAGACACCGAATAAATGCAAACTCTTTGGTAGGAAGAATTAAAAATGATCTACCACACACACATCAAAATGAGATGCAAAAGATACCCAAAGCATTCCAGTGTCACCTTGAAGCATTTGGTCATGGCTTTCTGGGCAATGACACTTGAAATTAAGATGGGGTTAAAAGCAGTAGGTGAAGAAAGATGAGAGCTGCAAAGTTCACTGCCACGGTAGCTCCAATACTATTGTCAACACTAAATATCAGTGTTCATGAATGACCATTTGTACACGTATTTTATCGTTTTTGGAGTCGTGCTTTACATGTTTTCATTTCCCTAAGTTGAGGCCCTTTGTGCCTGTTCTCAAATCCAGACTCTGCTCATGATCCTTGCTGCAGATGTTCTCAATATCTACATAAATAAACACAGGTTATCAGTTCTGACAGTGAGTAGAGGGATAACTTGTAAATTATTATTTTTCATCACTTTTCAATTTGTAATTTCTGCATCAGAGTGACAGATAAAGGAAAAAAGAAGCAAGGATGTCTTGAGTCTGACTTGATTGTTTCTCCATTTGCTTACACATGGAAATAAAAGCATAATTATTCCATTTAATGTCATAATTGTCTCTTAGTCTTCTACTTATGAGTTTATTTCTCTTTGTCTAAGCATGGAAGGAGGCCCATAAAATCCTATCCATGCTGATGATTCTTTTGTGTTCATAATCCTTGTTTTGACTTGGTTTTTTCTGAAGATGCTCTTAAAATGTGGATCACAGATAGTGTTACTCACTGCATAAGGCAGCTTTTGAATCTTCTTTCTGTTTCACCTCTTTCTCAGCATACAGGAGCTATTTTCCAATTCTTTTCAGTTCCAGAGCAGACATTAAAACTTTTCTCAGTTTCATAAACATATTCAGCTTTGCTTTTCATTTGGTCTTTGTCATGCAAGGACATTGCCACAGTTTTTTAATGGAATTTCTGCATTTAGTTACTGTTTAACTCATGTAATATATCTCTTAAGATGGACTTGTGATGAGGATTGATTATCTTTTGTACTTGGAAGAAAAAATCATTTATACACATATATGAAAGTACTGTCTACTTCACAGAGATGAATTTGGTTAAATTCTAAGAAAACTGAATTTTAACGTATATAGTTTCCTTTATTAGAGCAGTTGCAATTCTTACACCCACGAAGAACCTGGATGAATTCATCTTACTTTCTTCAGGTGTGCAAACAATACCAAAAAATAGCCAAAGTTAGCATATTCTCTATAAACCACGTTTGCATATGCTACACAGAGCTTCTTACGCTCTTCATCTTTAATTTAGCAATGGCTGGATGATTAAGTCATTGAGTCTTGTGAATGCACTCAGGTCAGTGTCTAGAGCTTTGTACTTCATCCAAATACCATTTTGGTTTGGCCCTTTTTACCGAGATGCAATCCATCGTGTCACAGAAGTTTTAAGTGAGTGTCGTCAATAAATCAAGCAGGAATGAATGTTCTACTACAAATTACGTTGCAGCCAGCTGCAAATGCTACATGACCACCTTTTTTTTCCCTAGATTTGAGGCCAAATCATGAGATTAGAGACTGAGCTGAGACTTGTGGCTGTAGAAAGGAATAAAAAAAAAAACCCCAAACCCTGGATGCATTAATATCCATGATGAGAACCAAATCCACACAAATACTCTGTTTCATTGCCTTTGACAATAGCTATGGGAAAGGCTCTTCTGACTCAGCATATGATTTGTGCATACTTAATGCAAGTCTGTCTTTGTAAGTAACAAGGCTTTTTACTTCAGCGATCGATCTGTGCTGTTTTGATGACCATAGTTAATTCCATTGTATGCCACCATGAAGGCTGTGTTGTAGGCGACAAAGATTCTATTGCTTGGGAAGGCTGATGGAAATATGGACCCGAATTTTTTATTCAGAATAATTAAGTGCAGTGGTATTGACTTTGTGAAAGTTATTCTGAGCTACCACAGCCAAGAAAACAGTCCCAGTATTCCATCACGTCATTGTTTTGCAGTGGCCTCCGTGACTTTGAGCGGTCTCCTTTCAGTCATGGGAGAAAGGTGAAAATATCCAGCGTGTGATATGAAAGCATTTAAGGTTAGACAGTGAGAATGTCCTGCAGTGTGTTAGAGTCCAATTAGATGTAAGGAGTTTAAACAAATGACCCGATTGGGCTAGAGAGTTC
Source organism: Piaya cayana (assembly GCA_013389865.1). Classification (NCBI taxonomy): domain Eukaryota; kingdom Metazoa; phylum Chordata; class Aves; order Cuculiformes; family Coccyzidae; genus Piaya; species Piaya cayana. The sequence goes on along the minus strand of WAAB01013288.1, from coordinate 42,534 downwards.
TGGGAAAAGGACACAGCTTCTGGGTGGAAACCTTTAGAATGCTAATTCCTCCTGGCCTTTTTATCAGGATACAGGATTTTGTCCATCTCTCCTGGCAAGTCAAGAAGCTGAAAGTGGAGATTTTCATTGCTGCAGCAAGAAAAACTAAAAAGGGATTCCATCCCTTTATATCAAATAACCTAGTGCAGTCCTTACATTCCCTGCCAAGTGCCCAGAGCTCTACACTGTCAACTGGAAGTAATAACCATCCGTGTTGGGAGCCTTGCAGCATGCCAAGAGCAAACTCAAGACTGTAAACAGGACAATAAGTTGTTCCATTTTTAAGTTTTCAACACAAAATCCTAAGTCAGGAAACCATTTAGGTTTGGAACTTCGAGGTGTGTGCTGAGGGTAAAGAGGGAGTAGTGTTAGAAACATAAATCATTTGTACATTTCCCCTTTGGACATGAAATCTTAAACATTCTACCAGTGAATTGGTTTGGCTGGTTTGGTTTTTTTCCTTAATCACATATCGAAACACAGGTCAGGTTGTTCAGTACCCAGGCTGCAGACCCAGAAATTCGATAGGGAAGGGATAAACCCACAAACTACTGAGAATCAGACCAGCTAGAATTGATCACTTGTCTATTAAAACAAAGCAGTGCATCAGTCAAAATTTGCATTTTTCTGCACTGTAACAGAGAACCGTTTAGTAGGTATTTGCTACCCAGTATGACTTGCTAATGCAAGATTCCTGTATTAATTTAATGGGAATGTAATTGTGTTGTAAAATACATAATCTCAGGTAACCTACAATGACATTTACATTTGATTACCATATCAATGGCTGTTCCTTTGCATTACAGATACCTTTGGTGGTGTTCTTTGAAAAGTGCAGAGACATAATGCAGTACGCAGTATTTCAAGCAAAAAAATCTCCATTACGACAGAGTTCTGGTGGTAAATGGTTCTCTGGCGCTTCAGCACCTTAATTGGGATGTTTGACTGTTTCTCTTTTTTCCTCTCTTAAATGAAGAACACAGATAATGTTTCACAAATAATTGTGTCTGTTTTCTGCTGCTACTGTCTCAGACATCAGAGAGGAGTGCTGGAGCAGGCAGCCAGATTGTCCTATGCTAACACCATTCCACCAGCTTCTAAATGCATTGTAACCCTGGCATGTGTATTTTTTTTTCATATTCTTATGGCTTATGCCATGAGATATACAGTAAGAAAAACTGCAGCAGGCAGTGTGCAGCTGCATAGGGAATGCTTTTCATTAACCTAGAACACTAGTAATAAAGCAAAATTAGACCTAAATATTTCCTGAAGCACCTTGTAATCATTATTTTGGGGAACAATTTCATTAAAAGACAGATGTTTGGTATCAAATACTTCTACTCAGTTGTCAGAGGAGATATCATTTGCCATGTTTCCTATAAACTGTGTGTTTTATCCTTCACCTCAGTATTGCCCAGAAATAGCTTCTAGACATCTTCAAATTAGTCAATTCACTTTAATTAAATAGGTTATTTTTCCTCAGTGGAACAACGCGCTGCATACAGTGATATCTCCTGTTCTCTTTTTCCAAATTAAGATTTTTTTGCTAGCAGAAAGTGCAACCCTGCAACGTAACTAGTGTGATTTCTTTGTAAATATATTTGCATTACACAGCCATTTCAAGAACGTTTTAACTCTGTAGCTCCTATTTCATTGTCAGGGTTCAGAATACTTGGAGTCTCTGAACAACGACATGTACAAAACAAACTTTCTTTGATATTATATCTCTGCCAATGGCAATAACAGTGTGTGGATGGCATCTTTCATCAGCAGATCTGCTGGAGATCAGCCTGCCTCTGTTAGCTGGTAACCCTCCATCAAAAGTGTCTGTTCCCCTGGATGCAGCCCTAGTCTTTCCCTGGCTGAGGGTTTCACTGTGGGTTTGGGTTATTTGCTGAATTAAGAGCAATTGCCCTTTCATTACAAGCCTCCAGAGACCCAAAATACAACAAAAAGATTGGGCTTGGCCCAGTTTTATTGTTGAAGGGATTCCAAGTGATGTAGGAGTCCTAATAACTGCTCTAAAACCTTTTTGTGGAGGATTTGTTCCTATCTAGGCAGACTCATATGAATTAACACAAAATAACTGAAAATATAATCCTTTGAATGACATGAACCCCTAAGATCAACCCAAATTCTGACTTTTCTAATATGTCACCTTCTGCAGAGCAGTCTCTTTCCCACAGAAAACACAGATCACTGCTTAGTGGATGGATCTTGTCGAGAGACAAGCACCTAACTTGATCTTCCTGTGCTTTCCAGACTCTTCCCACAGGCACACGGCCAGCACAGACTCATTACTTGCCTCACAAAGTTTCCTCAATCCAATGGAATGGAACCATGGGTCTGCCACAGTGTAGCCACAAAGCATCTTATAAATATCATATCTCTGCTGAACTTGTCTCAAATTAGTTCTGCCTTCTTTTGTTTCTCTCTTTCCCTTTGTTCTCTCAAAGCATGTTACTCCAAATCGTCATAACTTCACATCTACCCGGTGTTACCGATACATCTTTCAGCCCTCAAGGAACTGGACTCTTGGTTTGCCCTTGGAATTTCTCAACAGGGACTTTAGATACATAGTGCTCTCAAGGAGGATTTTTGAAATCAGGAGTTTAAATAAATAGGTACCATATATTTATTGCCTGTATTATACGGTATTCACCTGGAGTTTTTATCGAGTGACTAGACTAGGAATTCAGAAATACAAAATATTTTAATGAGTCTTCTAAATAGATGATCTTGGCATTTAAAAATCATCTCATGTAATGAAGATTTTTCTTTTTTCAAGGGGAAATGAAATTAATTCCCAGACCAAATGGTATTTTTTTGCTGTGCAGTTAGATACATTTAACCTCGGGGGTTCTGACTTGCATCTTTTCCTATACCCAAATGGTCATTAAGACATAAGGTCAGTGGCAGAGATTTCGTTACAAATGCATATTAATAGAGAAGGAAGGAATCAGCTTTGCAAAGACCGACTGCAGAGCTGTCAGGAAAACCAGTGCACTACATGGTTAATTATTGCTTCAGTGCCAAAACACTTTGACCAGCTGTAATTACCCAATTCTAAAACTGGAGCAATTAAATCTCTTTAGACTTTTCTTGCTGCAGAAGCATGGCAGCTGTATGATTGCAGCTCTGTGGTTTGGAAGGACAGCTACGTGCGGCTCTTCTGGTTCTGAGCAGCAAGCACATCCCCATCACGGTCAGGCTCACTCACCAGCACAATCCTGTCTCGTTCAACACCAGGAATCCATGCTTTGCCCAGCATAGGATCCCTGGACCAGGATGCCCCTTTGGCTCCAGATACATGCAAGGCCCCCTCTCCATCTCCGTAATGCTTTATCAGTGTTAAGCCTTGCCATTAACGCAGAGAGTTACTGTATATCTATAGCTACTTTCATCCAAGCATATAAAAGTACTTATAAATATTAATGTATTAAACCTAATAACACCCCTAGGATGTAGATGAGAATTTCAGAATACACTTCACTGGTGTGTAAACATATGAAGAACCAACTTCAAACAGTGGTAAAAGGCTAAGATGGTGAACAGAGTGCCTTCAGGAGTAAGTCTGGATCAGAGAGGCTGTGGGACTGTTTCCTATGCTAAGCCTCTCACTAGAGCCAGAAGCAAACCCCAGAAAAACTAGTTTCTGCCAGTCATTATTCTATTTCTTTTTTTCTTCTATTATAATAGTACCAAGACATTCCAACTACAATTGAGGGTCCCAGAGTTTCAGATACAACACTGGGGCATGACAGAGGACCTACCCTGAAGAACTTTGAGCCTTAGCAAATGAGACATAGAAAGCTTAAATGAGAAAACAGAGTAGAAAGAAATTAACACAGTGAAGATGGGAAGAGAATCCCTGAGTCCCTGTCCAGGGACCTTGCCTGTAGACACCATTCCTTTCCTTTGTATTAGTCACCTGACATCTTCTTCCCTTCCCTCCCCGCTCCAAAAAACCCCACTGCCATTACTCACGCAGCAACTCTCCTGATATCTCTTAATGTTAGGAACAGGTTACTTTTAATGTTTTCTGCAGTGGAAAATGACAAGGAACAACTCAAAAGAATGAAAGGCAAAGTTGAAAGGGATGGTTGAAAGGTGAAAATTACATGAAAACACTGAAACTTCATTCAAAAAAATTCAGAGTGCTTCTTGCTTATGAAACACTTCCTGAAAATTATCATCTTTGAGATTTAGAGCTATGAGAAATGAGAAGGAGCTGATTGTCAGCCTGTCACCAGCTGGAGGATGACCGTGGATGGTGGATGACACTTAAAACAACCCATCTCCGTAAAACATCCACCCTGAGTCAAGACCTGTAAAACAGCTGCCTGTGAGACAGAAGAGGAAGACCCCACCACTGATGTGGTTTGGGGTTTGGATGTAACCCCAGAGGAAAACTTCCATTTCCCTTTTGTCTTTTGATTGTTGGCTTTTGGGTTACAAATAGTACTGGAGAGGAGAAGCCCAGGCTGAGCGCACCTCTCATCTGAGTGCTGCTGAGTCATTTCCCAGCTTCAGTCTATGTGCAGATGTACGAGTGGTAACAAGACAGCACTCGAGAGTCTAATGGGCTTGTTTCTTCGAGGATCAGAACAATTAATAATAATTGAGAAGTCCTGTACTAAGGGAATTTACAACCAATTAATAAAAATGTGGCTGTTGCAGTTAAACACAATAAAAATTACTCTTTATGCACTAAAGGAAAGATACATGCACTTACATAATCATGTTCCTGTCAGCATTGTTTAATGTATAAACAATTTTGTGTATCTGTAGCTACATTTACTGATAAAGAAGTAATTATTAATCAGAGTTTCTACAATATTACCACTAAGTATGTGATGCACTAATCTGTTAACGAAGAATGGGCTCTTACGATATACAAAATCATACTCTAAGAAAGCTGTTGAGTTGTACCAGGTCATGAATCCCTTCCAGGATAGCCCTCGCCTGTCCAGCTCGCTTAGGCTTGCAAGGCAGAACGAATCCATTAGCTCTGTGATGAGAAGTAAACCTAAACTAAACTACAAATAATGAGATGTAGTACCTTGGTCGAAATTAAAGACTTCAGACAGCTGATACCAAGGCAAAAGGATGTGCTGTACATCAATTTATATTATTTCATTATTTTTGTCATGAAACAACTAAATTCCAGGAATCTGAAATATATGGACTAAAAGAAATCTCCTGGGAGACCCTCTAGCAGCATTTGATTGGAAACAAGAGAAACATCTTTGCTCTCCATTTTATCCACAGGATTTTACTCATCTTCTTCTCCTGCAACTTTATTTCTCAGGAAACAGAGGCCTTTCTTTGTCTCATCTAAGGCCTGACCAGCTTCTTAGCACATGAACATCTCTACAGACTTAGAATGACGCCCACTTGGGGTTATGTGACTACTTTCCCCCAGTCAGAAAAACAGCATTTGCTTGTGTGTTCAGAGTAAAATCACAGGAAAAAGTACCTGGCACTACAAAATGCAGTTTTCAGCCATTGGGCCTAACTTTGCAACCCAAAAGTTCCTTTCTGATTTATGTGCTATTCAGCTTCAAATACGATACTTGCAGAAGAGGATCTGCTGGCAGAGAAGCAGTAGATTAAACCGTTGGAAGGTTATGGTCAGCTTTTAGCTAAAATTAAAATAGAAAAGAAATTATAACATCAGTACAGCATATGAAGAGCTTGCTGGCATTGTCTTTCAAGGGTAATGGTAAAATAATCTGTAAAGGTGGTACTTGGAGTACAGACAATGGGAGTTTCAACTGAGTTTGGGTAAACACAGAACTTCATGATAGCAGTTTCTGAGGAACTACCTCATATCGCAGTTCTTTTCTGTGAGTGTCAGCAAAGGAAATCTCAAAAATAAAAACCTAATATTTTAATCTGATTACTGTCACAGAGCAGATGATTCAAATCATGACAAACCCTAAGCAATAGGAATGAAGAGGTGTGAGGGAATATTAAGAAAAGCATAGAGCAGACAGTGTTTCGGTCTGATGGCATGAGAAAAAAAGCTCCTGGTTTCTCAGAAGTGCAGGCAAATTTGATTTTTGCTCTTCTGATGAAAACAGCTTGGACTGAGGAGCAGGGAGAGATTTGTGCATCATAAGGGAGCAGCTCCTGCTTTCCTGGGAGAAGCAGGGATGGTGCTGCTCCATTCCCTGCTTCCTCTGTGCCCTGTCCCCTCCTGTGGCATCAGGAGGAGCTGTCAGTATGGCCCTGGGGAAAGCCAAACAGAGAGATGTCCCCCAGGCAAGCCCTGCAGATTTTGACACCAATGACTGACTAGCACTCTTAGGCACCTGCTTTTCTTTTGCCCAAGCTTAATCTGGATGGCACAGTGGGCAACACTGGATACCAGAATTAAACAGAGGGAACTGGAAAGCTGTGGGCAAAGACCACAGAAAGAAAAGCAAGTTTGGATCTTCAAGAGGGGGAGCAGTAGACCCAGAACAGGAACTTTTCGATTCAGATGTGTTTGGAAAGCAGTGGAAGAGATGCAAGTCCAAAAACGGACACCAGAACATAGATCTGATGTGAGATAATCCTGCATCAGATCAAGGCATAAGAACATAGACAAATACAGAATAATGTACACAGTAGAGGCATTTGGGGGAGAATTATAGAAATCATCAAGGGATGCTGCGGCTAGTGTAAAGAAAAAGATTAAAATGATGAGGCAAGCTGCGTTCATACAGCTGCAGTTCCAGCACTGACTTCCAGTAGGCACACTTGAATCAGTCATGGAAGAATCACGGCAGAATTAAAAACTATAATTAACAAGGGAAAGGTTCAGGGTTGCCCGTATGTCAAAGTAACAGAGGAGAGGCAGGAACAAAATGTAAAATGCCTACATCTTTCATAAGCAAAGGCAGTTCTTACTGGTATCAAGGGGAGTAGCTTGCACATATCTGAAGGTGGAGTATGCCCAGGAACCATCCTCTGAGACTGTCAGCTAAGCACCTTTCAAAAGCATTAAATACACAAGCCGAGATGTATCCCTAGCTGCAGGAAGCCACTTAGCAAGAACTGAGTGGCAGACCTTGGGAATGCTTTGCAAGATGAAAATCTAGGCTGCTACGCCTACATTTTTTTTCCCCGTTTGGAGATAAATCCAACAGTGAAAATCACTTCCAAAATACTTAAGTGGGGAGAGTTGAATTCTCAGGTCCATATTCATAACAAGTAGTTCCTGAGCAGCCCGAACTGCCATTGCCTGTTTTCCTGTGGATTGCACTCAAATTGCCTCTGTGCAGTTCTCAATATCTAAACACCTAAGATGTGATTGAGGATTTTCCCCTTAGCAGAAGCATTAGGATGGCTTCTTCCCTCTCACTGACTACTACTGTGTAAGCAAACTGTAGGAATTAGTGACCTTCGATCCCTGTGCCCATTCCACAATTGCATGATCCCAGGAAACTTGTATGAAACCTCATTTGACCATGTTATAAAGCATCAAGGTCCTGTCTGCTAGCCAATTGCTTTACAGTGGACTTTTTGCAGTGGTTCTTTGTAAAGCCACCACATGCCCAGAGCTGCTCCTATTTGAAGAGTTAAAGCACTAAATATTTAAAAATTAAACTTTAAGTGCGCTGACCTAAGAATCATTCCAGGATACCAAGAAAATGATACCAATTCAGAGAAATCTACCCTCTCACTACAGAATCTCCAGGGCTGTTTCTTCTTTTTGCTTTTTGATACATCCATCTCTTCCTCCCTCTTATTTTTCTAAGTGTTTTCATTGATTTCTTTTCCTTTTTATGCACAAACTGAACACAGTTAATCAGTAGGTACAAAACGCATCCTGCAACATTGCCAGTAGCCTAACATAAGGGGATTCAATTGCTGAATTGTCATAAGATTAGGCCTAAGCCACAGTATAAGCTTCATTGATCCAAGCACAGCAAGATATCCATTCAATAATATGTGTTTTAGCCAGGTTTTCCACTTGTAAAGACTTCCTGCAAATTAGGGTTCATCCAATATGTGCTATAAACACGGTGGATCAAATCTTGCGTTAGTTAAAAAAACATCTCCCTCCTTAGAAAAGAAGCAGTGTAGCCGGGTGTATTGTGTAAGCAGAGCGACACACGTAATGAAGCCGGCAATCGGGAGAGCCATATCCATTGAGCTGCACGGTTAGTAGACACCGTGCTTCCTGACAGGCTGCCTCTGAAAAGCCAAGGAGATATTAGAATCATAGAATCATAGATTAGTTTGGATTGGAAGGGACCTTAAAGCCCATCCAGTTCCATCCCCGCTGCCATGGGCAGGGACACCTCCCACAGGATCAGGCTGCCCAAGGCCCATCCAACCTGGCCTTGAACACCTCCAGGGATGGGGCAGCCACAGCTTCCCTGGGCAACCTGGGCCAGGGCCTCACCACTCTCCTGGTGAAGAAATTCTTCCTTCTGTCTAGTCTAAACCTGCCCCTCTCCAGTTTATACCCATTGCCCCTCATCCTATCACCACAAGCCTTTGTGAACAATCCCTCCCCAGCTTTCCTGTAGCCCCTTCGGGTACTGGAAGGTCACTCTAAGGTCTCCTTGGAGCCTTCTCTTCTCCAGGCTGAACAACCCCAACTCTCTCAGCCTGTTCTCATGTGGGAGGTGCCCCGGCTGATTCACAAAGCCATAGTTTCAGCAGAGTTGTTGCTGCTACCGGTTGGGAAGTTCTGAGTTTTACGCACCTCCAGTGGAGAGGTGACAAGAAGGCGTCCGTCTTGGGGTGCTGTATGGTCCTGTCCCTGCCGTGTCTGGAAGTCTCACCGTGTGGTGTCCCCTCACACACCGTGTCTCTGCCATGGGGCACTGCCCCATGCTGTGGAGGGGAGCTCAGAAGGCAGGAGCCAAAGGAGCACTCCAGCCCTCACAGCATTCCCTGGGACCCTGCCTGTTGCTTAGCTCAGTCTTGATCCCCACTGGCTGAGAAAAATATGACATGTCAGTGGAAAATGAGTGTAACGAGTGATGCCACAAGAGAGAAATAATATGAAATTCCAAATTGTGCTGGAGGGAAAACAGTGCTCGGGGGCACCAAGCAGTGCTGCTGGCCCACATCACTGACACCTGCCTGTGAGTCCAGAGGGGCTGAAGAACCTTCAGCATGGGGCCTGAATGATCAGCAGGCAGGTGCCAGTGCATGGTTTGGAGTTTGGAACAGACCTCTGGTGGCCTTTTAAGTTAGGAATTCTTGAGTTCCTCCTCATGGGAGTCTCTCAGCAAGACAGGCAAAACCCAAAATGGTAGAGGTGATCTAAACACATCCAAGGATTTACGTGGCTGCTTACAGTGCCCATCACCCAGCACAAGGTGTGCAATGACATGATTATGAGTGGACCTCGGTTTCAAGCTACAACAAGTGAACTGGGCATGCTGACACCAAAGGAAGAAGCTGAATGCTATACAGACTTTCACAATTACTTACCTCTGCCAGGAAGATAATGATTTTATAGCACCTAAGGCTGCCTTTTCTTTAGAAGAATTTCTTCCTTTGAATTTTGCCCAAATCACAACTCTTATTTGTTCTAAATACATAAATGTAAAATATTTTTTCAGTCCTTCATCCTATAATCTTAAATGCACAGCATGAAGACTTCAGCATCAGAAAGAACTGACAGCATAATGATGTTACAAATATGTGAGGCTTAAAATTACCACCAGTATGGTCTTACTGACTGGATGCTGCTCTTGAGAATAAATTTGAGTACTGGTAAACATTTTCCTGAATACAGTCTCAGCTGGTACAAATACCTTATCATCTTTCCACACAGATTAAGAAAGCCGTTTATTATATAAATGTCCCCATTTTTTCCAATTGGGAACTGATAGCTTATGTATACTTAATTGTTGATGTTGCTTGAGGAATGAGTCATCCTGATTTCCACCGAGAATTTCTCCGAACTACTTTAGGTCCATGTAGGGAGCTGTATTATTTTGCTTAATTATATAAAGATTTCGAATCACTAAGATTTTATGTTATTAACACAAACGTCAAATGATTTAAGCAAGTTCCTAGAATACCTAAGTGGAAAAATCAAAACAAATGCCTTAGAGGGACTGCTTCTGAAGTTTTGAAAGGGTGGGCAAATGAAAAAAAATGAATTAGTGAAGTATTCTGGTCACAGGAAATCTAACAAGCAGAAAGGCATGGCTGTCTTCCTTTGAAGGTGAAACCTCCCATGGCACGTGTTTCACCTTCTTTTATTTAGCCTAAAGCCCCACCCTGCAAACACATAAACAGATCTTTAAATTTATGATCTTGAGAAGTCTACCCACACGAGCTTTTGCAAGTTCAAGACCTGAAAGAATGATTTCTGTTCATAAAGCACTTTTAAAGTTTTATGTGCCAAATTTTGAGAACAATCTATTTTCACCCACCCACTCTGACCTTATTTGCTCAGCAGGCACTATTTCTAGAACTGCCAGAAACTTCAGTGTGGACGTACATTTTGCTGTCGACTCTTGAGGAGATAAGGCTAGTGTTTTCAAATGCTTTATGCACTTACTCGGCTGGTTGAATGGTTCCTCGTCGACGTGCTGGGTATGGGATTTGCAGTGAATGCAGATTGAGGGAGACCCTGCATAGGGCTATTTATGCCATGATTACAATCCTGGGACAAATTTCCTTTGAATACAAAGCATGACTTACACAGTCAAAATGGGGAAAAGAGGCCTTAAATATTTTTTTGTAGAGAGAAACATGAAGAGTTCAGCTAGGAGAGAGTGTGGTTCCTCCTCGCTGTCCTCTCTCCAGGAGAACCAGGTGGCTTTTGTCATAGCAAAAATCACTCACACTGTTCTCTGCACCCATCCAGGCACTGTGTGAGAAATAAACCCTATTTCTAGGGTTTAAGTAGGATGCTGGGGGAAATCACAGGCTATGAAAAATACACAGGGTAATAATTTAGTGCAAGACCTGGATTTAAGGAAAAGATCTTAAATATGAGTCTACCTCAAAATTCCTCTTTTCCTAGAAGTTCCAAGTGCATGAGACAAGACACTGACCTTGGCTCTGCTGAAAGAATTGAAAGTTATCCCTTGTGCTTTACTATTCAGTATCTTTGAGTTTCATTCTAGAAGCATTTCTCAAGTATTATATTGTGTTTCATGATTAAAGAGGTGAGTAGCTCCATGAGAGGTAATGGAGCTTGTGGGAATGTGCCTTCCTCCATGTCTGTTTGCTCCTCTTCCTCTCCTGAAACATCGGCTAACTGCAAAGGCTGGTAGACAAATCATAGAATCATAGAATCACCAGGTTAGAAGAGACCCATCGGATCATCAAGTCCAACCATTCCCACCAATCTCTAAACCATGCCCCTCAGTGCCTCATCCACCCATCCCGTAAACCCCTCCAGGGAAGGTGAAANTTGTTCTCCAGCCCCATTCACCAGTTTTGTTGCAATTTCTGGACCAGTTGGATGGGGCTTGGAGCAATCTGATCCAGTGGGAGATGCCCCTGCCCATGGCAACCCAAACCATTCTATGAGTCCATGATTCTACGATCATTCCTACAAGCAGTCACTACAGCACTCAGCACATTTCTGAGACTGGCAACTGCCATGACTTAGCTTTGATGTATAACACTTTGGAAACACCCTTTCTTAGCCCTGATATGGTCACTGGATTTAGTATGGAAAGGGACATTTTCTGAGCATTCACTGAATCCTGTTGTCGCTGAGGCAGAGTTTGGAGAATCCTGGGAATGTTGCATGGGGCACAGCACATAGGGTGACTACCGGATACATGGTGGCAGGTCCCTGTTTTATAGAGGAGTCTCAGACAGATCCTCTGTGGTGCCCTCCCATCCAAAGTCATACTTTGGCAGCCTGGATACTCTGAGGGGATCCAGTTAACCCAGTTTCAGTTATCTGCAATAACTGCAACACAAAACATTGCTAACTGAATCCAGCCGTTCAGATGTTCCAAGTAAAACCATCGCCTGTTGGTTTGTCCTACAGAAAATGGGAGATTTGGGGCTGCAGTTAAAAGCTGAAAGAAGCAGCACAGAGGATGAGACCAGCTCGGCTTCAAATTCCTGGCTATCTAATTCTCCAGCCCCAATTAATTTAAATATTTAAAAACTTGATTTTAGAGTAGTATAAAATATTTATAGACTGTAATTACAGATGACAATGAAAAGCAGAGATGGTTAGTGCAGACGAAAGCATCAACAGACCAAACTGAGGAGTCAACACCTCCTCTGGGGTTGCATAGTTTGCTAAAATACTCATATTGAAAACCCAAGAGCCTTTCCCTTGTAACCCCTGGGAATGAGACTTCTTCCCAGGTGTATCCTTCTATAGGGACTGAACTTTACTTTAAAGTGTAAGTAGCTCACCAGAAGGTGTTCTGCTAGGAATCTATATATGGTTGCAATCTCTGTGCAGGGCATGGCAAAACAAGAGGTTCTAGGAGGATGCGGAGCTATCGCCTCCTTCTGCCAGTCTGATCGCTAAGGCAGCTTGTGGTTCTCGTGTGCACACAGAGCTGTCAGCACTCAGCTATTGTCGAAGGGCTGGCAGCGGAGAGGGAACGGGCAGCGCTTCTCTGAGCCTCACTATGGGTAGGGTGGGGAAGGATTGTTCTTGATTAAGGTCAGGATACAACAGGGAAGAAAAGGAGGGCAATATGGTTCTCTTCATACCTCAGCTGTGGCACACAGGTGTTTTTAAACAGAGTTAATATGTAGGAATCACTACTGACAACTTGTCTAAAGAGAATCTGCATCTCTGCTGGTGTAATTGAGCACGAAAAATACACCTTTGATGCCTTCCTGCATGGGACTTACAAAACTGTGATGGCTTAGAAGTAAACATCAATGCCATGAGTTTTCAGAATGAAAAGCATCATTCAGAAAAACTGAGATCAGACTCCAGACGTCAGCAGATACCTCTGATATCTCGCTTGCAAAATGGACATGATGCTGCTGGGGTGATGCTACTGAGGCACTGCTGGAGGGCCCACAGTTCAAACTGTGTGCCAGGAGCTTGTTCCATACAGGTGGGAGCAGGAGACAAACTCTTATCAGCAACAACTTGTACCTATCTAAATATTGCATGATTGGCACCATTGTTAAGAACATGGGAAAGAGGAGTGTTTTTAGTGGAGATCTAAAACATGCAGATAGGCACAAACAAGCAGGCTGTGTGAGCTGAGACAGAGTACTGTGCAGGGCAAATAGGAGTTGTTTGCAAAAGGATGGAGGACTATGGATTATAAACTAGGTGTTGAAAACCTATTACTCCATAAATATCGTAAGAGTAGTTTATCTGCAAGAGGATTCAGACTAAAGAGAATTTTGCATGCTTAGACAAATGTATTCCTGAAATTCTGCTACTCGACTGTGGCTTCCCTGTGTGCAGGTGGAAAGCAAATACTTGATTTGTTCATCAATAAATCCACAGGATAATTGAACATACAGAAAAAAACCCAGTACCCGAGGAGACTTGAAGCGATATTAAACTGCCCCCAATGTTTGCTTAGTGTGCCACTTTTGTCCCTGCAAATCTCACTGTGCTGGGAGACCACTGTGTGGGGAATGGGTTCTCAGTGCAGGGCAGGAATCTGCATGAGACATTTTCTTGCTTTCCTCTGTTGCTACCTTCACATACCCTCGGAGCTCCTTTCTGAGGGTTCTCTATCTTGAACCATAGGCTGTGTGGTGCTGGAGCAGAGCATGGAAGTGTTCAGCGAGATCCCTCTATGTGCTCCTTTCTTGCTCAAGCATTTTAGAGAAGCACCTCCTGGACTCTGCAAAAGCAGAGACAGTAAAAGTGGAGTGGCGCCTTCCCTGGGAGATACAGAGCAGGTTCTTGGAGCATGAGTAGCAGAATAGGTATTGCTTATTCCCCAGTTCTGCTTTCCCCACCTCCAGCATCTCTGCTTCTTTGTCTAAGTCTGTCCTACACCTCTGCTAAAGCACAGCTGAGTCTGGAATCATCAGAGTCAGCAAAATGATGCTGAATTGTTTTACTCACCTGTGATCTATGAAAAGCTCAGGGACCCATTTGCAAGTTTCTTTGTTGTTGTGTGGTTGTATGCTTGTTTTTAATTAAAATTAAGGTCTATATGCAACTACCAAACTGTGCAAGTACAACATTGCAGGGGTTGAGGAAGGGAGGGCTGGTGAGGAGCTTAAAGGTTGTTTGGTGTTAGTCTACCTCTGCTGATGTGTGTGGATTGAGTGTACCCAACAAGGTTGACAGCAGTTTCATCTAATCTGTTCTTTAAAACCCCAAGGAATGGAGAAACTATAGACACTCTGCCAGGCTGTTCCAGTGCCTACCTAGGTTTCTAGTTAGAAAGATAACCTAAATCTTCTTTGCTGGAAATTAAAGCAATTTTTCCTGCCCTGACCTCTGTGGGTAATGGATTACTATCTTCTTCCAGTATCTTATTCCACACTGGAAGTCTGTTATCATTCTCCCCTCAATTGTGTAAATGAAACAAACTTGGTTTGTCCAAACTTTTCTCATAGTTTATGTGTATATAGGTTTCTATTTATTCCTGTTCCTGTCCAGTGGGACTCAAACTTTTATTTTAAAATATGGTACTTAAGCCAGATTCAGTGCAAGCTAGTAAACCTCCATGAATTCTGAGTGCAGCAGAGTAATGATGTTTGGCATCTTACAAGCAGTGCCACTGTTAGTACATTTTACAAGATTTGCTTTCTTACAAGAACATCTCACTTCTGATTTACTGTGGATGTTATCACCTTCACATCTTCCAGGCTTCTGCTGCCTTTTTGGTATGTAGTGATTTGCCTTCTCGTGCCTACATGTAGTTCTTTTTTATTTCACTTGAGTGAATGTGACCTTGTTGATTCGGGATCATTTCCCTGCTCTACCAACAGTACCAGTTCTGATGGTGGTGCTATAGTATTGCCAGTCCCTCCCAAATGGTGCCATTCGCAAATGTTATAACCTCTAATTTCTCCTTTCCAGTTATAGCATGTTTAACACTGGCCTGAGAAATCCATGGTTTCTTGAGAGTTTCTTTTTCCATTCTCTTGAAAGCAGGTACTCTTTCTGCTCTCTTCCATTTTTCTCAGACTTGACCTTTCCCCCGCAGGTTCTAAGAGTTGATAACTAATAATTATGAAATTGCACTGGTTAATTCCTTAACTGCTGTAGGGGAGCAGGTCTTGCTGTCTGGAATGCATGCAACTCAGCTAAATCTTCTCTAATCCTTTCTCCATTCTAGTTCACACTCCATCACCCTGTTAGAACAAACTGTGGTAAGGATCAAATTACCATTAACCTTTTTTGAGGTGAGACCCTGGCAGAGCATTTCAACAGTGAGCAAAATTTCTACTGCAGCCTCTAGGCTCCCTTCCTCTCCAAAGAAAATCCCATGAAGCTTGTGAGAGGAAGAAGCAGCAAAAATTAGAGTGAGAGAATAGCAAAAGCTGTTATGGCAACTTGAATTGTTCCTTATTTATCTCTCTGTGTCATCTTCTAGACTTCCCTCTTTGTTCTAATTAATTGGCAAACTACTGCTAAAGTCATTCAGTTCTCAAAACTTATTTATTTTGCCTCACAACATTTATTTGCACAGCACTACTGTTGTGTACAGAGATTACTCTTTAATGGAGTTCAGAACACCCTCTCACAGTACACATTTCTTTTCAGTCCAAAGAATACAACACACCATATACATGAGTCTCTAACTTAAATTAATCTTATTTGGTTTTACCGTGCTTGATTACTCTTAATGTGCTTTCTTAAAGTCACGCAATTTTTACTCATTATTTTGACTATTTAAATTGCTTGTTTTCACAATATATTTACAAGGATATTCCACAGTTTTTTTTCAAAACAGTTTGTATTTCCTAACTGAAATAGATTGATTTTTACAAGAACAAATTCAGAAGAATACAGTCCATTTAGATCTCAGGTGTGTATTTAAGTAAAAATGAGTCAAATCCAGTTACTCCACACAGAACTCTTAAAAATTTGGAACATTGGAGAAATTGTTGGCACCGTTCTGTCATGCCAAGATGTGAACGCACCCCGTGTGAAGGTTTGTTTATGGGTTATCTGGGCTGCAGCCACGCAAAGCACAGCAGGAAGACACATCTGCAAGGGTGTGTGTATATCTGGAGATCAAATAAAGCTGTCTAGTGGCACCCTTGATCTAAACCTCCACCCAGGTTTGATCTTCAGCGCTACCTTACAACAGGGAAAAGAAAATATGTGTGAAAGAAAAGGTGCAATCTCTAACCTTGGCAGAGATTGAGGACATCAATGCTGAGCCCCTCAGACCTGGTGCAGTCAGTGTGGGGACTCACAGAGGTGGCACCCAGACCAATCTGTCTCGCTCAGAGTGAAATACCCATGAAGATGCCCCCATGCTGGCTTCAGCAGAGTGTGGAGCCTCCTGCAGACCCCAGCACTCATGCGAGCAGTCCAAGTCAGCTGCTGTGCTCTCAGACTAGCCGGACTAAGTGCGGCAGCAGGTCTGCTGGCAGGTCAGGAGACTCAGGGTGAGTTTGTACCGCAGCCCACAGCCACCTCCTGGAGCATGGGTTCAGCAACCCGCAGCACTGAGAGACCTGGCACAGGCTGCAGGCTCCTCTCGAGAAGCTGCTCAGCCCCGCAGCAGCTGCGCTGACAGCCAACTGTGCTGCTAACCATGACCACCAGAGAGTAGAGGGAGTGTGGGTGCTGGGAGTGCTCTGGGGACCACTGCTAGCCAAGGGCAATACCCTGGCTCTGCTGGTTGTTTCCTCATGGACAGTGAAACAGCCAGGACAGAGGAATGCTTGCAAGACAGAAAGATGAAGCCCTGTCTTGTATCTTATCTTTGTTATTTAAGTGACCAGTTAAGCCAGAGTCTGTAAGTGATAGATATGAATAACACCTACCTGATCTGCAAACAAGAGTCTCCGTGCCTTTTGCATAGGCTGCAGATAAGCAATATCATGTTTGGTCATAGATGCACGTATTAACACTGTTATTACTGCCAGTGTCTCAGAGGGCAGCTCCCCATCTGCACATCCAACAGATGCACAGATGCTACTGGTACCTCTGCTTGCTAGATAAAGGCAGCCGGTAATATCAGCAGACTCCAAGCTAGCTTTATCTAACTAGCATGGATACCAGTGACACGTGAGGGGCATGCAGGGCTCCGGAGCTGCCCTCGCCGATACTGCCAGTGACACCATCAAATGCTCAGCTAAGGGTGGAGGTGGCTGCTGCCAAACATTCTAAAAGCAGAAGGAAAGCCGAGTTATTTATCTCATTTTATTTACAGTAATAGGGGATTGTTGAACAGCATGTAAGTGCACTACAATAAAATCAATAGAGAATATTAAAAACAGAAATAAAGATCAGCCAAACTGGGGAAATTACTAACTTGAATGAAAGGATCTTACAGGAGGGCAAACCAAACAGCTCAGGAAAACAAACCTACCAAAACCAAAAGGGGACAATACCCAGGTTTGATTAGATATGTCCTAAACCCTGTAGCAAAACAGGCTGCTCTTAGCGTGATGGCTTCTCTGAAGTCTTCAAAGGAATTTTGCTCAGTGAGTACTGAGGTTGCAGTTCAGGATTTATCTCCTCAAAATACAGGAGAAGGGGTGATGTATTGAAGTAACAGATGAGTTCAAAGGGATAAAGAGAAAATCTAGGGAGGTCAATTAAGCATAAATCATACCCTGGAAGAGCGAGCTTTGTATTTGCAAAAGTTTCATAGTCAAGGACCTGAAAATACACGGTCTCCAGGAGGGCTGATCTCAAGTGGGTATAATTCCAGAAGCTGGTTCCCTCTCACAGCTACTGCAGGACTGGAAGTCAAAGAGAGCATATAATAAGTCACCAGTTGCTCTGTCCCTTCTGAAGTCAAGATGAGTTTTGCCATCGGCCTTGAAAGAGTGGTAGTCTTCCTCCATGTAGAGGGATGTTGGATTTCTGAGTACAAAATAATGCTCTCCTTTCAGAGTTAAGCAATAGATGGCTGGTGCTGTAAGCCAGCATGACTGAAAGATTTATCTGTGGTAAAGATACTCCGATTCTGAGACAAAGTTTAATGGACAGAGCTCAAGACTGACTAGAAAAGCTGTTATCTGGATCGCTGACCCAGGTTAGTCCAGTTTGTGAATGATTTATATGATAATGTACCAAGAAATCTGTTTTTAAAAGCCAAAAATGTGTTTCCTGTTGGACTGATTTCTGTCTGGTTTCACTGGACTGTAAAAGAGCTATCAAAGATAGCTGCCCATTAGTGGGGGTTATGGCAAAAGCCTCTGCTCTGCTTGTCTGAATGTTGTCCCAGCAATTGCCTGATCTCCTTGGGTTGTTTGTCAGGGTTGTGTTAAACCAGCTCTTACTGCAGTTTCAGAGCCCTGTCCTTGCAACAGCGGGTTAGAGATGTCACCCAGCGTTTTTCTAACCAAAACTGCATAAATCTGGGAGGGCAGTAGAAAGGTGAAAACTTGTAAGCAGGTTTAAGTCTTTAACTTGAAGCTTTTTAAAATTATATTAGATTTGAAACAATTTGTTTTGCATGAAAATCTGACCCCTTAAAGCTTTCTCAAAGTTAGAAATTTTGACTGATCATTGCTCAGTGGTGGCTGGTTTTTAACTGTCCTTTCCTTCATCTCCCTTTATTCTTTTCTGCCACTGAATGTCTTAAAATGAATGATCACAGGGTTCCATTCTTTACTTTTCAATTTTGC
The DNA here is from genome assembly GCA_013389865.1 of Piaya cayana. Classification (NCBI taxonomy): domain Eukaryota; kingdom Metazoa; phylum Chordata; class Aves; order Cuculiformes; family Coccyzidae; genus Piaya; species Piaya cayana. Next base: position 23,799 of record WAAB01013288.1, on the reverse strand, counting down.
TGTTACTCTATTTTTAATTTTTCTTGTTCTGCCACTTTTCAAAAGTTTTATGATTCTGGTAAAGTTCAAGAACTGAAAGATTTTTTTAAAAGAACTCTGTCAATCTCTTGGCTTGTAAGTGGAGAGTCCCAAAAACTTCTCAGCTGAAAATTCCATTTCCACTGATCCCAGATCGTTGTCCAGGTAATTGAATTGGAAGTGGTTCATGTTCCTATTCATAACTGCTGGGTCTAAATTAAACAACAAGGAATTAAAAAGAACTGTGGTCACTGCTTATACTGAGAGTGGCCCCTGCAGCAGAGAGAGAGGGGTAGGAGGGTGAAAGGTCCACGGGGAAAGCTTTAAGTTAACCTCAAAGGTTTTCTATTAAGGCTGTAAATTATTATTTGCATAAAAGAGAAAGAGTTTTAAAATATGGACATACATGCACATTTGTGCTTTGAAAGGTGATGTTTATTCCATATCATCATTCAGCTAAAAATTCTGTGCCACGGAAAGCAGTAATTATTCCGGCTTTGCATATTGTAAACCTGGTCACTGTCATTCTTCCTTTGCCTCCACATGCCTCAATGCCACATTTTCTACAGTCCTGGGGAGATTGCCTTGGCTCTCACTCAGCTGGCTCAGCTAATGCAATTCACAGGCCTTCAAATGTAAGCTTGTAAACTATTTAGTTCTTCTTCTCTATAACAGCTTGTCTATTAACAGCTCATTCAATGGAGGAGGGAGAAGAAGCTAGTGAGACCTCTTTTGGTATTGTTCAGCAGTGACCCTGGCTTCCCCACACCGGTAGCCAATACTCACTAAACAGAGTTTGTCAGTACATGTTGTTTTGCTGGATAATAGTATATTGTGCTAGCAGCAGCCTGTATTAGTAGCAGGTAACAATGAGCTGGCAAAGTAAGTCTCCTGTGTGGCATGGTGAGGGCATAAGAACATGTATAAAAATCCAAGAGAAAGCTTGTTAGGACCGTCTGATGCAGTGCGACAAAACCTGTGCCGCCCTCAGAGACCTTTGCCAGCATAAACTTTCATGCATCATGGAGGAATCTTGTTGTGGCTGGGTCGAAATGGACTTGGAGGGTGAGGGTGGTTCACCCCTCAAGTTATTTTATGTGATTTTTGTGTGGCCACTGCTCACGGCCTGTGCTTTGTGAAAGGTGTGCTTTGTCGAGACCCCAGGATGATTAAATCCCAGGAGAGGGGTGCCCAGTGCCTGCCCCCGCTGTGGTCAGTGCTCACTCTGCTATACATTGCAATGAAGAGCGTGATGTTGAATGGCTTCATCCTGCTCCAGCTTTGTTGTTCTGTTTTCACTGTGCTGAGATGACATGTTGCCGTGCTGAGTGCTGCACCCTCTTGCTTTCCCAAATGATTAAATAAAATCTAGAGTATTTTATTAACTGACAAAAGATATCTCTCAAACTTTTCTTAGTGTTCTAAATGGAAATATCAGGCAAGTTGGTGGCTTAAAGAGTGTTTAATTAAGAGAATCGTGCTTGACACAGATTTCCCCACCAGCAAAATCCTATTCAACTTACTTACAAGCAATTCATTTCTAGAAACATGATAGTTTAGGCTTTGTTTTTTTGGCCTTCCAAGTGTTGCAAGTGTTATCTCCCAGACAAACTGACAAAGCTGCAGTACAGAGAAACCAGGTTTCAAAGTGAGAGATTTATGAAAGATGAACCTTTCAGTGCATGCAGAGAGACTCCCCCGTGTGGCACTCCTGCTTTGGCCGGTGCCACCAACAGCGCACAGTGAGCAGGGATACTGGTGCTGGGCAGGCTGACATAGCAGCAATTAACTTAATTAAATGTGGCCCAGCCAAGACTCCCATGTTCAGAAGTGACCATCAGTTTGCAGTTAATGTTGACCACTAGAGAATAATTTTGTTCTGTTGTGTTTCTCCTGTAGGGAAAAAAAAAAATAGCATAATATTTTACTAACTGTGATGCTTTGGGAAGAATTATGAGGCCTCATATTTCTTTAAGGTGAAGAAGTTTACAGCTTTACTCTCAGTTTCCTTTTCTCCCAACAATGTGCCTTAAGATGATACCTTTAATAGGTGCTAAAATCTATTTGGACATCATTAGTTATTTTAAAACCTGGAGTTATAAGTTCACTTTCATTAATGGAACAGTTCAAGGATTTAAAAACACGTTTTAATTGTACTTCTCTTCAGGGCATTTATGATAAACATTCCCCTTTTTGTCTTGTTTTCTGTCTGGAATGGAATGCTTTTATCCAGTACCCCCATACAAAATTGTTAATTAAAATTTCTTCACTACTTAGTGTATACTTTATATATTTTCTTGGGCATGAGCCAGAGGAAGCAATTGTGTTCATTCAAATTGAAGGGCTTGACTCTGCCCTATATTATACTGTCTCAAATCTACCTGTCAGCTGGATGAAGAGATGTTAGGTTTAGACCAGCGTGGGCAAAGGGAGAATTTGGCCCAAAGTGTTTATTGTTCTCTGGAACTTGGCATCCTCTTCTCCTGTTCTCCTGAAATCAACATAAAACAGATGCTGGAATTCTAAAATGTTTTAAACCCTCCTATAGCTGTAAGCACAGTGCATTGTAACCACCAGACCTTGATGACACAGAGATGTGCATCATGAACATGAAATCTGGGTAGAAAAGATAAGGGCGCAGCCTTACAACAATTCCAAAGTAGCAAAACACCATAGAAAGTAGCAATTGCATTTTTGTGGTATTTGGTCACATCCCTCCTTGCACTGGCAAAACTTTGACTTGGATCCAAGTAGGTGTAGTTCCAAGAAAGTGTATGCCCAGTCATTTACGTCAGTGGAGTTGTGCCCAGCCATAGTGGATCTATATTTGATGACAATTGAAAAGATGAATGAAAATCATTTCACTTGCATTAGGGATGTAAGCTGGCAGGGGTTTGGATTAGTGCTTATTCAACTTTTTGGACAGCATCCTTACACTTCCAAGAAACCCTTTTTAGACCAGGCGTCAAGTGGAGACAGGATGACCTCCAGCAAGAAACTGTTTGCAGGCAGCTAGCTCATGCAAACGACACTGATCTTTGGCTGGAGAGTAAGGGAAGGGAAAGCAAAACTGGAGAAAACAAAGGATGTTTTATGGGTGTGCTGTACTGATGGATCTGAGTGGCCTAGATGTGTTTTGTTGTTTAGCTATTTCCATCAGTGGTTATAGGCTTGTATTGATCTGATGAGCACTCATGTCTGTGGGGTCACTGTGGGCATCTGATTTTATTCCTTTCTTTGGAAGGTTTATTAATATTGACGCTTTTTCATTTAATTGGGGCACTGGCTACGGAATCTGTTTTTAATGGAATCATATCAGTTAAAGTACTGCCTGTCCACACTCAAATCCAGAGCACTTCACAGGAGCCCATATCTGAGTAACTGTTAAGGTTGTAAGGAACAAACCCCAACAAATATAGATGTGTGAAACCAGAAGGGAATGGTAAAGAGAACTATCCTGCTACATGTGACCTGCATTTCTCTACTGCAATACATGGGGACCAAAATACAGTAAGAGTTACTTATCCCTGTGACATGCAAATGTTCTTTCTTCCTGTTCCATCAAGGCCCTCCCACCCCCGCACCCAGAGGGGCTGCATTCACTTCTGGAGTGTAATTACTCACATCTGTACAAACTATTGTAAGATATTACCAACTGAAAAAGGTAGCCAGAACACATAAGGTTGGACATCATCTTATATCTGCACTCAGAGAGAGTGTATCTCTCAAAAAATATAGGTTTGGCACGTGTCCTGCTTTAACTTCCTCTTCTTTCCTTAAACAGATTCAAAGACTGGTTCCAGCATTTATAGAACAGATATTTGTGGTTTTTGTTTCCTTAACATGCTCTCCTGGGACTATCTAGGGAAATATTTTTTGCAGTTTGCTTGACTGGCCTTCATTGTGGAATAATTCCAGAGAACTGGCTTTGGACACCACTTGCAATGAGTTTGGATTATGTTGAAGGTTATGTCTCATTTCAGAGCCGATACTGCTGCCCCCCCTCAGGACTGTTGCACCCCTGTGACTTTACCCTGCAGAAGCAAGCTCTGACACCTCTTTTTGACATCTGTGCAGGAAGGCAGGAGCATGTTGCGCTAACACCTTTGGCAGAAAGCAGCAATGAAACAGGAGAGGGGGAAAGGAACAGCAGAAATCCCACCTTCAATAAAGGTATTCATTCTCACTGATTTACTTCTAGGGGAAAAGATGGAGTCTGACATTTTGGTTGTAATGCATGAGGCCTCAAAAACAGCAGATATCCCATTGTGATGTTAGCTTTCTGGAGTCCTCGGGAAGACAATGGGCCTGGAAGTTGAGGCTACTAGGGACAAGAAGATTGCTCATATTAAATGCGTCTGTAATGTGTCTAGGTTCAGCAGAGTGCACCCATGCTGTTCCTTACAGCAGCTTATATTCAGCCTGAGTTCATGCTGCCTGCAAACCCTGCCTGTCCTTGAGTCAACTTTCCTGTGCAGAAAAAAACTGACAGTTGCAGTTATCTCCCTGGCAAGCTGCATGACGGTGTTAAAAACATCTAGGCTGGATAGAGCCTTCCTGGGCAAAACGATTTTTGCTTTTCTTTAACTGATGTTCCCAAGACTTACATTGAACTCAAATATTATTGAAACTTACGAACAATTTTTTTCACAACAATGAAAATTCCTGTTTCTCGTCTCATTGGTGTCCATCTTAAGTTCTGCAAAGATAGCGTATTCCTGGTGAGCTATGTACATGGCCTCAGACAGCAGGACAGCGAGCTGGGCCTTGCATTGCTCATCCCTCAGCTCCAGGCATTAACACATTTGCTCTGCTCACTGCTACAATGACATAAGACTTTTTTTCTTCTTTTAACAAGAGAGGATTTGTGAATTAAACACACACAGTCCTAGCAAGGTCATACCACAGGACTCTGAGTTGCTTTTGAAAGAGGAACTCATTGCCGATCTGTCTGGCCCTCTGCCGTGCCCGTTACTCACACTTTTTACAGAACACAGTCATGTTGAGGCTGTTTTAGGAGACAAAAGAGCTGTACAACTTCAAGATTAAGATGAAGCTTTCACGTAGGTATTTCAGCATGTGACCAAGTGTCTGTTCTGAATGATTTAGCCTAAGGGTATCCTAAGGCAGAGGTTCCTCTTATAGACATAAGAAAATAAAGGTACTGGTCTTCCAGAAGAACCTTGTGCAAAACCCTGTGGGACACAGCCCAAACCAGGAAGTCTTGGAGGATCCCTGCAGTCAGAGCTCATTCACAAAACACTGGCAGTGCCACAGATGGGCAACCGAGTACCATCTGCAGTGATCTCTGACCTCCAGCGCTTGTATTTTCCTCGAGTCTGTGTCACTTGTCAACAGTTTTCATACATTTTACTTTACCTGCCTCTCTGGGTTAATCTATTTTTATGTCTTCATAAATCCAACAACACGTCTCATTGCTATGATTGTATTGAAATAAAGCCCTGTTTTTTTCCTCACAGCTACTTTGCTTGCCCTCCACCTCTGTTTCTCAGCAGGTTCTCAGATGCCTTGTTAAGACTTTCAAAGCCTCACAGCATACTCTGGGAAGAATGCATCTGTCCTGAGGCTACAAGAAAGTAACTCTGCAATAATATAATTTATGAAACTCCAAGTTCAGCATCCTATTTTTTTCCTTTCTATGCAAAGCTAGACAGAAACTAGGGCTGCCAAATTAACCTGCAACTTTATATCTCACATTACTTATGATGTGAGTTGTAGCTGTTTCTCAGGTCCTTCATATTCATTTATCCTTCCGGGCTAGATCCTTACCTGGTATTTTCCCCACAGGTTAACCATTGCAGTGAGGCTGGCTGGATGTAAATCAGTTTCTTTCTAAGCACAGGAAAGTGCAACTTTCTATATCCATTTTTTTCTTTGATTTTTATTTCCCCAATCCTTTATACAGTCATTATAGATGTTAAGAAGCCTGTTTTGGAAGTGATTAATGCTATTAATATTTTTTCTAATTCAATAAACCCTCTCGTCTTTGAACTTCTTGCAATTTTTTCCTGCTTTCTTCAGCTTTTCACTAATTCAAACATATGACAAATGCGAGTCTTCATTTCAGTTTTCTATTATTTTTCATGTCTGATCAAATAAATTAACAGACTTTCATTTCTTTCCCAGGAGTGATGCCCATATGTTGATGAAGGCAGCAAAAAAAATATTACCTGTTCAAACAGCAGGAAAAAAAAAAAGAGATAGAAGTTAATCTTTTATTCACTCTTCCATGCAAACCAGAGATGTTGAACTGATTCCTTTCACCTTGGCAATGTCCACCATGTTGAAGGGTAAATATTGCAAAACTGCAGAACACCCATCTACCTAGTTTAACTGTGCTGTATTATAGTGTCCCTTTGCAATTGTTGTGTGCAGTAGTGGTTATTTTAACCACACCGCAGCACATGGGTCACTGGGAAAGTACTGGCTCTCCTCGCTAAGGTACCTGCTCCCAGTCCCAGGGCTCCAGGCCAGCTGGGTAGGTGCTTGCTGATGCAGTCAGCTCCGTTTGGGCAGTTACATCTCCAGTGTGTACCTGTGTATTGTTGATAGTGTGCCGCAGGCACAGAGATACTGCAGGAAACAGTCTCATCTAACCATGTTTAATTCTGTGCTCTGCATCGCCGCTATACATCTTTCCGTGTCTCTGCCCACCCCGATTGCTAATGTGAAACAAGCTACCTCTGCCACTATGGCTCCACACGGATGCCTGACGATGCAATGATCGATTTGCCACTCTGGGAAAAGTGGGTCACTGTACCCACAGTACCACAGTGTGTTGAGTCCTTGCTGGCACTGGGGTTTTACTGATGTGTTTTTAGGATTTCAGATTTGAGGGACTACTGGGGATAACCAGCCTGAGCACTTCTGGGTTCTGATGGGAGTGCTGCCACTCTAAAATCCTCCTTAGCAGCTTACAGGGGCCTGAAGTCATCCGTGCTCCTCGGGAGACAGCATTCTGCTTATGTATTTGACATGTTACTTGCATGTTTGCTCTGGAAGGAGGATGGAAAATGTAGAATTTCTCCAACTCCAAGAGATAGGGACGTAGTTTCTAATTTGCCCCTCTTCCAGGATGGGGAACCCTAAACTAATGTAAAGTAGGTTTTAAATATAAAACTATGTCATTAATAGCTTTTGCAAAGGATTTTGAAACAGTGAGAAAAATACTGACATGAACTGCTCTTTGAAAAAAATCCATCACATTTATTCTTCTTTTGTGATATCGCCGTAGTGTTTAATAACTTTTCCCAAGTAACAAGACCTGTTGAGACTCACTTGAACATCACCTCACACAATACTAGGGAGCCATCATTTCAAGAGAAGAGAACTTATCTGTGGTATAGGTCAGTCAAGTTAGGAATCAGTTGCTGAAATGGGAACATTTTGCAGGTTTTCCTGGAGCAGTCCAATAAGTAACTGGGCACAGATGTCACTGCAGAATCCAGACGGTCAAGGCAGGTGGGGGGTTGGTTTGGGGTTTTTTTTGGTTTTTTGAGGAAGAAAAAATTCAGGAGGGAAATCCAACTCTTAAAATTTTATCTTTATTTTTATGAGAGTTGAAACCAACCTTCAAACCCCACCTGTTTTGGGAAATGATTTAATGGGCAATAAGTTGCATAAGAACTTTCTGTAGGGCCTGTACAATTTTTGCCTTGTTTTAGATAAATCCTTACACAAGCACCTTCTCCATTCTTTGCACAGCCCAGTGGGTAGTGCCCTCAAGGGAAGAGAGCATCTGATCAAGTCCTGAAATCTTTACAGAAATAAAAACTCTACTGGGATAAAGAGTTTTGCCTAGTAAGGACTGCATTCAACTTCCAACTCTAATTTTTGGCAGGTATAGCCTGGGATGTGTAAAGAAAGTCAAAGGCAAGCCTATGAAAATGTAATGCCTGCTAATCAAGGACCCTTTGGCTGCAGCGTGATTCACTGACATGACATCTCGTGCAGTGTGGATGAACCTGGATGGATTCGAAGCCACAGCCTCCTCCAAGCAGTCTGAGCGCAGTAATGGTGAGTACCCAAGCCCCAAGGGCTCGGTGCTGGTAATCCCCAAGCTGAGACGGGGAAAGAGAAAATCACTGTCCCTTCACTGAGTAAACATGACTTCTGAATTTTCCTGCTCTGTTCCTCCTCCTGCTGCCCATCTCCTCTCCCCTGGAAACACCACAGATGTGGAGGTTTTGCAGGTAAGCAAGGAGGAGATGGTCACAGCACATGACAGAGCCGGAGCAGAGCACAGCAGGAGCTGATAAACCCATGCCAAACCCTTTCCCTTCTGAAACAGAATACCCGTAATGGAAATAATTACAAATGAAGCAGACAAAAACTACTCCTGAATGAAATTTAAGCTTCAACAGACCACAGCACCACCAGGAAATACCAAGTACAAGCAACCATCCCCTCATCCTGAATTCACACCATTTTCTGTTCCTGTTTCCTGTGCGAAGTTATCAATCACTCAGGAACTGCTGCTGGAGGGGGGGCTGTGGATCAAGGTTTGGATGCAGAGTGCCTTGGGGCAGGCTTTGCCCACTGCAAAAATATCAGACACCTCTCCTGTGTTGAGAGATGAACACAGTAGTATGAAATGAACACAGTAGTATGAATGCAATACTGGGGGACAAACCAGCAGTTTTGTGGGGGACCTCTGGGAATACCCAGAAGGATGCAGATTGGCAGGGGAGGAAGGAGCTCTCTGGGTCTGGAGAGGGCAGAGGGGCCCTCTGGCAACATTGAACCCAGTTTTTTGAGGGGGAAGCAGTGTGGTTTGGGGGGCACCTCTGGGAATACCCAGAAGCTGCGGATTCCTGGAGGAGGGGGGGAAAAGCTGTGTGATTTTGGAGAGGGTAGAGAGAGTCTCTGGCAACATCCAGTCCTGCGTTTTGGGGAGCTTGAAGGGAAGCTGTATGGTTTTGTAGGGGACATCTGGGAATGCTCAGAAGATGTGGATGGCTCAGGGGAAAGAGCTGTGTGATTTTGGAAGGGGTAGAGAGGGTCTCTGGTAACATCCAGCCCAGGATTTTTAGGGGGGCGGTTTTGTGGGGGACCTCTGGGAAGACCCAAAAAAGATGTGGGTTAATGGGGGGACGTGTAGAGTGGGGGTAAAGGGCTGTGTGATTGGGGGGGGGGGGCAGAGGTGGGGATTGCTGGGTGTGGGGACGAGCTGTGTGATTTTGGAAGGGGGAACATCCATCCCAGGATTTTTTTGGGGAAAGCGGTGCGGTTTTGTGGAGGACCTCTAGGAATAATCCAGAAAGACGCAGATTGATGGGGGAGGAAAGAGCTTTGTGGGTTTGGACGGGACAGAGGGGGCCTCTGGCAACATCCAGCCCAGGGTTTTTGAGGGAGAAACATGTGGAATTGTGGGGGACCCGTGGGAATACCCAGAAGGCGCGGGTTGTTGAGAGGGAAAGAGCCGCGTGATTCTGGAAGGAGTAGAGAGAGTCTCTGGCAACACCCATCCCAGGATTTTTTTGGGGGGAAGCGGTGTGTTTTCGTGGGGACCTCAGGCAGCGCACAGAACCGGGAGGGAGCGGGGGAGAGAGAAGCAAAGCGCCGTGATTTCGGTTCAGATTTCTTGCGAACACTCCGTGCGCGTGGGTTAAGCGCTGAGGGGCGCGGGGGCGGCGCTGAGGGGCTCTGCCCTCCCCTCACACACAAACGCGCGCGCGCGAGGCCGGGGGCGCGCGCCCGGGCGCCGCGGCCGCTTTAAGGGCGCCGGGGGCGCGCGTCGCCTCGCCTCTCGCCTCGCCGCCGCCGCCGCGCCGCGCGCCCGCTCCCGCTCCCCTCGCCCCGCTTTAAAGTCTCCGCCAGGATCCGGGCTCGCCCGCCACTTCCTGTACGGCAGCATGGAGCGCGCCGCGGCCCCGGCTGACCGCCGCCCGCCCGCCCGCGCGCGGAGGCGGCTCTGAGCGCCCCGTCCCAGCACGGGCTCCGCGGAGCCCAGACGAGCNTTTATTTTTATTATTTTTTTTCTCCGGTGCGTTAATTATTTTAGTCCCTCTCCCCTTTCGATGTGCGGCTTTGGACATGCGGAGGCTACTGCAACCGTGTTGGTGGATCTTTTTCTTGAAAATCACCAGCTCCGTGCTCCATGACGTGGTGTGCTTCCCCGGTGAGTGAGCGCCGCGGGTCCCCGGGGCTGCGGGCAGCGCTGCGGGGCCGGTTTCCCCTCCCCGCTCCCTCCTCCTCCCCCGCTCCTCCTCTCCCTCCGTGCGGGGCTCGGCTCCCGCAGCCCCCGGCTCCCGCTGACCTTGGCGGCTGCGCTGCCTCCCGCCCCCCGCTCCTGCCCCTGCGCGGCTCCCCCGGCTGCGCCTCGGCTGCCCCCACCCCGCAGAGCCCCAAGGGCTCGGGGGTCCCGGCCCTACATCGACACCCCAGCCCATATATCCCGCTGGGCTGTGCTCCTCCAGTCCCTTTTAACTCCTTTCTCCCGGCGAGCTGTGCTTCCCCCCCCAAGCTTCTTTTAACCCCTTTATCCGAGCGGGCTCTGTGCTCCCCACCCCCCTTTATCCCAGCAGGCTCTCTTCCCGCCCCCCCCAATCCCCGGTCTTTTAACCCCTGTAACCCAGTGGCCTCTGTGCCCCCTACCCGCCTTNGATCCGGGCTCGCCCGCCACTTCCTGTACGGCAGCATGGAGCGCGCCGCGGCCCCGGCTGACCGCCGCCCGCCCGCCCGCGCGCGGAGGCGGCTCTGAGCGCCCCGTCCCGGCACGGGCTCCGCGGAGCCCAGACGAGCCCGCAGAGCCGAGCCGAGCTTCCCCCTGCAGAGCCGCGCTGATCCGAGCCTCGCCGTGCGGAGCTGGTCTGAACCGAGCTGAGCCCCGCCGAGCCTCGCCGGTCCCCGCCGTCTCCTTCCTCCCCTGCCCCGCTGGCGGGATTCCCCCCGCGCTGAGGAAGCGCGCGGGAGCCCCCCCGCTTTCTCCCGCAGGAAGAGGGACGCGGGGAGAAACTTATTTTCAAAAAGTTTTTTTTGTTTTTTAAATATTTTTTTAATTTTTATTATTTTTTTTTGTGTGTTGCTTTAGTTTTTTTTGTCGTTTTGCGGTTTCTGTTTGCGGCTNCCCCGCAGAGCCCCAAGGGCTCGGGGGTCCCGGCCCTACACCGACACCCCAGCCCATATATCCCGCTGGGCTGTGCTCCTCCAGTCCCTTTTAACTCCTTTCTCCCGGCGAGCTGTGCTTCCCCCCCAAGCTTCTTTTAACCCCTTTATCCGAGCAGGCTCTGTGCTCCCCACCCCCCTTTATCCCAGCAGGCTCTCTTCCCGCCCCCCCCAATCCCCGGTCTTTTAACCCCTGTAACCCAGTGGCCTCTGTGCCCCCTACCCGCCTTTATCCCAGCAGGCTCTGTCCCCCCCAACCCCTTTTAACCCTTTTATCCCGTTGTTCTCTGTGCCCTACAACCCCTTTAACCCCAGCGAGCTCTGTGCCGCCCACCCCCACTTTATCCCGGCGGGCTCTGTGCCCCCCAACCCCTTTTAACCCCTTTATGCTAGAGGGCTCTGCCCTCCCGAGCCCCTTTTAACTCTTTTATCCGGGCAGGCTCTGTGCCCCTCCCCTTTATCCCCGCAGGTTCAGTCCCCTCCACCCCCGAGTCCCTCTTAACCCCTTTATCCCTGGGGGCTCTGCGCCCCCCAGCCTGCACCCCCTTTATCCCAGCGGGATCCCAGCCCTCTGTCTCCCGGCGGTGCCGCCCCCGCCCTGGAGCCTTTCCCGCTCCCTCCCGCACAGCCAGTGGGATGCGCCCCCCCAATCCCTCCCGAGGGTCCCGCACATCCCGGCCCTCGGCTGCGTGCGGGTGTGACAAGGAGGAAGCAAATTCTGGAAGCTTTATAGGAACTTCTACTTCTGAGTCTTTTTTTTCTTCCGCTTTCTGTTTTTTTTCCCCCCCTAAAATTCACTTTTCCTCTAACGCCAGCCAGGGAGATAAGCGCATAGACCCGTCACATCCCGCTCCTCCCAGCCGCTTCTTGCAGGGTGAAATGATTTGAAGCAAAAAGAAAATAAGTTGGAGAGAGGGTTATTGCCTCTACAGCTCTTGAAGAAACATTTATCTTCTTTGTATCGATTTCTTCTCAATTTCAGCCCTCGGAGTGAAGCCTTTCTCCCTGGTTCTGATATGTATTGTACAGTAATTACATTGGGAAGGCAGGCGCTGGGAATGCTCCCGGAAAATGAGCTGTGATGGAGGTTTGATGCGACAGTAGTGTCCGAGTTACTGATTTAGATGAGAACCAGGCGGTGCTGGCGTTGTGGCTCGGACATAGGGGCGAATGCGAGCAGAGAGCGGTGGCTCTGTGGCTGTTTGCTGTGTGCAGGTGAACTCTGCAATGCTGGAAAGCCGGAATCTGCCTGTGTGATACTTGGGGAGGTTTCAGGGCACCTCATCGCTAGAGATCGGCTCGGAAAGCAAACTGCTTTCCATAAGGGCTTTTGTGTGTTTAGTTTTGGTAGCAGGTAACCAGGTTCAACCTTACTCGACAGGGGTGTGTGTGAGCCAGGGCTGGGAGCTGGAAGCCAGGACTAAGCCTGATCCTTGGCAGCAGAGCTGCCCGAGGCAGGGAAGCTGCAGGGAGGATGTCGGGGACTAGAACAGGACCCTGGTGCTGACAGCATCCAATGGCAAACCATCGGAATTTGTCTTGGCGGGGAATCCCGGACAGATGTTAACCGTTTAGTATCTACCATAGAGGTCTCGGTACCTTCTCGTAGCGTTTTCCAGAGAGGATTAGGGAATTGAGGCATCTGTTATTTTGTGTGTTAAGCTAGAAGCATCTCTCTCCCCTCTGCCTCGCATTGAGCTCTCCTTAAATGAAAGTGACATCCCTGTTTGTTTTCTGCCCTGCAAATCACTTTACTTTGTGAAGAAACATAAAGGCTATTTTTGTCTTTGTTCAGGAACCGTGTAGAAAAATAAGTCTTAGCAGTATTCCTTTGTTAGGAGGATTGTAATAGCTTTTCACTGTTTAAGGAGAGATTCCTGTTGCTATTCCTTTGGTTGCAATAAGATGAAGGAGTCATTCTTGCACAAAAAATATGTGCGTAAGGTTTTGCTCTTTCTGAAGTGTTAAGTTCAGTGCATTTCTCTGTGGGCTTGTCACTGGTAATTGCATTGCTTAATAAATCAAAGCAGGACAAGGAAAGAGAGGTTGTTTCCATGGGGTCTGTTTGCGTATTAATCTAAATTCACAGTACTGAAAATCAGTAAGACGTAACTATTAACATTACTGCGATATCCTTACTAGGTAGTTCCCCAGTGCTTTGCCAAGACGGAATAAATATTTTTTTGTAAGGGAAGAAGTGCACATTTTTGTGGTCCTTAGCTGTTGTTCTGACAGTCCTGTCATCCAAGGAGTGACAATTGTTAGCATTTTCTTAGGCCAGATGCCTAAATGGAAGTAATTTTCTTAAATCCAGATTGGCTCTGGTAATGGATCAAATTGTTGCTGACCTGGTAACTGCCTGTAAATGGGGTTTGGATTTTGAGTCTGTAGATCTGAGTTGAGAGTTCATTTTCCATTTAACTATCTTCTGCTTGAAGGAAAACTATACTAGCAGCTTTTCTCTATGTATTAATCAAATGCTACTTCAAATATTTTAGAGGTGTGGAGAAAACTGGCTTTTTTATTCAAGATTTTACTGAGGAAGGTGTATTGTGCATGTAGAGAAATACAAAACGTACAGGAGAGGGCCCTCCAAGACTTTATTTACTCCTGTGGCTTTTATGAAGATGACACTTCTTACATTTTAATTATCTCTTATTTTCAGTGCCTTTTTAAAATATGCTTGGCGTTACGGGAAGTTGCTAATGGAGTCCTTGCAGATAAAGAATGTCAGGTGAGCCTCCTAGGGCTGTAAGAGCTGAGCTTGCTGGTGTGCTTCTAGGAGGAAAACTCCTAGAAGAGCTTTGCTATCTGTTGGCAGGTTTGCTGGAGCTGGGTTTTGATTAACACAGCCAGGAAAAGTTTTCAACAGTCTTCAAGTAGTTAGAGCAGCTGGAGTTAGAGGGGAGTCCTAAAGTGGGGAGGGAGAAAGCGGTGTCATGGGAGGGAGTGATTTTGGATATTCGGAAAAGAAAGGAATACACTTTGAGGGTAACTGGAATTCCCTCAGTCAAACTGGAGTGTTTGCAGTCTGTGAAGCCTGTGTTCAGGCTGGGGACATTGCTCTGCTGGGGAGAGTGAGGATTTCTGCCAGTGTGCATGAGTTAGGATTTGTGTTTCTGCTCTCTGATCTCCTTCCTCCTCTCTTTTTTGTCTAGGAAATGGGGATGAAAGTGGTTTTGATCTTGCTCAGAAAATGGATGTCTTGGTCAGAGCAGGGAGAGACTTCTGTGAGTCAAGCACAGAGGATGTTTTCCTATCCCTCCCTCATCCGCACCAGGAACATCTGCTAAAGGTGTCAGTCCTGCTTAGTACCACAAAAGTCACTAAAAACACCTTCTGATTCCATAGGGTTCTGGTTCACTTCCAGTTCCTGGGTCTTTGCAGGGCCAAGCATTATCTGATGTTATATGCGCTCAGTTGAAGCTGTGCTGTTATCTAGTTGTGCAAGTTTAATCACTGGGGTTTGTTTCCAATTACAGACAAGACCGATAACAGCGAGGACTCTATCCATCTTATGATCGGTGCTCAAGGACTGACATCCTCAGAGTTGTCTTAAATAAAATGCTATTAACGTTGACTTTAATTTCAATGTTCAAGTTTCATGGTTAAATTAAAGAAATTACTTCAAACTGTTAATCTCAACTGTCCTTGGAAAAAATGCTAATCATTTAGTTGCTGCTTTTTAGCAGCCAAATGAACATGTGGTACGATGTGCTCTGAAGCCGAAGGGTATAGTAATAATGCTGTACTTTAGCTAATATAGAACTTTAATCTGAGAAATTACAGAAAAAAATGAGACTAATTTCTGTTTGCCTAAGTTACTCTGCTTCCATTTTTAAAGACCAGAGTTTCTTCTGTGCGTTGACAAAATTGTAATTATTTATATTTACATGCCATGCTACTTAAGGATTAATTCTGAACAGGAATTTTCAAGTGTTTTAGGAAGCGGAATCACATACGATGAATGTTCTTAAAAGATATGGAGTCATCTGAAGATGCAGATATGCACCAAATGGGTTAATTTATGGTTTTTAAATATCCCTTCTGGGGACTGCTTGCTGCTATAGGTGCCTAAATATCTTTACAAATTTTTCCTTTCCTCGTGAGATAACTCTGGTCAATTTTCCATGTGAAAATTGTGGACTTGCATCTTCTTGCACCCTGTTGATAAGGATGAGACTTCATTGATGGCCTGTGTCACTTCGAGGCAGACTTGGCTTGTGTCATGTAGAGACATGCAGGGGTTGGGAGCAAAGCAGAAGTAGATGTGAATTAAATGTGCACTGTAATGCTAAGCAGAGGAGCCTGGGGCATGGCCAACTGCAAGTGCCCAACTGGAGAATAAAATTTGGTGAAAGCAGGTAGTTTTTACATTTGCTTGTCAATAAACCTTTAGAGAGGGTGAGAAAATCACAGAAGAATGATCTTCTGTTGCTGTTAATTTTTCCATTACTCAGTATTTTGTGGTAGTGATGATGATCGTGGTATCCATGTTGTAGGTTGCAGATACACATCAACATTGCTGGCCTCAGGGCAAGTCAAGTGTTTTGGAATGCTGCTAGCACTTAGTACAGCTCTGCAGTGATTTTGCCCTGCTTCTGTGGGGGCAGGACAGGTGAATTCTTGGATGAATCAGGGCGTCATTGGTCCTGTCTTCAAATGCTTGCCTTTCGATGGGCAGTCATCTTGTTGAGGCGCAGCTGCAAGGACACAGTGGGTTCCTGGTTTATGCCTTGAGCTGTACCACACTGGTGGTGAACGGATGAATGAGGATGGCTATTGCAAGCACAGCAGTGAGGGCACTGGGGTATGGCATGGCTATTTCTGTTCTTTCCTCATTTCTGTGATTACTCGCAGAATAATGGGGAGCTGAAGGAAATGATGGTGGCGAATAAACTCCCCAGCTGACTGGAGGAGGAGGGAGGACACGGTAGTAAGGAAACGAAGTTTGTGCAATCACTGTAAGATATGTTTTTATTACACTAAATGGGCTCACCTTACAGCAATTTGAATTAGTCTTCAAGTGAACTATGGTTAAAGTAAAATTGGTTACTACATGGCCTTGTTTTCTTTTAATGTGGTTTTCTTACGTGTCTATGAGTTTGCTTGGGAGTTGGAAGTATTAGCATTCTTAATTATCAAGTCATTTGAATAATGATGAACTATTTTCTAGAACTTAAAACTTGACTGCGCTGTGCACCTGCCTGCAGTACTGACACATAAAATCTCAGTTGGCATGGGTGATGCAGTTTTTCTGTGCATAAATGCTGCAGTGATGCCTGAATGTGTTTATCCTGTGTCAGTGCCTGTTTGAGGGACTTTGCTTTCATACCGTGCAGGCCTTTCTGCAGAAAATCTGTGTTTTGATACTTGCATGCTTAGCTTAGGAAAGCCGCTTTGAAAAATCCTTTACTCTGCTTGCAGGTATGTAATGAACGAGACCTTGAGACCTGAAGAGCTGCATTGGTATTTAGGAGCAAAATGTGGGATGTTACTTGGTCTTGTGGCAACTGTTTTGTTCTTTTTTTTTTTTTTTTTTAAATAAAATGTGCTTGTCTGCCTGACAGAGTGCTGCTAAAGTTCTTGTGTTGGGAGTCAGTTTATTCTGTTGATAGTAAAGGAAAGCTGTCTGCGAACTCCCCACAGGCAAAGCGGACAGGCAGTTGTTCACCTTTCCCACACTTCACTCTTTCCATTTTCTGTCCTTGCACGAGGCTGGTAAGAGGCCCATTACATGCTGTTATACATGCTTTAATCAAAGCAGTGCCTTGCCTTTTCTGTGCTCCTGTAAAAGCATCTACAGTTTGGATTGTTGTTTTTCAACAGTCTGAAGCCTTAGGCTGGGGCTCAGGGGCTGCTTTGTGAGGCTGCCTGAGGAGCAGTGTTAGTTGTCCCAGAGTGGAAGGGGACTTCACTGCAATGAGTGGTGACACCCAGTGAGCAGGTTATGAAGGTGAAATCCCATGTGCCAGTGGATTGGATAAGCCATTATTCTAGGGCAGAGTTAAATAGAAGTAATACTGTCCTGGTCCTTGCTTATCTTAAACAGTAAGCAATTACTTTTTGGGTCTCATTCCATTTCTTCAAGTCAAGGATGTCTGTGAAGTAACCCCTGCTCCAGTGCCTCCCTTTGGGTTCGTTAGGTGCCTAGCAATGCTCTTCTGTTAAATCTTCTTTCTTTTTATTGGATTTTTTTTCCTTTCCCCTTCTGAACTTTAACTCATTTTATAACTTAGAAAGTAATGAAGTTAGTGATAGACATCTCAAAATAAAGAAGTCTTGGCTAAGAGTTTTTTAGAGCAAGTTTACTGATATTCTTTTTTTTTGCTGGATGTATGTATATATAAGCCTCAGAATGAGACTTTGTACCCTGCCTGCCCTTCCCTGAAACTCCAAGAGGAGACAATAAAGATACTTGGGAGCTTTCAAATAATTAAGTACAGATCTACATTGTTCTCACTAGTGAGTTTAGGGATTAAATTTTTGATAGACTCTCATTGGTATTTTAATTCCTAAGGTGCTTTCAGACTTTTGGAGATTATGGTATAGATTGACTGCAGTCAGAGCAGAAATGAGGCTTTGTGCAGCATGACTGTCCCTTAAACATTGTGTCCACTTGGTGGGTAGGCAAACAGAATGTGTCAAATGTTTCTTCTTGTTGACCTTCGTGCTACATGTAACTAATTTTCTTATTATTCTGACTGCAGTAACTTGTCTATTTTTGTATTTAAATCCATGCTTAAACCACAACTAAAATTTGCCTGTTGACAACAGTTGCATCATATTTTAATTGGTGAGAATTGCTAATGGAGTGTTCAGGTTCTAAAATTAGTTGTTTATTTTTCCTTTCTTCTTTGCCCAAGGGTTTTGCATCAGATTATATGGCTTCTGTATAACTGTTTGCGCTCCAAAGCAACACCTTTGCAGTTTTAGCTATTTAAGTAAAAGTATGGGCTCGGTGACAGCAGTTTCAGAAACTGTGACTCTTAAAATTGTTTCCTACTACATTGTTTATGCATTGTAAAGTGCTTCTCTTCAGTTTGCTGTCTGTTAATTCATTGTTAGCTTTGTAAACCTGGGGTGCAAAATGTGCAAGCTTCTAATGTTTCATCTTGGCACGACAGCAGGTTCTCAGCTGCTGGAGGTTGTCACAGCACGACTGATGCTGTGGTCACTGTGGCAGCTTTCATCAGGTGAGGCTTCACGCCATAACCCTCATCGTGGTGTTATTCTGAAGAGCAGCCATGTTTTCAGTATTTTCATAGGCTGACTTTGTGTCTGAGGTGCACAGGTTTGATGCTATCTTTATGCTTCTTGGAGGGTTCTTACTTTACTGAATGGTGAGAAGTGGACCCACCTTGGTGTGGTGCAGTTATCTGTGAAGCAATAAGTATCCTGGTCTTCTGTTAAAACTCTGGTTTTGTCTTGTGTATTGGTGCTTGGAATCGTTTTGTTGGATTGTATCTCTCCTTTTGACCAGACCCGTGGCTGTTGCAAAGGAATTTGTGAGGGTTTTTTTGTCAACAGCTGTGCTTGTGTGTTGTCCTTTTAAAAAAAAATCTATTATTTGCTTGATGCCATTTTTGAAGTGATACTCTTCTGGGAATGAAGTAGTTGACAAACTGAATAAACCACCAAAGAGGTGGTGGTTTGAATTACTCACTGTAGCTATGAAGCTCAAACTGCTGGTATATAAACTCCTTAACAATGTCTTTTATCTGTTTTACTTTTCTGCTAGTTTAAAGAATTCTCTGATATTTTGTAACTGTGAAAGTACTTACTTAATAACACCTCTCATGATATCCTGATTGACTCAGTGACCTGAACTTCACAGGCCTTTTGCAATTACATTTTATCCGGTCCTTGAATATTTTTTTCCTTTTTCTCCTATTTTTTCAACTTATTTTTAGAATGATGCACACCAGAACTGAACACTGCACTTGTTCATATCACGTATGTGTGATGCTAATGCCCTTTCTGTTTATCTAAAGATTCTCTTGGCCTATTTTTCTGCCACAGCAAGAAAGCTCGTGTTGATTGTTTGCCTAGTATGACTTCTAGATCATTATTGGAGTCAGTACTGAACAAAACAGTCTGCTCTTCTGTGGATGTGGCCTGGCTCACTAATTCTTAGAGCTTTTAGCATCATTAAAATAAACTCTTTGGCTCTCCTTTTTTAATGTGACTTGTTGCTGTAACGGTGATTTTAGTAACAGAAGGAAGGGCACTTTTCTTTGCCTTAAGTCCTCTGCAGTTTTAGTGCCTTAGATACATCTTTAGGTGTGGTTTTGTTTCCTTTAGTAGCCCTAGAGTATTTAAGGGAGTAGCAGTCATTGCATCCCATAGTAGTCCGGGTGCCTGCTGTTTGAGTTGTCTAAAATGTCTGTCTTGGGGTTTGCCTTCTGTTAAGCATCATAAACTGAAATGTTCACATAGTTTCAGAACATGACCATGGCCTTTTCATGGTAACACTGGTGTGGCTGGCAGTTCCCTGGGAACTTGGAGATTGGTTATGACTTGGATGTAACCCCAAGGAAACAGTAGATTTCTTAGGAATGTGTTTTCTGTATCCATTCCCTCATGCTGTTACCATTACTCATGCTGCTCTTGACAGAAAGTGTGTCTTGTACTGTCCATGTTTTCTCCTGCTGTGAGGTGCAGACCAGGGCTCTGAATACGGAGTGAACGGAAAGATTTCAGGAGATCTGCTCTGTTACTGTGACTTCATTTCTATCACAGTGTCTTCCCTTGTGTGCTTTTAGCTTTCCACCTCCATTTTGTTTTCTGCTCCAACTCATACTGTCCTGTCTGGGGACAGGCTGGTGCCTGTGAAGGTGGATGAGACTGTAGAGAGATCCTTGTGACTGGAGAGGAAGTCCAGTCTTCCAAATGTGGGAGCCTTTACCAGCAGCCACTGAGAAGACCTGATCCATACCTATCAGCTTACATTGGATCAAGTTCTGGCATGCTGAAAGGACCATAAACTTAATTGTGCCTGGTGGATACTTGTACTTCTTGTGTGCTTCAGGAGGATGGAGTGCAGGATGAGCCAGACAGACCTTGGCAGTGTGTGCAGCCTGGGGAGCTGGTATTCTGCCAGGGAGGTTTTAATTAGCCTTCAAAGCGATGGGCTAGATAGCCATCACAAGAAGTTCCTTCCAGCATTGTGCGGTGCTGCACATAACCTTACCATGCAGCTGAACCACCTGGCTGCCTCTGCTCTGAGTCTGTGCTTGCCCTCAGACAGGAGTGAAGCGTATCTGCAGCTGCGGTGGCCTCAGAGACTCGTGGTCCAGGAGCCTCTGCTGCGCACAAAAGGGGAGTGTGGTGCCCACTGTTAGTACTTGTTAGAGCATGAAGCCTAGAAGTGATGGCAATACAAGTGTGTTTCAATTTGTAACCTGGCCTTCTGTATCCAGATTGGACTACGTCTATTCTCTTGCACATGTGCATCACTTGGGGAAACATGCTGATAGTACTTAACGTTTAATTGCTTCTCTTGATTTTATTTGTAAATTAGAATCTAGAGGATCTGTTAGGAAAAAAAAACAGTAGAGCTTAATTGGACAACATTTTAGCGTAACTGAAAAAAAAAAAGATGTTGCTTTCCAGCTTTCGGAGCTGAGACAGATGCAAACTTACTCATTGATCCACGTATACAATATAATATTTTAACTACTGTCTAAACCGGAGGTCATCTCTATGCTATATTGCTTAAGAGTCTGTCTGTCTTATCACATCTTGTACTCATTCATAGTTGTTTCCATTTCTGGCTTTGTTTGAGAGACAGCTAACATTTCAACCTAAATTAAAATCAATAAGAAGCAATTTCGTTTGTTTTTTAACTACTAGAGCAGGCTTTTTTTTTTTTTTTTTTTTTTAAGTAAACCTCTATGTTCAACTGAGTCACTTGGTTCTTTCCATCAAGGTAATTACTAGACCTCATTAATTCCTAATTTTTGCATATGTAGGAATGGATTTATTTTCCGGTGTACCTAACAAAATGTCAGATATGATTTTAAAGTAAACATTTATTTTAAGTCATCACTGAGAAATAAATGTAGTAAGGAATACTTGGCAGTTAGAAGCAGTTACAAAACATTTTGAGAGGAAGCATATGCTTAGGAGCTGCAGTGAATGCTCTTAACCCAGGAGTCCTGTACTGGCAGGGTAGCACAGGCTTTCCCTGGCACATGTGGGCAATGTTCTGCAGGGATGACTTCCAGTCGAAAAAGCGAAGTCTGGGTCTCTATGCCTCCAGTCCTTGGCTTGGATATATCAATGTCACACCAATTCATGTAAGAAGCTCTTGTCATGTTGTCAGCTGGCTTTTAGCACACAACCGGTAGGTTGCCAGCAATAACAATTAACCTGGGTCATAGTCAACATGGAATTCAGACTGAAGTGATGTTAGTGCTTTCTAGAGAAGGCAGTGGTGATCCCTAAAGTAATATTGGAGTAAATACCTGAAGGTAATGTTCTTATGAAGCGTCTGAAAGAGGATATGTTGCTGCTCTGTTGAGTTGATCACAGGGTGCAGGAAATTGTCCTCTTCAGTTTGCAGGCTGCCCAAATGGATAGAGATGGACACTGTGTAGTGGTTGCCCTCTGTGTTTACAGTGTTTACAAAGGTTCAGTTTTCCCTGACCAGTCTTCCTGTCCCTGGTGCAGTTATCCGGTTGGAAGAAATGTTTTGTGTCTTAAGAAATTGCATTTCCAGGAAGGGTGGAGCAGACACTGGTGGGCACCTGGTTTTTGTGTGGAAGCTTCTGTTCAAGTGTTTGCTCTACCTTTTCTGGGGGAAGTTGGTCCAGTGCATGTCTGAGTGCTTGTATTCATCTGCTTCTTATTCTAAACTGTGCAAGGTGAAACTTTAGTCCCTGGAAAAGTGAATGCCAATATTTTTCTCAGGTGGTTCTGTGGGTTGCTATGATCTTGCACAGTGCTTCTCATACTTTCAGAAATGTTAAAGATTTCCTGGAATTCTTTATTCTGAATACAAGAACCTTTTGGAAGGTCTGAATCTCATTTCCTGTTTAAGTTTCCTTTGAAGATCCTGAGTGTTATGAGGTACCTGTTACTTTAATCTCTTGGGTTCAGCTTTCTCTCACCTGTTCTTTTGCTGTCACTCGCTTTGATTCCAATGTGTTAATGAATCAAGGATGAGGGCAGAGCAAGGGCAAAAAGAGGCAGATCTGGCTACCATGGTAATCAAAGCAAGAGTCTGTTCCCTTAAGTAAACTGGCAAAGCAGTGTTTTGTAGGAACAAAACATGCTTAGTAACTAGATGACACTGATGAATAGCACATTTCCTTCATCCGTGAAGACAACTTAAGAGTTGTGCATGAATTTCTTGAATTTGATATCAAACCAGCAAACTATTTCTTTTTAACTAATCACTTCAAACCACACAGGAATTTGTTTGTGCCAATAACCC
Organism: Piaya cayana; assembly: GCA_013389865.1. Taxonomy (NCBI): domain Eukaryota; kingdom Metazoa; phylum Chordata; class Aves; order Cuculiformes; family Coccyzidae; genus Piaya; species Piaya cayana. The sequence continues at coordinate 1,214 of WAAB01013288.1, read as the reverse complement.
AGCTGTGTTTAAAAACTTTGAGCAGACCTGGTACATAGTGTTCCAGGAATGTAAGGTAAAAGTTACTCATCTATATGCCCATGATGCCTTTCATGAGTGGATCCCAAGCCATAGTTCAATGCAAGGAGCAATACATTACAGCAAAGATTCCCTGTCAAAAAGGTAATTGATACTTCATGTCAAACACTGTCTGCATGTAGTGGTTTTTCTATTTCATGTTATTAAGCAGTGTGACCTCTTCTATTCTAACAATTAACTTTCAAGGTGAAAACAAACTTAAGAAGAAATTAACTTTTTGTTTTCATTGGCCCTGAGGAGGCTTACAGTTTTGCAGCAGTCCTGGTCACACATCCACACTTTACAGTCATGATTGGTGTCTTGATCAATGACTCTTCATTTCTGTAGTTTGAGATTGCTTTTCCCTCTTTGCTTCTGTGTTTGGGAGACATTGCCAGGCATTCTGGCTGCAGACTGTGTCTGCGGAGCTAGATGAGTCTTGTAAGAAGCACGCTGTCAACGGCTAACAGCGCTAGCTTGTCTCATTTGCACTCTATTAGTAACAAGTTCACTTGCTAAATAATTCTGTTCTGGTCCTCTGTTTTTAATTTACCTGACACTTGGGCTTTCTGTTGAACTGAGGATATGAGCAGCCCCTGCAGTAAGGCAGCGCTTTCTTTCTTTGCAAAACCAGATGTTTCTAAACTGCATACACGGAGTATGGGAGACAGAGCTTACAGCGTCATTTGCTTTTTTACTTCCTGGAGTTTGTTACATTTGGTTACATTCCTTGGAAATAATGTTGAAGCACATGAGCCTTACTAAGTGAAATGTTTCTTGATGAGCTGGAAAGAAAATGCATTGTTTTGGTGAACACCTGTTCTGTTATCACTGTCTGGGCCATGCAATACTGAACAAAATAAAGGATCAAAGCCAGCAGCACTGTCCTGTCTGCCCTGGAAAGCTGATGGATTGTTCAGCGTTTCCCTTGGTGCCTTTCAGTGAATTCTGCTGTGATCAATACAAGCAGCATTGACAAAAAATGGACCCTTCTGCTAGCTCTGGTGCTTGCAAGCAGGGTGGAGAAAGCTCGATTTGTTTTGCTGCTGAAGCCCTTGCTGCCCTCATACATGGGCTGTGTGAGAGGCCTGCTCACCTGCTTGGATATTATTGTGTGAATCTGCTGTCTTGCCATCCAGGAGAATCACAGAATCACC
>WAAB01013283.1:2205-15786 GCA_013389865.1 Piaya cayana | reverse complement strand
CCTTCCTTGGTGAGGGGCCCATTAAGTGCCTTCCTGTCCTAGCTTCTTGCCTGGGCTTGGTGAGGAGCCATACAACCTCAGAGGTAGGTTTGTCCATTTTATATGGACCTTGTAGTCCGGAAATTTTGAAGATGAAAGTAAGTGAAAGTAAGATATATTTACAAGATGGGGTGTTTTGCCTTTCCCAATAACAAGGCCCCTAGATCAGCAAGGCAGCACCTTCTCGGCGGGACCTGAGATGGAGCAGTAGGGAATTAGGTATGCGCATAGGGCTGGGATCACTGGAGACATCGATAACCCACACAAAATTGCACGTAGGCTCTCAGCACCAGTCACTTATTCAATGTATCTCAATCAAATGCGATGGGGGGTGCAAGGGAATAAGAAGTTAGGCTAAACAAGAGGGTGTGTGCACTTGGGAGGCTTATTAATACAGGGAGAAAGGTATCCGACTGCCTAAGCGAGGAAGGAGATCACAGATGCCCAGGTTTTGTGGACCCGGGTTAGCGAGAGAGCTGAGAGGGTTTGTGTAAGGAGAGGGAGGTGTGAACGCGATCAAAACGCTGGAGCTGCGCAAAGGACAAGGGAGGCGTTGCTGAGTAAAGGGGATATTTTTGTAGCCTCCAATCTGGACTGCAGCGGGTTTAGTAAACTGCTGGTAGATTAAGATGTGGTCAGGAAAGAAGTCCCCTCTACTCTTGGTGCTTTCTGCTGCTGTGGCCTCACCAGAGCTCTCATTCAAGGTACCTCCTTGATACAGAAGTTCAAGCTTCCAGAGTGGTGAAGGGCTTACTGGTTGGACAAAACCTGGCTGAAAACCAGGAGAAAAGGACTGGAAAGGCACGTGGGCCTATGCTGAAGCTCCAGGAGACTCTCTTCCTTGGGTTGGGGTTGTTTAGCCTGGAGAAGAGGAGGCTGAGAGGAGACCTCATTGCTCTCTACAACTACCTGAAGGGAGGTTGTGGAGAGGAGGGAGCTGGGCTCTTCTCCCAAGTGACAGGGGACAGGACAAGAGGGAATGGCCTCAAGCTCCGCCAGGGGAAATTTAGGCTAGAGATTAGGAGGAAGTTTTTTACGGAAAGGGTCATTAGGCATCCGAATATGCTGCCCAGGGAGGTGGTTGATTCGCCTTCCCTGGGGGTGTTTAAGGCGCAGGTGGACAGGGTCCTGAGGGACATGGTTTAGTGTTTGGTGGGAATGGTTGGACTCGATGATCCGATGGGTCTCTTCCAACTGGGTGATTCTGTGATTCTGTGAAATAAACATTGAGTGCAGGAGCTGGTACCCATTCTTACACACACACAGACTTGCTGGCAAGGATTGTCATTTGATGGGATGTAGGGCAGAGTGTTGTCTGACTTCAGACCAGAGCTGGGTGGGAGAACAAGATTCCTGTTTCAGTTTATGCTCAGGGCTCGTGAGAAAGGGTCTGCGATGCTGCCATGGGTCTTGCACACCAAAGAACTCTGTCCTCGTGCTCTAGCTCTGGGGTTTTTTTCCTACCATGTCGTAAAGCTGTGGAAATCAGCTACTCATCATCATGTGTTCAATTCTGCCGACTTTCTCAGCACCAAAGTTTCCCCTTTGGCTGTTTGCTGGAGTCTCTTCATCCTTATCCTTCTGGTCTATTCACATTGCAGCAAGCCCACACGACCACAGCCCCACTGCCGCCTTTCGCATGCTCTACCCTTCCTTGCACGGGCCATTCTTCTTCTAGCTCATGAAATTTAGAGTAGATGAAAGTGTGAGTAAGAAGCAAAGCAATTTTTATTCATCCACTGAGAATTCTTGGGAATGGGGAGACATGCCATGAGCTTTTTTTTACCTCCTTAGTCGCTGTGAGCATGTGGGTGAACCACATCGCCTTGTCTGGGTTGGATGGATTCTTTTCTTCTCCAGGTTTTCCAGTGGTGCCTTTCCTCACTGGGTCGGAGCACTCTCCTGGGAGCCTTTAGGACTCCTCCATTTCTGTCCCAGGGGAACTATGTACATGAGGAGGCAGCAGCAACAACAAAACCATTTGGGAAAGGAAAGAAACAGACTTAACACATCCGTGTCGCTGCGTTCCTGCATCCAGTCCTAGTGAGTCACTTTGCCTCTGTTTCCTCCTCTGGGAGATAGATACTCTCTACCTGGGATGCTGAGAAGGTTAATTAATTAATGGGCTAATTAACTGAATGTGCTTTCAACAATGGAATTGCTCGAGGCAGTAGATTTGCAAAGGGCTGTGTCTAATACTGGGATTAGCAGGGGTGGACTCCCAGTCCTTATCAGCTGGGACACCTTGCCCTCAGCCACGGAGGAAAGAATTGAACTCGTATGCATCCCTCAGACTGTTACCACAGCACATCTGAAGCACAAATGGCCAGAGACAATCCAAGCTCTTTCCTGTCTGTTTTTCCCACCAAGGATGAAGGTGCAGCTGGCTTTCTTCTCACAAACACAGCACTGCAGCTTCAGACCGAGGAAACAGAGAAATCCAAGAGGCTGTAACCTAGTTCTGAAAGGTTCAATAGAGACGGAACCTCTGGAACCTCATAACCACTGGAAATGACGGAGGTTGTTTGCCTTACTGAGGCATGGATACAGCAATCCAACTGGACCCTGCACTTCATCAAGGTGCCAAAAGTTATCCCTTAAGAGTGGGGCTGTCCCTAAGCCATCCTGCGTGAGAAATGGTGACAGTTTGATTATTCACAGAACTGAGGTCTGGTTTGACTTCCAAGCATGAGACTGGATTCTCATTCCTCATCAGCACTGCAAGCTCTGAAACTCTTCAGGTTAAGAAAATGCGAGGCAATGTCACAGCTGTTTTTTCGGTGTCACATTTGTACAATGCCAGGGCCTGATCTTAAGATGCTGGAAGTCATGATAAGCCAGGCAAGAACCTACAGTCTGAAACATTCGTCCCTCTCTCTAGTCTAGTCTGAGGTGTGTATTGTATTGGACTCAAGGGTTGAGTTTTCAGAACTGCATTTTCAGAAACCACAGAGTCACAGAATCACCGGGTTGGAAGAGACCCATCGGATCATCGAGTCCAACCATTCCCACCAAACACTAAACCATGTCCCTCAGGACCTCGTCTACTCGTGACTTAAACACCTCCAGGGAAGGCGAATCAACCACCTCCCTGGGCAGCATATTCCAATGCCTAATGACCCTTTCCGTAAAAAACTTCCTCCTAATCTCTAGCCTAAATCTCCCCTGGCGGAGCTTGAGGCCATTCCCCCTCGTCCTGTCCCCTGTCACTTGGGAGTAGGGGCCAGCTCCCTCCTCTCCACAACCTCCTTTCAGGTATTTGTAGAGAGCAATGAGGTCTCCTCTCAGCCTCCTCTTCTCCAGGATAAACACCCCCAGCTCTCTCAGCCGTTCCTCATCAGGTCTGTTCTCCAGACCCTTCACCAGCCTTGTCGCTCTTCTCTGGACTCGCTCCAGAGCCTCAACATCCTCCTTGTGCTGAGGGCCCCAGAACTGCACACAGTATTCAAGGTTTGGTCTCACCAGTGCCGAGTCCAGAGGGAGAAGAACCTCCCTGGACCATCTGGTCACACCGTTTCTGAAACGAACTGCTGCTGGAAGCTGGGCCCTTAAAATAAGCAAGATTAACAAACGTTCCCACCTCCAGCAGCTCCGACAATGACACCAACCGACAGGTTTTCATCACCCTTTTGGCTGAGCCCTCCTGGAGCTGCGGACGTATTTTCTACAGGCAGAGCTCTTTACAAAACTCCCCTTTTCCAACACAGAGACTATAGAGATTCCTAATCGCAGCCAAGTTTGACCACAGATACCATAACACCAATCCATCTCTCTCCCCTCTTTGTTGACGCAAAAAATGCCTTGGAGAAATAATATCAATCTGTCTTTGCTAATTGATGGTGTTGTGCTGGCTTTGACCCATCAGTTGATTGGCCATCCTCGACTCTCATTTCCCAAACCCAGTATTTTTCTGTTTGTTTATCTTCCCTGGCCTTGTTTGCACACAGCCGCCACCCAAACCCTTCTCTTTGTCCAGGGAGTAGGATTTATCGCCTCTGTTTCGGCAGCAGCAGCACACAGAACAATGTAGGGCCTAAGCAAACAAGAACCGCTGTTTTCTTTTGCTTTTCATCTATTCCTTAGTGGTAAACGAGCGCACTCCAAACCAAACAAAAATTAGAAGGTTTAGGACCCAAAAAAGCGATATAATAGAGGCTGAAGACAGGTTGCGTTTAGAAGTTAAGCAACAAATACCCCTTGAAAGCTAATGAAATGTTTAATTTCTCAAATTGTTTCTGGCTGGCAGTGCCGCTTTTGGCGCCGTGCGTGAAAGGCCGAGGCTCGGCTCTCTTGCCACCGCACACAGGAGAGACCTGGGCTCAGCCTGTCAGCTGCTCTGTGTAGGGACCAGCGTTATCTTCCCTGCAGGCAACCCAACGACCAAACGTGACACAAGTAAGAGCTAATTTAAGTGCAAGTTCACACATTTCGAGTTTAGAGGCCTAGAAGGTAGGGAATTGTAACCCTTCGATTTTGTCCTGCCTCTGGCACCAAGGCTGACCTATCAGGGGACCCTAAAGAACCACACGTTATCCAAAAGCATCGATCCACACACCAACTCCTCCTCTGATTTTGCTCCAGCCCAAGCTAATGTGTCGGTCTGGCATTTGCAAGCCAGTGAAGGGCTGCCACGTGCCCTTTTGCGCTGCCGGACAAGACTACCAAGGAAAAGAAGGTGGAACGAAGCCTCAGGATCCTGCATCAGCACTTAGCAGCTTTAAGCATTCCTACAGAGCAGGGCTGAAAGCCCAGTGCCTTCCACGACCACGTGGGGACCGTATAACCCGTATTCAGGATCCCGCGTGATGAACAAGACTTTACAAGCCTGGCAGATGAACATAATCCACCTTTACCTGCTCGTAGTACAGTTGAGCTCAGCTGAGCAGGTAGCGTCTGCAAAGCTGAGCTGCTCAGCACGTTACAAAGATCACACTGAACTTTCATACAAAGCCCTTTGGAGAAGATGCCTGCCCTCCCTCTGAGGAAGAGGCTTTTCCTGGGCTGGGTCATGCTGTTTGCAGCAATCATAGCTGGTTTGTTGGCTGCAGCTCTCCCTGGGCTCCCTCTGGTCTGACCCACGCTGCCGAGTCCAGCGGGCAGAGGGAACAGACGCCCTCACGGCATCCACAGCTCAGAGCAGGCCTTGTTCTCAGCCTTCCTGGAGTGGCCGTGGCAGACATGGATAAAAACAGTGCCCGGGAGGCATCTGCCGGCAACGGGGCATGCGCTGGCGACGCACGAGGGTGAGCAGATGGGTTGATTACACCGGGAGAAATGGACACTAATCACATCCAGATTCACCAGCTGCAGGATTTCCTCCTGAGCCCTAAAGGACAGGAAGCCCATACCTGCTTCGTTATCCTGTCTCTGTTCATTAGCCCCTTCCCCCGCCCTGGGAACCACGTTTTGGCCAATCCCCAAAGCAGGGGAGGGCCCAGAGTGCAAAACTGAGATCCAGATGGGAACTCCCACAGTGCTGAGACATGGCTGCACTCAGCCCTAGGTCAGAGGCGTATCCTGGCCGTCAGCTCCAGCACGGCCAGGCTCGACCTGCTCAAGTTTCCCTAGTTTGGGAGCTCGTTGACGGACTCTTCTTTTGCCACTGCCTCTTTGAGGAGTTTGGGAAGATTTCAGGACTAACGGGAGCAAGATGTGCAACAAAGACTGCGTTGGGCATCGCCATGTTGTGCGTCACCTCATCTCTGCTGAGTTGCAGCCTCTTCTGGGATGGAGTCTGATATGTGTCGAGCAGCACACAGCTGATGGAGCCAAAAAATGAAAGAGTTTTTGGAGATTTAAAACAGCAGAGGTGTTTCCCAGCAGGCTCTAGGATGACTGGCCAGATTGAACTGGGAGATGATGTTGGAGGCCTTATCTGTATTCTTATTTCCAGGAGGCTGAAACACGCTTCGTAGGTAGGTTTCATCACCTGCTTAACTTTTGTGCAGAGCCAGCTTGGACAAGGGAGCAAAACCCTCCTAGACGCCTTTATCCGCGTCCCTCTGCACTCATCCCACCTCTCTTCAGCCTCAGTGATGTGTTCCCAAGGCAGTACGACTGCAGCAAGAATCCCAGGCATCCTTCCTTTGGGGCTACTCATCTCCCAGGGCCTCAGCCCAATCCTTCTCCCACAACAGCAGCCCTGGGAGCAGATGCACTGCCCTGACTTATGGTGGAGTCTCCACAGGCGAGCAGCCAGCATGGAAATTGTTATAACCCGAGGCGTTGCTCTGAGTAGGGCTTTTTGGGACTCTCTCTCCTCGCATGCCTGGTGCCTCCATTCCTAGCCCTCAGGCTTCTGCTGTCAGACTCCGTGGAAGCAGATTAGCCCGTCTGCATCGGCTCTGCATGCCAGGATGCCACGTGCTACTCCTGTGACCTCCGTTCCCTTCGGCGGAGCTGGTGCCCGGCACTGAGCAAGCCAAGACTGAAGGAGAGGAGAACCACTCCCTGAATTCTTGGTGTTGCTCCCAGAACCTCTCTGCCCAGCTGAAGCTCCTTTCAATGCCCACGCCTGGCGCTGAAATGTCAGCACAGACTATCTCACGAGCTCCAAGCAGGCCCTGAAGATCCTGACTGAATGGTTGACCAAGCCAAAGGTGACCATGGCTCTCCTGCAGGGCCCTCAAAACTGGGAGGAGGAGGAAGCACGATACTTGTAGTGGTCTTGGAGGTGAGGAGAAGCCTCCTGCCTGATCCTACGTGGACCAGAGCTGCCCTGGGATTCACAGCCATCCCCCTTGGGCTGATCCTTGTTCCCCAAGCCCAGCAGGATGGTGACAGCCACGTGCCAGCAGCAGTCACGGGAGAGAACATTGATTTGGGAATGAGCAGGAGAGGTGCTTGCAAATCCGCTGCCCCACAACGTGGCTATGGACCTTTCAAAACCACCGGGTGTTACGCATGGGGTGATTTTTTTGTTATCATCTCGACACCTGCCCCTTAGCCTCCACAAACCTCACTTCGTACAGCAAATCTTTCATGCCCCTTGCTGGGCAGCTGCTTCTCTTACATTTTCTGTGGCCAGAACTACCTCGTGAGCGACCTCAGCGTGCCAAAAGCCAGCGTGTGTTAGCCCTGCGTATCTCCCGGGCTTTCCAAATGCAAATCCAGACAGCACAGCTCAGTGCCCATGAGCAGCCCTACAATAACAAACCAGCCGCCTCGCTTTGTCCTCCCAGACCTCACCTTGCGCAGCAGCCAAGTAACATCAAAGATAAACAGTAGCCATGAGCAACTTCGCAAAAACAAACCAGTGCTACAGGGGAAAAAAAAGGCGGGGGGGAAATTAGGGAATGAAAGAGATGGCAGAGAGAGAGGGGAAAAAAACACGGGAAAGAAAATAAACAATATTGATTCTTTTGAGAACTGGTTGTGAGGTGGCATGGAGAGTGAATCAGAACCATGTACCTGCAGATACTCTATGGTCTCCATGAAGCTGCCAGCGCTAGTTCTCACTTGGATGTGTTTCTGCAAGGTTCTTATTAAACTTGTGCCCTCGAATTCATTGGAACAAACTGGCAATTAGTGGAAAGGCTGAGGACTGAGCTTGCAAAGGTCTTTTACCCCCTTTCCCCCCATCAGAAGTCATCACTGGAGGGGTGAAGCTGATTACGTGGATGGTTCAGCATGGGGAAAGCTGGTGTCTGTGGATACACTGAGCGCAGCACTGGCTGCGACTGTAAATCAGGCAATTTTCACCAATGCAGGTTTTGCTCCAAGGGTGTTTTTTTTTTCTTTAAATAAAAGAAAAAAGAAAAAAGAAAAGAGGAAATCACAATCTGAATTCTGCCTTGGCCAAACCTGGCCCTTTTAAGGAAAGGAAAATTCCCAGAGCCACCCTTGACAAACCTGGAAGCCCGATCCTGCTGTCAGGAATTTCAGTGAAAATGCAGAGCGGCTCTGCTGACCTCCGGGGGGTGGTTAGTAGCAGAATGAGGTTCAAGAGAAAAAGCTCCTAGAGACGGAGCAGAGCTCACACCCGAGCAGCCTGAGAGCAAGCTCAGGATTCAAAGGCAATAAACAGGAGAAAGATCCAACTTTCAACTTCNTTGAGAACTGGTTGTGAGGTGGCATGGAGAGTGAATCAGAACCATGTACCTGCAGATACTCTATGGTCTCCATGAAGCTGCCAGCGCTAGTTCTCACTTGGATGTGTTTCTGCAAGGTTCTTATTAAACTTGTGCCCTCGAATTCATTGGAACAAACTGGCAATTAGTGGAAAGGCTGAGGACTGAGCTTGCAAAGGTCTTTTACCCCCTTTCCCCCCATCAGAAGTCATCACTGGAGGGGTGAAGCTGATTACGTGGATGGTTCAGCATGGGGAAAGCTGGTGTCTGTGGATACACTGAGCGCAGCACTGGCTGCGACTGTAAATCAGGCAATTTTCACCAATGCAGGTTTTGCTCCAAGGGTGTTTTTTTTTTCTTTAAATAAAAGAAAAAAGAAAAAAGAAAAGAGGAAATCACAATCTGAATTCTGCCTTGGCCAAACCTGGCCCTTTTAAGGAAAGGAAAATTCCCAGAGCCACCCTTGACAAACCTGGAAGCCCAATCCTGCTGTCAGGAATTTCAGTGAAAATGCAGAGCGGCTCTGCTGACCTCCGGGGGGGTGGTTAGTAGCAGAATGAGGTTCAAGAGAAAAAGCTCCTAGAGACGGAGCAGAGCTCACACCCGAGCAGCCTGAGAGCAAGCTCAGGATTCAAAGGCAATAAACAGGAGAAAGATCCAACTTTCAACTTCAAGAATTAATCCTTTTTGCTGAGCCATGTTCTGGAAGCATGAGCCCTATTTTCCTGTGAGCTGTGCGGAATAAAACAGCTGTGTCCCTTGGCTGGATGGCTCTTCCAGGGATTCCAGATGTTTTGCTTAGGACACGTCAGAAGTGTCCTGCTGGAGTTTAGACTTTCTCTCCCTGCATGCTGCCCGCTGGAGCTTCAGAGGGGTTTTTTTTATATCTAACCTCCAGCAGCTTTTCCCAGAGAAGCATTAGGGATTGGGAACAAATTGGGAAAGGTCTGGTTTCACCCCAACCCCAGTTTATATAAATAATCTGCAAGGAGAAAGCTGGAATGGTGAACAAAACAACTGTGCTGCCTTCTCACCGGTAACAAGGGCCTGGATGTAAACATAGAAGCTCCACTGAAGAGGGCATCCCAGCACATTTTGGGGGTCAGACCCCACGAATGATGGACTGTCCCCAGTTCCCACCCAAACTAACCGTGGGGTATTGGGAAAACCCACCTATGGCTGAACAGCACCCCAGGGAGCAGCAAGATTCCGAGCCAGACCCTGGCCTCGTGGCCACCAAACCTGAGTGCACGGGGTCACACAGCTCGCTACGGGGGCCGGGAAGATGTGCGACTCCCGGGACAGCATCTCGGGGAGGGAAGGGCCACGCAGTTCTGGGGACGCCCTCGGAGCACGGCTGAGACGACCAGCACAAGGCTGGTGGGTCCCAGAGGCAAAGCAGGGCCAGGGTGTTCGAGGGCTTTGTGATCAGTTTGAGGGCTTTACTGTAGGGTCGTGTGTCACTCACTGAAAAGGGTGAGTTGGGTTTTGGGTTTGGTTTTTTTTTATTTTTCAGAGAGAGGAGGAGGGCAGCCAGGCACGGGGGGGGGGGGGAAAGAGGAGGAAAAATTTGGTGAAGGAGGAGGGGCAGCTTTCATGGCTCCCGAGCGCCTGGGAAGCGTGTGGCGGCCAGGAAGGAGGACCCTGCTCTGCAAACAAGCTGCTTTTGTTGTGTCCCAAAGGGGCCTAAATTAAGTTTGACAGAAACAGGGCAGATTCGCACGCGCTGGGGCCGAACCCTGGGGCTCGGTTACGGCTGGGCAGCCCCGGAGAGCTTCGGCGTGGCGGTGCCAGAGCTCAGCCCGGCGCGAGGGGAGAGGCGCGAACCTCCACGAGGCCCTGGGCGGCCAGCGATCGTCCCAACGCCTTCGCAAAGCAGCTTCCTCCCACGAGTGCCTGGCTCAGTCCTGCTCCAAAGCTTAAAGGCTGCCATCGCCCCACGAAAAGCAGCGGTCAGAGCGCTCCCTAGGCCAGCTTTGCCCACTGGGTCCGGCAGAGCCTCCAGCCCCGCTCCCAGGCGTCTCCCCGGCCTCGCCACCCGCCCTGGCACATGAAAAACAAGCCAGCTTCTAAACAGTTAACGCCGACAAACCCAGACTGCTTGAGTTCCCTCCTTCCCCGAATCGCTCCCGGTGTAATTCACCCCCTCAAAATGAAATAAAATTAGCCTCCTCCTCTGACCTCGCCTGGATGCCTTCCTTCCCTCCCTCCCTCTCACCTTCCTCCTCTCTCCTTCCACCCTTGCCGTGCCCCCACCCTGCGCTGGCACGGCCGGCCGGGAGCACGCGTGCCCGCGGCTCCGCTTGGCGCGGGAGCTCCCACCGCCTCAGCTGCGGCTGCCATGTTGTATTGCAAATCCGACATGATTAGACACAATTTTTTTTTCTCCTTTCCCCCCTTCAGCGGTGCCCGGCGAGGGGCTAAAGAAGCACCCGCGCAAGACGCACCCAGTCCCGGGTTGGCTCTTGCGGACGTCCCGGGCGGGAGGGCGAGGGCAGGGAGAGAAATCGCCCTCCAGTTGCTCCAAACACTGCACGTAGGGACCTGCCTGTCTGCTATACGTCCCTCTCTCTAGGAGACCGATTATAAAGTCCGATGGTTTAGCACCAAGGGCCGGAGGACTCGATGGGAAAGGGGGTTTTGAGGAGAAGGCAGGTTACAGCAACAACAAAGCGACGGGAGGAACAAAACGTTATTTCAAATCAAAGGCAAAATAACCCAACCGCGCCGCCAACGAAATGAAAGAAAAAGACCAGAATTAAGAGTGAGGCTCGATTTCGTACCAAGGCAGCAAGAGAGACGCACCGTGGAGGAGAGTGGGTTTGTTGTTGAGTAGTGGCTGGATTTAGCTCCGCTTATCCGGACAGTCATCAGGGAAGGATCCTTTTCCGAGAAAGGCCAGTTTGAGTGAGACAGCTTTTTTTTTTTTTTCTTTCCCTTCTCTCGCTCTCTCTCTCTCTCCCCTTTTCCTTCTCCTCGCAGCTCAACGCCAAGAAATGGGCGGTGCCTGGATGCCAGGCTCCATCCGAACGAGACACCCAAGGCCAACGGAGGCTGGCACAAAGGCGAGCTGGCAGGAATTCCTGCACTCGGAGCCGCGGGCCCACGGGATGAGCCCGCCGCCTCCCCAAAAATCAACCTCCGACACCACCCGCTCTGGAAAGTTGCCCCGTTGGGTTCGAAAATACCCCTCCAAGCTCAATTGCTGAGGGGAAAAAAGGACAAGGGGAGGGAATAAAATAACCAAGACCTTCCTTTTAATCGAAGCAGGTTAAACAACAGGCCTGGGGAGGTGAATTGTATTTTTTCCACCCCCTCCAGGCTCCTTTTCCCGCCTGCCTGTCCCCTCCTCCCATCCTGCGCCCTCCATGGTCAGTTCCCTCGCCCGCTACCCCAGCACCCAGGCAGAAATGAGCCCTGGGCTCCCTCCTGCCTGGTTTTAGCACGACGGGAGGCGGCGGGTCCTTGAGCACTAACACACACACCCAACACGAGAGGGATCCAGGGCAGGGGGAGAGGTGAGAAAGGATCTATACGAACCATAACCCGCCCGCCATGGAGGAAGGTTGGGAGCGGCTGCGGCCACGAGGGGCGGATTGAGGACTGTTCGGGTGCCAAGGGGGGATTTTTGGCCTGTTTTCTTCTTGCTGCCCTAGCACCTGGGTTGTGCCGATTGTAAAAGAGGAGTCGCGGCGCGTCGGGGAAGAGGCAGGGGGGGGGGGCAGCCGGGGTTGGTAGCGCTGCTGGGGAGATGCCAAAAAACCAAAACAAAACACGTTTTCATTTTGCCTGCACCAGCCTGGGCGCAGGCGAGAACGAGAGAGAGAGAGAGAGAGAGAGAGAGAGAGGCGCACGCTGCCAGCAAGCCGCCGTGCTCAGACGCGGGCCTGCGGCCACGTCCCTCCGCAACCGCCCCAGCAGCCGCTCCCGCTCCCTTGTTCCCCCTTTCCCTGCCCACCCGGCTTCGCCTGCCAAGTCCAAGTTGGCACAGCTCCCCCGGCTGCGCCGAACAAAGCCGTCACCCATCCCCGAGCCGGCACTGACAGTAAGCAAAGTGACAGGCGCATCTTCCGCATGTTAATCCAAACAGCGAGGAGGCGATCGAGCCACGGAGGAANTTCTTCCCCCCTTCCCCCCCGACACCGACCCTCGTGCTCCACCCTTGGCTCCCGCCAGCCCCACCGGCCTCGTGCGGCGACGGCCGCAGCGCCGAAGCTTCCCCGTTGCGGCGAGGCGGCGATGGAGCCGACGCTCTCCGCTCGGCGGGCGAACGAGGCCACTCGGCATCTGCTGTACCTGTTCCCGCTGCCTTCATCTCAGCCTTGGAACCGTGACAAGAGCGCACTCGCCTCTGGTGGGCTCTCAAAGCCGCGGGTCTGTAACCCTTTGCAGGAAGTTGGCACCGATCCCAGGTAGGACTTTACTCCCCGGCTCTCGCGCTCTCCCCCCGCCGCCGCCTCCCGCTCCCTCCCCTCCTTCCCCCCACCCATCCTGTCCCTTGGGTCCCTTTCCCGTCCCCGTCCCCCCCCAAAAAACATCCCCCCCGTGCCCCCTACGCCTCGTTGGCCAAGGGGCGAGGCGAGGGGGCGGCCGATGCCCGGCCCCACGCGCCCGCGCCCGGGCACACGTACCCTGCGACGATGACCTGGGCAAGGCAGAGAACAACAACTTCCTGCTCCCGCTCCCTAAAACGCCTGTTTCCACGCAGGGGTTAGGCAGCGCGGCGAGACGGGGGGAGCGGGGAGGAGGTTTGGGGGGTTTGTCGTCATTGAACCATGCTTTCTTTTTTTTTTTTTTTTCCCAACCATTTTTTCTTTTCTTTTTCTTTTTTTTCCTTTTTTCTCCCCCATTCTTCCTTTTTCTCCCCCATTTTTCCTCTTTTTTTTTGCCTTTTCCCTCTTTTTTAAATCTTTTCCCTCTTTTTTGGGGCCTTTCTTTCTTTTTCTTTATGCCTTTTTCTTTCTTTTCCGGAACGTATCTTTTCGCCCAACAGCCTGAACTCAACACGAAGGGAAAGAGAAATCAGATGGGAAGAGAATAGCTCCAAGAGATTAGCTCAGCCCTCCAAATCCATGGCGCCCACCCCATTTCTGAACCCTTCACCCCCTGCGCCTCGTCCTTTTTTAATGCTCCCCAGCTCCTGAATTATTCCAGTCCACGAGCGGGAGGGGAACACACAGTCCCGAGTCCCTCAAAGCTGCCAAGAGCCTTGCAACAGAAGAAGAAAGAAAGCGAGAGCGAGGGAGAGCCGAGCAGAGCCCCTCACAATCGAGCAGCGAGAAGAGCAAGGAGAAATTAACATCCAATTAGTGCCGTGTTTAACGAGGGAGACAGAGGCTGCTGTTGTTTTATTGCCCTGTTCTTTTCAGGCGCAGCTGACAGGCAGCAGGGAAGGCGCCCCTGCTCCGAGTGACGTCATCATATTTTATTTTTTAATTATTTCCCCCCCCCCCTCCCAGCTTCTCTTCTCCCC
>WAAB01013282.1:0-10746 GCA_013389865.1 Piaya cayana | reverse complement strand
CGCTCCAGAGCCTCAACATCCTTCTTATGGTGAGGGGCCCAGAACTGAACACAGGATTCAAGGAGCGGTCTCACCAGTGCCGAGTGAGAAGAAGGGAGGGAGAAGAACCTCCCTGGACCTGCTGGTCACACCCTTTCTGATCCAAGCCAAGATGCCATTGGCCTTCTTGGCCACCTGGGCCACTGCTGGCTCGTGTTCATCCGTGGTGGCAGCAGCTGTAACCCTGCCGGTGCAGGTAGACCTGCCCTTCCCAGTGCCATGTGCAGAGGGGTAAGGATGCTGCAGAGGTACCTGAGGGTGCAGAGTTCCCAGGAACCGGTGCAAGGGCTTCGTTTCCCGCAGTGGCCCACAGGTGCTTCCTTAGTTGCGTACAAGAGCGATGGTGGCTTTCCTGAAGTTTAACTGGGGGTGTGAAAACGCATGTGAGCTGCCAGGACAGCAGCTTTGCTGAGCAGGAATAGCACATCTTCTGGCAAAAGGCAGGGTATGTGAGCAGCTCCCGGTTATTGGATGGACGCGGTATTTATCTTGGAGCATTCAGCCTGGCTCTAGTCAACGTTGTGCATGTAGCTTTAGAAAAAGATCTTATTTCTGTCTGATACTCTCTGCTGCTTACGCCTTCCCTATGTAACAAAATATCTACTTGGCCACCTGGTTTTCTTCTCCTCTGGTGTGTGTCTATATTTGTACCCGGTGACGTTGCAGGAGTGTTTGCTTTGGAAGGACTCTCTCCAGCTGAGCCAAACCAAAACCAAACATGTGAGAGAAAGCCGGCCTTTCTTCTCCGCTTAGTGAGAAGGGAGGCCTGGAAAGTGATAGAAAACAATCGCCTGGGAAGGACAGGAAACCTGGGAATGTAAATAATAGAATAACCAGGTTGGAAGAGACCCACAGGATCATCGAGTCCAACCATTCCTATCAAACACTAAACCATGTCTCTCAGCACCTCGTCCANATGATTCTATGATTCTAATACTGTTCTAGGTTAGTTCTCTTTGGTGCAGGTGGGGAGGAAACTAATGTCTTCTTACTCTAAGAAATCATAGCATGCAGTACAACAATATCCAAGTAATCTTCTCCTTCAGAAGTAGTCAAAAAAAATATTTAAAAAGAAATGCATAGTTCCTTTGCCTCAGGTTTCTGAGAGCATGAGAAAGGTGGTGGTGTCCACAGCGTGATATCCTCATCTACTCCATGCCCCGTGTGCAGAATCAGCTCCAGTGATTTGTGGTTTTGGATAATCTACCAGGTATAACCATGAGGCAATGAGGCATCAAGCAGAAAAATCCCCCTCGCCTGTGTTTTGATCACACAGGGACTTGCAGGATCAATACTGGATTCAGACTGGCATGTTGGTCTCCTGTTGAGAACAGAAATACAAGCATGAACGCGGTAAATGCCAGCCAAAATATATTTGATGAATGCCAGGGGAAAGGTATTTGACCATGGCTTGATTTAGCAATTGCTGCTTGCACATAATATACTTCTAGGCTTTCTTAGTATTGAGGGAACTAGTAGTTTCTCTGGTAAGGCTGTGGACAGGTCCTTGGTCATAAAACTAACCACATTGATAGCTGGTGAGTTGAAATGACATCTGCAGGGTGAAGTTTCTTCAGGTCCCTGTTCAGGTTAGTGCTCTCTGTTGTAGTCAGACAAATCTGGGTGCTTGTGACAGAGTTTGCTTGTAAGAAATATAATGAATTTGGCTCTTGTAAAGGCTGAGTTTTTCGTTAGGAAGCAGAGTTTTAATAGTTCTGGTGGAAGGACCAAGTGGTTGTTTTCAGTGCTCACACAGAGCTGATGCTTGTGATTCCTATAGAAATAGATTGGACGGAGGAAATAACAGCCCAGTCTGCATCTGAGGGAAAACCCAAAGTGAATCAAAGGTCTCAACTTCAAACAAGCAGGTTGTTTTGTCATTTTCATGTAGCAATCTCTAATTCCGTGTGTGTACTTGGAAGTATTTTGTATCCTGCAATGCTGCCCTTTGCTTCTGCAGCACAAGGGATGCGTCCGGGGCCTGGACCACTGTGCCTAGTGCTGAGCAGTGAGCACTATCTTCTTCATCCTTTCTTGTTTCTCACATGCAGAGAGGCCAAGGTTATAAATACAGGGTCTAACAGGCCAGCGCCTGAAAACAGGGACCGGGAACATGTCTCTACCAAGAGAAAAGTACCTTCCAATCTTGAGTTGTCCCAGAAGCAGCTCGTGCCTTTGCCAGCGTTGCTGTGATCCCTCTGGTTTGGGAGTAGGGTCACATTGACGCGCTTCCCCAGTAAGTCCTTCAAATCTTTAGTAATTAATGGATTAGGCTTCCTGCACATCACTTTTTGTCCTTTACTGCTCTGAGTTTATCTGGTCACTCAATGGCACTTGTTGTGTGGAGAAGTCACAAGAAGATATGCGTTGCGACAGTGGAACCTCATGGCTCATCCGTGTGTGAAACGATGATCATGTCAGCTGAGCTCACACAGGATACAGGGAATCCAACACCTCGCAGTCGTTACAAGTAGCTCCTTATCGCTTCTGTTGTGTTGTTCCTTTTGCCCTTGGGATGGAGGAAGTTGGATATTTGAAGCCCTAATTTGCAGCTTTAATGTGCATCATGCTTATTAATGAGTAAGTCGCTGCCTAAGTGAGTATGTCTGAGTCAGCGCCATTTAACCTGTGTATATTTACTTTCAGTTACGTAGGAAAAGGGAGCCGGGGGCAGTGATTAATTGCAAACTGACTTGTATTTCATCTTCAAGGTCTTCAGGTGGGGGGTATGCATTGTTCTGGATCTGAGAGAGAAGGATGGTGCTCACTGCATGGAGAGCAGGAGCTCCCAAGTGTTTGGGGTCGTTACCCACCCTGCTGAGGTGCTGCGGCAGTCTATCGCGAATTAAAGAGCTGGATTTCTCTCTGGTTTGTTTTCCGTGTGACTCTTACGGTGTGCAAACCGCCGCTCGGGATGTGGAGACTGGGTTAGTTTATATTTAATGTGAAAAAACTCCCTCCACACCCTGGAGCCCTGTTGCTGACCTCCACCAGGAAATGTGGTCACATATTAACTTACTTTTTTTTGTTATTTTTTGGTTTTGGTTTTTTTTTTATGATACTAATTTTGCTTGTACTGGAAAGCATTGGCTCCTTTTAATTCTTTCAGGCTAATAAGAAACTTCTGGAGATAAGGGCTAACCTTAGCAGAGCATGAAGTTGGTGTTTGTTGAAGGTTGCAGCGCTGCTGCTGCCAAATAGATGGAATTGGAGGAAACGGCCAAGACAGTCACGTGTCTGCCCCTCGTAGAATCACTAGGTTGGAAAGGACCCACTGGATTATCGAGTCCAACCATTCCTATTAATCACTAATCATTTCCTTGTTATGTGGGAGAAGAGTCCAGCACTCAGCTCACCACAGCTTCCTTTCAGGAACCCCTCAGCCTCCTCTTCTCCAGGGTAAACAGCCGCAGGGCCACCAGCTGCTTCTCCAAAGAATTGCTCTCCAGACCCTTATCAGCCTTGCTTCCCACCATCACCCTCATCCCTGCCCTGTCTGCCTCCTGCTCCTCCTCCTCTGCCCCAGTGCCCGCCCCGGTCCCTCTCCACAGCTTTGGATCCTTGACATATAGATTGGCAACAGCACAATTTCCAACCTCACTACTCTAACACAGGGATTGCCAGGCATGGCCTATGAGCAAGTGGTGCTGAGTGTTAATGAAATGTGCGTTTGGTATAAACTCCTTTTTCTTTGGAAGGGCAAAGCATTTGCCTTGTGGTGCTCTGCACAAGCCCAACTATGGACATTAGGGCTCTGTTTCTGCATCCAGCCGCACTTACACCAAGCAAGGTTTGCTATTTTCCTGAAAGGTTCTTGGTTGTTTCTTGGATGGTGACAGCAGCTGGCATCTATCACTGTGTGCCGTGTCCCTGGGCAAGGCCAGCTTCATCTGTCAAAAGCTTTAAAGAAGCCAGAGCACTTCAGATGGGCCACGCTACTGGTATGCAAAACCAGGAGGGTTGGAGCAAGGTGTGGGGCAAACAGCGAAGGGATCAGCTCCGTGGTTCTCCCCGTCACTGCCCCATTACAGTATTCACTGAGGAGGTGATGTGTTGCTGACCTGTAAACAGAGGCTTTTGAGTTGGAATTTTGAATTTGGAAGAAATACAACCAAACTGACGTTCTGAGGTGGTGACTTCTTGAGCCAGAGGATTTTGGCACACCTGGGTAATGAGATGTCTTGGAGGGGAAAATTAGTGGGTATGAGAGTAGGAGTGGCGCTTTATGAGCTGGGAGCGCTGTGGCTGGATGCGGGATGCTGTCACGTGCAAGGAACACCTTGCCACGTGAAAAATGTCCTTCTAGTTGAGATAGTGAGTTTGAAAAGGGAGTCCTGTGCCTATCATTTCTCTTTTATGGGAAGCTTCACTCATCTAGGAGACCTCATTGCTCTCTATAACTACCTGAGGGGAGGTTGTAGAGAGGAGGGAGCTGGTCTCTTCTCCCAAGTGCCAGGGGACAGGACAAGAGAGAATGGCCTCAAGCTCCACCAGGGGAGTTTCAGGCTTGACATTAGGAAAAAAATTTTCTTGGAAAGGGTGATTAGGCGCTGGCAGAGGCTGCCCAGGGAGGTGGTTGATTCACCTTTCCTGGAGGGGTTTAAGGTGCTGGTGGACGAGGTGCTGAGGGACGTGGTTTAGTGTTTGATAGGAATGGTTGGACTCAGTGATCCTGTGGGTCTCTTCCAACCTGGTTGTTCTATGATTTTATGAAAACGTGACTGCAGTGGTACTGAACACATGCTTTGATCTGGGTGTCTTTAGCACACATCTCCTATATGGAAGCGAATTGCAGTTTTGTGGTGAGCTGCCTTGCTTTTCTTGCCTCTGGAGAGGTGCCGGGTGTTAAGACTCCACAGAGCAATCCCTGCTTCTAATGGCAGAGCCTCCATGGAGGAAATCCAGGCATTTCTCCAAGGATATAAAGGGCAGCCATGGTGTTCAGCCAGGAACAGCAGAAGGATGTACACACCCTGCAGCCCGAGGAAGCACACATGATGACTGATTCTATCCGTTGCAAAGGTGTCAGTTAGACAAGAACTCCATAAATTTAAGCTGTTTGCATGTCTTGGACAACACAGGGCTCACTTCATCAGCAGCAAAAGGTCCTGTGTCCTGGTGGACCCCTGAGGATGTGTGGGGATCGCACTGGTGTTTCTGTCCATCCTTTTTACAGGTTTCAGTCACAGTGCACAGGAATGTGTGTGTGTCTCTGTGTGATCACTCAGGGCTGTCGCAATGCGATGGAGTCCTGTGACTATCAGATGCCGAAGTGGAGTGAACTGGGAGCTGCCCAAGACCAGGTCAGGCAGCCAAAGCATCTAGAGGTTGCAAAACTAATGCAAGGGCAAAGTACAAACACGTGTTCTAGTACAACAACACGATGTATTTCTTAATTTGCTTCTGAAAGAGGAACAGGAGATGTTTTCCACTGAGTTTCCAGAAGGCAGTAGTTTGCTACCATGTTCATAGAATCATAGAATCCCTAAGCTGGAAAAGACCTTTGGGATCATTAAATCAAACTGGCCCACTACTAAATCGTGTCCCCAAGCACTTCATCTACCTGCCTTTAAAACACCTCCAGGGATGGTGACTCCACCACCTCTCTGGGCAGCCTCTGCCAATAATCAAGAACCTTTTCAGCGAAGAAGTTTTTCCTAATGTCCAACCTGAACCTCCCCTGGTGCAGCTTGAGGCCATTCCCTCTTGTCCTCTCACCTATCAGTTGGGCAAAGAGACCAACACCCACCTGTCTGCAATCTCCTTTCAGGCAGTTGTGGGCAGTGATAAGGTCTCCCCTCAGCCTCCTCCAGGCTGAACAACCCCAGTTCCCTCAACTGTTCCTCATAAGACTTGTTCTCCAGCCCCTTCCCCACCTTCGTTGCTCTTCTCTGGACGCATTCCAGGACCTCCCTGTCCTCCTTGTAGTGAGGGGCCCAAACCTGAACACATCCTCTTTGCTAATGATTTAAAATACGCCTTCATTCTTGCACATGTGCTCAAACAAGCAATGCTGAAATCAGCTCCTTTGTTGGAGTAAGGGTTTTTTGTTCTGGTTACCTTGGTTCACCAGCAAGTTGAGCTTTTTATAGGAAAAGAAGGGGAAGTGTGATTTCCTCTGGCCGTTACTCCATGAGTCACACGCTGTATGACACAGCGTTCCTCTCTGGAAATTAATTGCTGGAGCTGATGAGTGCATCAACATCAGCACTCGGGAACCACCCTTTGGATTTGACGCTCCTGACCACTTGAGCTGGCCTTCCTGGAAGTTAACTTAATAAATGACTTCTAGATTCTGAAGTCAACCTTTAATGTTTCTACTGTAGAACAGAAACTCCATTAAGGTAACTTTAATGATGTTTTTTTTCAGTTTCAGAAGCAACTGACTGTTCTTAACAGCCTTGCATGTGATGAGTTGCGGTGGCTGTTAATGATGTAATACGGCTGTAATAATAACTAATATTATTATAAACAAGTCATTAATTTAATTATAGTAAATAATAAAAATTTATTAATTTAATTATGTTCAGTAACATAACCTTCCGATTATTTCTCAGTAGGAAAGATGATGGATTTGGAAGAGGTGTCTACCTGGGGTTTCTGGTTTGGTTGGTTTTCTTGGCTCTTGGTCTGCTCAGGTTCGTGTGTTTTATCAGAGGGAATATAGACATTTGCTGGTTAAAACCACTCTGAAGACACAACAGGTTTGTTTTAGTGATGAGTGTTTTAGGCCTTCAGTAAAAAGCGCAGACATGCTGAAAGGTCTGTCAAAGCTGTTCAAAACTCAGCAGTGTCCTCGATTTTCTGGGACTTTTTTGGGTTGGGTTTTTTTTTTTTCCCCACAAAGGCATTTCAGCTTAAAAATGTGACTTGGAGCTGCAAGAAATAACAACATTGGTATAAATGCTAAACAAGAGGATTTATTGTGTTTGCAACATCTCTGGAGGGATCTGTGTGGCCGATTGCACAGTGAGTTTGCTATAAATTAGGTCACTTGTTTGGGGGATAAAAGTGCTGGAAGAGAAATAAGCAGCAGCAGTTCTAGAGTGGCATGTGCTGTTCAGCACATTGTGATGCTCGATGCGAAGTGAAGGGTTTGATGCTTAGAGCAAGCAGTGCTTGCTTGCAAACTAGCAGGTGGTCACTGTGAAGTTCAGACCACGTACCTTTGCTCTGAAGAGATTGGGCTTTATATTTCAAATAATTTTAAAAGGAATTGTACTCGAGCTGTTGTTGAACATGATGTTTTAAAGTGTATTGAAGTTAATAAAGGTCAGAGTAGCTTTTTCCCCCCCCAGCTTTCATGTAGCCCCTTCAGGTACTGGAAGGCTGTTTGAAAGGTCTTCCTGGAGCCGTCTCCTCTCCAGGCTGAGCAAGCCCAACTCTCTCAGCCTGTCCTCAGAGCAGATACTCCAGCCCTCAGATCATCTTTGTAGTCCCCTCTGGACTCATTCCAACAGCTCCAGAACTGGACACAACACTCCAGGTTTTGTGCCTTCTCTTGCTTTTCCCCAGGTTCTATCATTCATCCAGAGATGGGAGAAGGTAGAGTTATTCTGTGTCTGTTGGTTGCTTTTAAACTTTATTTGTTTTTATTTCTTGCCTCCCAGCCAGGCTTCCTTCCTCTCGTTACACCCAGGCGTTTTTACATCTCTGCTTTTTGTTTCCTGGCAATGCAGTCGAGGCTGGCGTTGCTGTTTTCCTTCATCTTGCCTGGGACACAGGAATGAGTTTGCTCGGCGATGCGAGTGGGTGCAGTTTTTTTACTTGCACTAGGGTTCACTTCCCACCTTTGGTGCCCGATTTATCTATCTGATGGTAGACGGGGAGGCTCCTGCAAGGCTCTCACTTCTCTTGTCTGTGCATGTTGTGCTTGAACTTACAAAGAAACATTATAGAATCATAGAACAACCAGGTTGGAAGAGACCCACCGGATCATCGAGTCCAACCATTCCTATCAAACACTAAACCATGTCCCTCAGGACCTCGTCCACTCGCACCTTAAATACCTCCAGGGAAGGTGAATCAACCCCCTCCCTGGGCAGCCTCTGCCAGTGCCCAATGACCCTTTCTGTGAAAATTTTTTTCCTCATGTCCAGCCTAAACCTCCCCTGGAGGAGCTTGAGGCCATTCCCTCTCGTCCTGTCCCTTGTCCCTTGGGAGAAGAGCCCAGCTCCCTCCTCTCCACACCCTCCTTTCAAGTATTTATAGAGAGCAATGAGGTCTCCTTATTAGCTCTGGCGGTAGCCATTTCTCTTAAGTGCCAGCAGTCAACCTCCAATCTAGCTTTGTGTCACGTAGCTCATGCCCTGATCAAGAAAGAAGCAAACAGGTCAGTGCTCAGTGGCCATCTCTCTGCTTCAGGCATTTTTATTGCAATTGTCTTCCTCGTATTGAAGCTCAATGTGGGGAGGTGGAGGTGAAGCAGAGCAACAGCCACTTCACTGGGAGCGCAGTACTCACAGATCATCTATAGAAAGAAAATGATGTCACCAGTTCAGGCTGTCCTCTTTAGCCCTTAGGCTAAATATGTCCTGGCTGAATTGTGTAGGAGAAGAAAAATCCTTTGCACCTACTTCGGAAGAGTTCCATAAGCGTGTTTCTTTCTTTTTGTTTAGGACTTTACGTGGTGTTATGTTCTAGCCATCTGGACACATGCAATATTTAAATTCATAATGATTAAACATCTCGAAAAGGTGTTTCCAAAGCTTACTTGAATTACCTATAATACTTGTCAAACTGTCATCTCTTCTCCCTTCTGACCCCACTTCGCTCCTGGGAAAAACAGGGCTGACTTTGGAGAAGAGGAGGCTTAGGGGAGACCTCATTGCTCTCTACAACTACCTGAGGGGAGGTTATAGAGAGGAGGGTGCTGGCCTTTTCTCCCAAGTGACAGGGGACAGGACGAGAGCCTCAAGCTCCACCAGGGTAGGTTCAGGCTGGACATAAGGAAAAAATTCTTCACAGAAAGGGTCATTGGGCACTGTCAGAGGCTGCCCAGGGAGGGGGTCGATTCGCCTTCCCTGGAGGGGTTTAAGGCACAGGTGGACGAGGTGCTGAGGGACATGGTTAGTGTTTGGGAGGAATGGTTGGACTCGATGATCCGGTGGGTCTCTTCCAACCTGGTTGTTCTATGATTCTATGACTTTGCTATGTGCCTTCAGGTCACTGAACCCGTATGGTCGTGGATTACTGGGGAAAAACACGCACAGATAAAATCTGCTGGAGTAATAAAAAAGCATTTGCATACGCATTTATTGCCAGAAGTGAATTGCAGTTGGCTTCTGTCCTCACCAGGTGACTTCTGCTGTCCCATAGGGTGTGCAGTGGCCCGAAGCAGACCCAAGCTCATCTACATAACAAGGAGTCTGTGGCCTGTAGCGTGTATCCTAATTAATCCCTCAATTCCTCATATTGGCTCAGTGAGAGGAATTTACAGAATTGGTATTGATTGAATTACATCTAAGAAACCTTTGGGTAATGAGGAAAGCGGGATGAGTTTGGCCAGATGCATCTGTCGAGTGTTAGTGCTCAATTACTAGAAGGCTGCTGGAAGAAAAGGCACAGGGAGGTCACCGGTGGTTCATCCACCCTCCCTGTCTCTCCTCAGGTTTTAAATAAAATTGACTGAGTTGGACTTGACTCTGCAGCCTGCTGGAAGTACAGCTTAACTGTTAAAATCCTTCCTAAGAAAAAGGAAAGGTGGTGGTCAGTCCACTTGAGCCCCAGTCTGCCAGCTCCATGTTCCTGACAGTCTGCAGGAAATGGAGAATGAACCGACATGAGGTTTAATTCTTAAATTAGGGAAGAAGCGATTGGAGAAAGAAACAAGTCGGACTGATTAAGCAAAGTTCTTTTTTGTTGATCTTCAAAACAAACCACATTTTAAAATTAACTGAAGATAAGGGAGTTGGCTGGGCACACTGACACCATGAGATGCTCGCTGTGTTCTCCTGGAATTTGCACTTGCAGGCGTGGTCAGAGTCCTGCATCAAAATCTCCTCACCAGTATCTGAAGGTTAGTAACAAACCCATGGACTTTTTTGGCTTTTGGGCTTTGTGGAGAAGCAACTGATCCTGTGTTATTGTCTCATTTGATACCTGCATGTCTGCATGCGTTAGGAGCAAGGATTGATGGCCCAAGGGCATGTATCTACTAAAATCCCCAGACCCACTACACCCTAAAAATACTTGTTTTCTGTATGACAAGATTCATATGGAAGGATTTCTGTGTGCGCCTTCTGCAAATACTTTCCTCATCCTGTATTTCTTTGACGTGACCCTGGAGATTCCTAGGTATTTCTGGCAATGGGCTCCCTCTCTTGGGATGAACTTCAGAAAACCTGATGCTATTTTTCTTCCTCATTATATCCTCTGTGGAGTGGAAGCAGGCTGCTTTGTCCGCCTCTGACTTCACTCCTGGGCAGTGTCTCTTTTGTGTCTAGCGACCAGTGGACGGTTTAGAGTCTCGTTTTTAGAGTGAGCTGCTGGAACACACTCCGCCAGCACTGCTCGTCCCATCAGTCTCTCCAACATGTGGCTTCAGTCTGCTTTCTATTGTGGTTTTGTACTCAGCTACATGGACCTCCCGGCTGTCTGGAGGCAAGCGGCCAGCAGACCAGCCACTCCTTCTCATGCTCACCAGGAATGCTCACGCCTGCCTTTCTTGCTCATCTTTGCCACCGCCTGTATCTGTGCAGGAGCTGC
>WAAB01013276.1:0-17210 GCA_013389865.1 Piaya cayana | reverse complement strand
CTTCCTGTGTGGTGATGTGCTAGAGAAACATTTTGGAAAGTTATTCTAAACCAACATATCTTTTTAGTATTAGTTTTGTATGTGTTGTCCTATAATAGCCATTAAGAAGTCATTAAACCTGGGAATGTACGTGTAGAATTTTATCACATGAGTCTGAATTTTTTAGACAATAACATGGGATGGTATTAAGGCTGCTGAGAAAGAGGACCCTGAAAGCCCTATTTCCCAAGTGATCTCAGTGGGAGCTGTTGCAGTAATTTCAGGATTAGCTCTCTCTGTAGCCACTACTCAGATTCTGCACTACTAAAATGCTTTGTCTGTGACAACAGCACCGTTTTTCATTTTGTTTTCTTTTCACACCTTTCAACCATGTGTGATAGGAATGTGTGCTAATGAGTTCCTTCAGAGTGTCTGCCAGTTGTGTAGAGTACATTACTAATACTAAACTTAGAACCAGTGATATCTCAGGCATCTCTCTGTCAATTATAAACTAGCAAGCCAGGTCATTGGCTGCCTGGGAAGTTGCCAGGGATTTAATAGGTATGGCTGTCTTCTCTTCAGGTTACTGAATGAATTATCAAGCAGACCAGATGCTCAGTCTAGTGGACGAAGTTTAGTAGGCGTTGTAGTCTTGTGGTTTTAAGGGATCCTATTGGAATTCTAATATATTACGGTGTTGACCTTAATGTTTGAGTGTAGTTCCAACTGCTTGGAATACTAAACTGAAAATACTGCCTTTTTGCTTTGGGGCCTAAAGAGATGTAGTGTTGTATCTTGTATAAATGTGTTTTTCTGAAGATTTACTGCAGTATTTGCAGTACTTTGAAGCTTAAAACCTCACAGTGGAACTGATGAGGTTCTCTGAAGTATGATGTTCTGCAAGGTCAGTGAAGGCAGGTATGGGACAAGCCAAGTTCCTTCCTGTCTCTTAGGAATCATCTTACTGTGATGTAAAAATTTGTTGCTAAGTAATTCCATCGGTAATTTTGGTTATAAATGGGAGTATATTTCAGTGATCATTGCACCTCACTCTGGTTTCCATAGTCTCTTACCAAGTATCTTTTGCTATTCCCCATAGAACACCTGAATCAAAGTCCTTTTCAAGCCTTCAGTCTTTCATATGTTTTTTCAGGGCAATCAGACTGGCCCCCCTGGTATCCTAATAAACAAATAACCTTAGGCATATGATACTGTGATTCCCTAAACATACAGACCAGCTGCGCTCCTGTTCACCATTACCATTACTAGTTTGAGAAAAGTTTCTTAGTGTTTTACATCTCTTTTATTTGCATAAGTCTTCACAAAGCTTTCGTGCCCTAAAATGTTTCACCTACCTTCAAGTAAGCTTGTCTGGCAACAGAGTCCATCTTAAGAGAAAGAGAAACACAAGATAATCTCAGTGTAAATTACAAGTACACAGTGTGTAGACAAAGTTACAAAGGCCTCTCTTGAAGTACTTCTTATGATTTTTTTTTTTTAATTTACTTACACTTCTGTATTTGAAATTATTCTCCTCTTACACCTATGGCTTTTCTTTACCCAAAACAGGTGGATGAAGGTGTGATCATGTATGAGCACTTACATGCCAAGTCAGCTGACTGGACTACAGAAGATTTCTTTACATTTACTGTCTCCTCTCCACCATCAGCACTGGACCTCCAGGTGTTCCATATTGTAATTTCTTATGAAATTAGCAGGCATGATTGGAATAGTCGTCTTCTGGCAAATACAGGTAAAGTTTCTGTACATTTGGGTTCCAGATTGCTTTGGTACTATCACAGTTCCAGTGAACAGTTGTGGAAACAAAGGCTGCTTTCTCATCAGTAACAAATGACCAGAATACTTTTGTCACAGAGTGTGGATATTAGCTTGAAAAACTGCATCACTGCCTCTGTAAAAATGAAGTGAACCTCTTTAATCATTCCATTTTGCTATAACGGCAGGTGAAATTGCTTTCAAAAGCTTTACTATACTGATATTTATTTAATTGTTATACATGTATCAGTAGAAAGTCTTGTCTGTTACACGTGAATGTATTTTAAAGATACTGGTAATGTATTTTTACCCATGACTTGGAAATCGATATCACAAAGAAGAAACTTCTTTAAGCATTATCACTGTTCGATAGCTGATTTCTGAAATATTGCAACTATAAAATAATCAGTTTCTAAGATTCTTTATTTCTTTCTGCTAGGTGCCATAGTCCAGGAAGGAGGTAAAGTATTAATCAACAACGCAAATTTAGATGCTTCAAATCTATTGATTAAGCTACCTGAGGTACAGCGCTCTGTGTATGAAGTCTGGTACAAAGTTGTATCTTTGCCTCAACATGGCATTATTGTTGTTGGAGAAAGAAATGTTACCAAAGAAAAGCCTAACTTCTCGCAATACATACTAAACAAATTTGGAATTGTGTATGTTCATGATAATTCTGAATCACTTAATGATAATTTCACTTTTGCTGTTTGGTTAAACCTAAAGAGTAAGTCTGCAGTGAAGCCCCATAGTGAAGCTTTGGAGGAAATATTTAACATCACTGTTGTTCCAGTGAATGACCAAGTTCCAGAATTGAAGACAAAAAAGCTGCACTTGAAAGTCCTGCAGGGAGATGTGTCAGTGCTGGGGTCAGAACATCTGAAAGTTGAAGATCTAGATAATGCCCCAGCTGAGCTTAAATACACCATTGTTAGCAACCCAAATAATGGTTATTTAGCAATGAAAAGCAATCTCAGTGCCTCCATAAAGGAATTCACACAAGCTGATGTTGACAATGATAAGGTTTGGTTTGTACAGGATGGAAGTTCATCTTCTGGGGTGTTCTATTTCAGTGTGACTGATGGTAAACATCGCCCTATATATAAACTGTTTAGTCTTGAAGTCATACCAATTGCTCTTGTCCTGGTCAACCTTACCAGTGTTGCTCTTCCACAGGGCCAGACATCTGTCACTATTACTAATGTGGAGCTTTCAGCTACCACAAATGGAAAAAAACATAATATCATGTATGAAATAACCCAGCCACTCAAATATGGGCACCTGATGATTGGAAATGAACAGGTTACTAAATTTGAGCAGGCAGATTTGTACTTGGGAAGGCTGTCTTACCACCTGACAAATTTCACTGCGTCCAAAGAAGTACTGGAGTTTATGCTTTCCACTGCAGAAGCCAATCTAACAGGACAAGTGCTGAACATCACAGTGAAACCTTTAGTACAAGTTGTACCTGACATGCAGATTTCAAATCAAGCAGCTTATAAATTCAGAAGCAGTGACCTGGATGCTTCTGAGTTAGCTAATTTGACAAATAGTAATCCTACATTTGAAGTGACAGTGCCCCCATGTCATGGAAGGATTGTAAAGAAAAGGTTTGTGAATGACACAGTGTTTGAAGATATTCAGACTTTCACCCAGGCTGACATTGATAGTGGTGTTGTGCTTCTGGATGTAGATACGAATATGACGGGCATTGATCTGTTAAATGACTCATTCACGTTTATACTCAGGGCAGATGCTGTGCAGCCAGCTGTTGGCTATTTTGTGTATTCCATCGTGCCATACAGCCCTCCACTTGTGCAGGGTTTTACAACCGAAGTGCCTTCCATAACCAGCACAACCACTTTAAAGACTCCTGCTACCTCAGAGGACAAGGCACCAGCCTTCTCTCAGAATGAAGGGCCTACAGTAGCATCACAGAAGACTGGACCAATCATGTGGTCAGGGCAGAATCACTGGGGAAATCTACATAAGGAAGGTCCATTGCTAAATCTAGCAATGGGAACAAGTGGAACTGCAGGGACTAGGACTAAAACCCAAGTCAATGTTGGAAGTCCCAGAGAGGAGGCAGGTGAAAGCATCAACCCGTGGTACATCGTTATCTCCCTGGTCCTGGTGTCTGTGCTACTCATTGTTGCTGTTATTTCTGTGTGCATTTTGCTGATGTGTCAGAAGAAAGAGAAGACAAAAGCACTCGTCAAAAGTCAAACTGACGTAGCCCTGAGTAGCCCAGATGTATGTCTGGAACAGAGTTTGACAGTACCCAGTGTTACAGTGACTCCTCTTCTAAAGGGGGCTGAGAGTAGTTCAGCCTCAACATTCATGGCAGTAAGACGTGATCAGCTCCTGCCTGCAGTGATTCATCCGACTGTAGGACAGTCTCTGCAAAACAACTGGTTAAGCCTTGATCCTGAAATGATCCAGTATTGTCGAAAGACAAACCCAACTCTGAAGAGCAATCAATACTGGGTGTAGTTATGGCCAGTTGTGGTCATGCTAATTGGTGCAGAAAAGAGAGTATACATTTTTGGCATATAATTTGTTCTTTATTACACTTATTTATTATAGGTCAAGTGATGCACTGTTTGTTAGATGAAATCCAAATACCTGTGAAATAATAATAAAAATCTTACTGGTTATGGTGGCCATAAAATAAGATTCCCAGTTCATACTTCAGCAAAATTTCTACTTAATTCAGTGCAGAATTTGGCCCCAGAGATTTTGAGTGCACTCTGTGCATGCAATATTTTTTTCTTTTCCATGACAGGTAAAAAGGAATGTTCTGTTATGGATTATATGTTTTTAATATAGTTACTTTTCTTTGAATACTGAGTTTACTGGTAAGGTCTTGGATTCTTTACTGAACTACACCTTCTGTTTGAAGAACTTTCAACTGTTTCTGTAAGTAATTGCAAAGATGCTAATCTCAATAATGTCATTCTGACCTGAAGGCTGTTAAGAGGCCGGTACTAAAGAAACAAAGATGTGATTCTTTTGACAGGTGTTCATCTAGGTTAGTGAACTGGAAATCTAGAACTCAATTCAGCGACAGTAGCATGGCAGTGACTGTATATAAGGATTCTGGTAAAATACTTTTACTGTAATACGTTGTTTGTTCTTTTATTTTCTTTTTCCTCATTTGATACTGAACTTTAGCCTTGAATATCTGCAGACTGATAAAATGCATCCTTGACCTTCAGTCCACACAGCAAAAACTGTGTATCTGCCAGTCAGCCTGCTGAATTATCTTTAGACTTAGGTTATGTCTGGGAGCACGTATCAAAGTTTCCTGCTTCTGACAAAGTCTGAATTCTGCCTTAGTAAAGCAAACACAACTCTGAATTCTGGGTGTTCCAGCAGATGACAGTAGGATCAAGTCCTCTGCTATGTACAGCTATGTGTTGTGGAGCTTTGACAGAAATAATACTGTGAGGACTTGCTTATCCCCTTTTGAAATTTCACAGTTCACCTTTTATCTCCCAGAACACTGAACACACGTGCCTTATACACTGTGACTATGCTGTCAATATTGCTGTGGTAGTAAAATATACCATGGTTTCCCTGCAAAGGGGATATTTTAATATTTTTGAAATCCATGCTCACTAGTGATATGCACTCTGCATTTAAGGTCCAGTCTGTCTTCTACTGAGAACAACAGCAAAATTGTTATTGATTGCAGAGAGTGAATGGACTTCATGGAAACGGTACTGTGATCATAACCAGTGTCTTACTAATGACTGAGCTTGTCATCTGTTTTTAGACTTTCATATTCTTAGAGCTTTCAGTTAGCTTCTATATAAAACACTGTGCTCCATGTCAGGGTGCAGTGTGTCTGCATGGCACTCAGTTAACACTGGAATACCACTTTTGTTTGAGCCTATGCACTGCAGTTTTTACTTGTATAGAATGGATGTATGAACCTCAGCATCCTTGGTGCTATTCATGTTACATTACCTTGGTTTGGATTTTTTGTTGTTGTTGGTTAGCTATGTTTCTGTCATTTATGTATTTGAGCTACTGAAAATGATCCCCAGTAAGGAGGGCCAGACTAAGTGCTTACTGCTATGTTCTTGGAACTAAACACACAAGCAGTGGAGGCAGTCTTTCTCATCTTCACCACCTCTGCCATAGTCAGCCATGGTGTATTTTGCCTTTTTCAGAGCCCACTCTAAGGACAGTAGTCCATGTCAGTGGAAAATATGCAAGCTGCATTGCCAGCTGATCAAGTTAGTGGGACACTAGAGGCTAAAGATATGAACCCTTTATTTGCTCAAACTGAAGTGTATTTGAACATTCATAGACAGATTTTATTTCTCTGTTATTACCATTTATTTCCTGGAGCCAGCATGAGCAGGTGTGAATTCAAGCATTGCAGTCAGTGTAGAAGTCTGGGGTGGACCACTGCAAACCTATGTTGTATACCTTTTCTGCTTTTCCAAAGAATATCTTTGGAACTATTTTAGAAATTCTCAGCTAGAGAGGTGGTGCTGGCAGCCACTGCAGGGACACCTCAGCATCCTTTGTGGAGGTGCAGCTGTATGTGTGTTGCCATTGCTTATATTTCATCTCCTAGCTGGGGTCAGGCAGACCCCAGCTTCCTCCAGATCTCAGCTGTCAGCTACAGCCTGCCCCTCGGTGCCTTCTGGCTGGCAGTAGGAACCTGATCCCTTTACACTACCTCCAAGGCCTCACTTCAGGGAGGGGAAAGGAATGCAAATCTAACACTGCTGACACTTAAAGAAGCCTGTCTTGCATTTCTCTACCACTGACACCTTCCTGTCAACAGCAAAGGAGGCATCTTACTCCAGTATCTGCTGGGGGACAAGTGATTTGCCTCCAGTTCAGTACCAAAATGTTGCAATGGTAAAAGTTGCTGTAGTTGGTGACAAAATCCAACCTGTGGATTTATGACAGGATGTGAACTTGTGACATATTGTGAAATATGGAAGTGAAATTTGTGCTCAGTGGAATTTTGCTAAACATGATTTTGTAAAGACGGCTGTGCCTAGTGTTGCCAAATGTGTAGTAGAGATGGAACATGAGCTGCTGCAATGCTGGTGATGGTAAAAATGAGACCACAGCATAATAGTGACTGAGTGAAAAAATGGAAATGCAGTTAGAACTCTGCAATTGAATGGATATTCTTGAATTTCAGCATTTGCATGCTCTGAGCAAGAAACTACACATGAAAAATGCCGCAAAGGTGGTAGAATTTGTACAGGGGTGTTTTTTTTGCAGTCAGCACAATGGATTGAGCTATTGTTCTCTGTTTCCAAAGTGCTTTTGGCTGTTAAAAGGTGGTAACTTCAAATACATTGGGCATTATGGATTTATACTTTGAGCACTGGCTCAGTTTTTAAAGCACTGAGGGGTGGTTTTTTTGGTTGTTTGGTTTTGGGGAGTTTTCTTTGGTTTGGTTTTCTGGTTGGTTTATTTTTTTTTAATAAAAACAGCCAGAATACCTAAATCCTTAGTGAAGTCTGCCAGCATTCAGTTTTCTCCCTCAGTTGGTGCTACAGTGAGACAGCCATGCCATATCATGGAATGTTTTGATGCCAATATAAGTATATTATATCAGTGAATATGAGTTTCATGCAAAATGCAGAGGTAACTGTAACTAATAACTATAGGTGGATTTTGCCTTAATATCTTAACTTGAATACCCAGTAAGAAAAAATGAAATTCTTTTTACAGTAGTTTAAGCTTTCCTTATGGGCAATACAGAATAGTTCCTGGCAGAGGACAGTCCATCTTGCTTTTACATAGGTATTTAAGATAGGTGAGAGGAGTCAACTCTGGCTGAACTGAGGTCACTAGTGTAACCAGAAGACCAGCTTTGAGATGGTAAAAACTCACTGGGATTAATCTCATTCTGCATTTCCTAAACAACATATCAATCTAGAAAATCCCCAAGAAAAACATTTTGTTAGGGATTCTTTTTGTGATGCAGTAACATGCATAGCTTATGGCCAGGTTCTGGTCTGAATTTTTTGGTTGTTTCACTTAACTTTGAGGTTGTTTTTTTTTTTATTTAGCGGAGATGGGATTTGTGAACAATTCCCTTTCTTAACAAATGGGAGTTCTAAAATGCAGCATAAAAGTGCCTTGAAAACATATCAAATGAATAAACTCTTCTGTTTATAGTCCACACACGTATGTTTCTGTGTTTTCTTTAAAAACCTGTTAAGTGTTGTGGTCGGTGCTGAAGAACAACAGGATCCTATTACCAGTAACAGCTTTATTCCAGGTTTTCTGATGTTTATTTTTTAATTACCCATGTGCTGAGATCACTGTTGTGCTGTGCCCAGCGTTGTGCCTCTAACATAATGCATTGGGCTGGAAAAAGAGAGACATCTCATCATGAATCTACCTGGCTGTGTTCAGCACTTGAATGAATGCAGCACGAAAATAGATGCATTCATTTGAACTTGCTCAAACAGGACTGCACTGGTTTTATTTCAGTAAGTTTTCGTTTTATTTAACTGTATATTCTTAGTATACTTTAAAAAAATCAAATTCTTAAATGTTAATACACCAGTGCTGTTTTGTCATAAAAAGGTCTTTTTTTTTCATCTCTAAAGTTTATTGAATTATCTTTTATTTTTTATCAAAACTACACATTCATTCCAGCCTCTACAAAGGCATTGTTTGACCTGACTTAGAAATTTTTGTTAATTAGAATTTAGCTGGCTTGTAGTTGTTCATGTAAACTTGAGATAAGGAACTTAACTTTCTTGAGACATCAGAAACACTGGTGACTTGGGACAGCAGCTTCCCCCATGCTATCATCCAGGGTCCTGGGCATAGAAATCTGTGTCAGCACTAGTGGTGTTTGCTTGGTCTCATGGTCGTGTCCCCTCCCTCAGCCCTCCTGTAACTCTGAAAATGTTGGCTTGGGAAGAAAAGAAGGTAGTATATAAATAGTCCTAGACCTTTTATATTTTTACTTTTGTTAAAGTATTAGTAAGGGGTAGATACACCTTTTGGTGCAGTAGCCTGTTACTGTTGCAAGGCCACATTCAGCTATTAATCTATTCTTGTGTCCTGAGCTATCAGCCTCCATCCTGCTTGCATCATTTTTTTCAAGTGAGCCCTTGTGATG
Source organism: Piaya cayana (assembly GCA_013389865.1). Lineage (NCBI taxonomy): Eukaryota > Metazoa > Chordata > Aves > Cuculiformes > Coccyzidae > Piaya > Piaya cayana. The sequence continues at coordinate 8,335 of WAAB01013276.1, read as the reverse complement.
CTATGTTAAAGAGCATTCTGTGAATATTTTTATACAGGCTGAAAATAAGTGTCCTGGCATATTCAGTGGAAACTCTATTAATTTATCTTCACTTGTTTCAAGCTAAAGAATTCCAGCCAGAGCTTGCATATCCCAAATGAAGTCCCAGAACAAAATGTTCTTTCATTGCAACTGGTGAAACCTATAGTTTCACATCTGTTTCTAAGGAGAGTCTGTATGGTGAAATGCTTGCTTTTACATGATTGTTTCCTCATTTTCAGTCTTACTGCTTACTTATTTTTGTGGTAGTGCTTTATACATGCTTGTAACCACTGCTTAGATGTGAAGTTGTTTGCAGACTGAGGTTTTAGCTGCAAAAGCAGCATCACAGTGAGAGGGTCACCAGGTCTCATAAATTTGTAGCAGAAAAATGAAGACTGAGCATTGGTATGGGATGATATGAAGTGTCAGAAATTCTGCAGGAACACAGGCAATAGATCAGAATAAACAGGTGCAATTTATAGTATGTGACCAATTACTGTGGTTTGTTCCAGCTAATACATTGTACAAGTAAATCTTGCCTAGGGACTTCTGTGTATGGTGCATGAAAGTGCATTAATGATGAAGTTTTAGAGAATAAAGTAACTGGAGGAATTGAGAATTCATATTTCATACACAAGTACATTTTCAAGTACATATAAATGAGTCTGTAAGGGAGAGGCACACAGGAGGTCAGTGTAAGGCCTGTGACGCCACCAGGGACGCTGCTGTCCAAGCTGGGGGTCACTGAGGAAGAGTGAGAGTGGTTTGAGAGGCAGGGGAAGGTAAGAAGATGGAACATAGACAATTTCTCTGAGGTTAGGGGGAATTTCTGAAAACAAGTAAAGGTCATTTGAAAGCAGACCACTGTGCTTGTTTGAAAGGCAGAGATGACATGCTGGGCTACACCTCTGGGAAGCACAGTACGAAACAACCATGCTGCTGGGATTGCTCACCTCCCTGCCAGAAAAAGGGAAGAGCAGGAATCAAGATGATGAGTTTTATTCCCATTAATGGGGAGAGCTGGGGGGAAGGAATCAGGGGGGAGTGAGGGTGGCTAGAACTTAGGAGCTCAATTTGCTTTTCCTTCTGCTTCCCTCTGCAGCTGACCAGAGATCTGGTAGCATTAAATCTCTTATGGCATGAACATTCTGAATGTCGACTTGCAAAGGTAGTTCCCTGTCAGGAAGACCAGTTGTGGGAGTTAATCGGATCGAATTGCTGAAACCCTTCCTTATATAAACATCGCCCAGCCTGGCTGAGCTGAGGGTGTTACTTGGATGTTAAAGCCTGTTGGCATGAATATTGCCTAAAAAACCAGAGCTGCACTGTTCCTAGTGTCTTGCTCAAAGTGCAGAAAGGAACAGGGTGAACTTGCTTGGGGTTTTTACTGATTGTAATCACAATTAGTGATTAATGGTAAATATTACTATCTGCAGGCACTGAAAAGTATTTATAAGCAAGGCAACAGAAGTCTTTATTTTGAGCACTGAGCTAACTAGTGCAGATAAAGACGTACCTGAGCTTAGTCTTTGAAAGAAATGAAAGTATGTTCAGAAATGATCGCATTTGCACATGGCTGTACACGATACTGTTGAGGAGCATCTATAGGATCAAGATTAGATCATATGCAGAAGTACACACAAGTGGAATGAGTCAGCTAGCAGACAGAAACAATTGTCTACTTCGTGGTCTCTTAGGCAATCTGCGTTGTCCATCCCAGGTCCTGTACCCTGCTGGGAGTGCTGCAGTATAACTGTCAGTGAGACAAGTTGGCCATTTTCCTTGCCTAAATCACCTTGCTTCTGGTTGTAGGACTGAGGCTCATTTAGACTTCCCCATTGTGCTAATTCCTGGGAATCTGAGATGTCTCTTCGTGGTCCTTGGATCTGAGTATGGGATTTGTCCATACTCCCGTGTGTGCTGCTCAGGAGCCAATGGCATGGTAACGGTTGGTCACCACTGATCTGTGTTGTGGTCTACTCTAATTTGCCCCCACAAGTTACACTTAAAGACATACCCATTTCCATTTCACTGGTTTCCTAGAAAGCCTGAAAGTTTCTATGACAGTGGGGTTCCTGATGCCTCTCAGCGATGTCACAGCTTGGGAAGCAGCTGCTTTTCCCCCAGCACCCAGCTCAGGTGCAGCATGTATTGTGCCTGGCAGACCTTGGTCATTTGGTAGCCTAGTTCATATCATGCCAGGCTGTTTGACAGACAGAAGGCCAGAACTTTCACTCTGCCCTGCCTCTCTGCACTGGTTCAGCCATCAAGGAGAGGTCCTCTCTTTTATCTTGTTGAGCACAGCTGCATAAGAAGGAGTTGCTTTCAGGGGCTGTTGTGTAGCGGAGTTGTGCTCTGGTTTCACTGATTTCCCACTTCTGCCTTGCTGGGAAATTCTCAGGCTGGCAGCTGTGAGCAGAGGGCAGTACTTCACTAAGAAATGTGGATGTACTCACGTTCTAATTTAGACTTTTAACTTCCTTTCTTTAAAAAAATAAAGAAGGAGGGGGGAAGCGGGAGAAGCACAAATCCAGAACAAGAATATATAAGGACATTCATAAATCACAACCTCTGCCAGAAGAAATGGTAATAGTTGGGTTGTGAACAGTGCATCACCTCCCAGGCATTAGAGCTACAGTCTGTACAGGACAGTTGTACATACCCAAACCCAGCTATGCCCATTAACCTCAGTGACAGTTTATGTCCCTGTTGGTTGTAAATGTTGTCATTTTCTTCAAACATGTCTGACTGCCCAGAAGATTTACTTATCTTTGTTATGGAACTGTTACGTGGTTTAATGCTCATGGGTCACAAGCCACCAGTAAGTATTTCTTTAGTTTATGGGAAAGTTTGATGAGAAACCATTCCACTACATAGATTTTGGAACAGAAAATTTCTAGTACTTAAAACAGTTGAAAGTCCTCGTAACCCCAGAGCTCCCAGAGCTGATGTAGGTATTTCAAGAAAAAGCATGACTGCTGTTGGCAATTTCTCCAACTTTTATTGTCTCAGGAAAAAAAAACAAGCCCTGCTACATGTGAGTAACTCTGTAGAAGGGTTTAAATACAAATTAAAAAGTATTTTGCCGTACGTTACTCAGACTCTTCTAATGATGTGAGACATGGACCTGTTTCTTTGTTACCTGTTGATATTATAAATTAAAGACAGCACAGATAATAAGTTGTTTTGCAGCCAGTGCAGAGTCCACTGAGACTAAAACTGCCTTTCTTTAGCAAGTGAAGAGCAGCTGTAGCTGGGAATGTGTTTTGGATACTGTACAGGGAAATCATCCAACTGGTTACAGTAACAGCCTGTGCTTAAGAAATACCAAAGGTGGATCTAGCAAGTATCTCAGGAAGCTATTTTATTTTCTTGTTTACAGTTTCCATAGACGAATGGTAATTGTTTTCCGATTAGGAGATATTTAGATATACAAGTACTCCACTGAGCTCAACTTTTGGTCCTGGTCTAGAATGGATGACACAAGTGACTAATAGCTTCCACACAAACATGTGATTCAGAGAGAAGGAGTTGCCTTATTCAAAGTCTCTGCAATCTGCCTTTGAACATTCCCCAGGCACAGGAAATGTCACGACCTCTTTTGCTTTTGGGGCAGACACACAGGACGCCTACGTCCTTTGAAAACAACACAAGTATTAGAAATGTAGTTGGTTACACAGTGGATATGTAGCCTGGCTGGTTGAAAGTGACTTATCTGTACCAATTTGCTCTTTCAAACCTAGCTCAGAGGGATCTCTCGCGGAGGACGTAATGGCAGGAAACGCTGTTAACACCAAGATGTTATTCAGTGTGTAAAATCTAGTGTGTTGGCCATAACTGCTGACAAAAAAAGAAGAAAATTTAGTGAGCTCTTTCACTCTGAGGCAAGTCACAATAAGTACCTGGGTATCACCGCACCTGCTTAGTTGATGATATACATCAGCTTTTGTGAAACCTTCAACCATTTCAGTCCTGGTTTGTTGAGTTTAACACTGGGAGATGCTGAAATCAGATTGACCATTCTTTGGGCTTGCCTTGGATCTTAAGTCTCCTCAGTGATGGAGTAGGGAGTGCAGGACTGGATGCTGAGAGTAGCAAATCATCTGGCTCTAACTTATACCTTGACTGAGTTAATAAACTAAATTACATATTTCACTGTCACTGTGTTTACAAATCCCACACTCTGTGGGAAGGAATTGGTGGTAATGGGCCAGGATGGTGATTGGGATACGTATAATAGTGAGGAAAAACAAGTTTAAACCTTCTTCCTCTCTTAGAAAGATGTCCCCTTCTATTTCTGTGAGGGACCCCAAAGCTGCAAGCCATAGATGTTCTTTGCAAGAGTACTGCATAAACAAGAAGACAGAGACAAAATCATCATTTAGAGTGCTCTCTAGAGAACTAGGGTCAGCACTGTGATAGGTCACGTGAGTGCTCTGTCCTTTCCACTACTGTGTGCAAAGAGTAAGGGAAAAGTATATTCCTCTACAGGGAAATCTTTCAGTCTTTCTGTGGAAAACAGGTCAGCTGATCTAGACATTATCTGAGTCACTGAGGAGCATGGGGAGACTGTTCTAGGTGGGCACTGTCCCTGTGCTGCAGCCTGTGACTAGGAACCACCCTTGCTTTTGAGTTCCAGACTTTATTCCTTCCTACTGGTTGCCTCAGGCAGCCCCAGACACATATCACTAGCTGCTATGAAATCCTTTTTCAGGTATCTTAATGCGGTGGGGGCCAAATGAACTTCACGAACAAATCAATATGATTTCAGATGAAGTCTCTTTATTTAGGGTTCACTCGTTGTTTATATAGGGCAAGCAGGTCAAAACATCAGGTAAACTCTCATTGGTCACTCTGCCCTAGCAAACAGCCTCTCCTGGCAACGGCCCATCCCAAATCTCCCTGCTGCCAGCCTGAAAATATCCTGCCCCCACCTGGAAACCACTTCACTAACATAACACAACAGAGTCATCCAAAATCTTTGTGACTCTCCCAACTCCGCCCTGCCAGGGCACTTAAAGAACAATACCAACAGTATCTAATACTCCTTTGTATTGTGTGGATGAGTTCATGTATCTAACTCACTAGCTTGCAATTTTTATTTTTGAATTTTTCATATGAAGATACTGACTCCCAGCTTGGAGTTGTCTAAGTATTCAGATTTTCTAGGACAAAAGGACTGCATAAATTTTCTTCACCAGAGAACTGCCCTTGGATGTTAATGACAAGGAAATTTTTTCCCTATTGTTTCACCACTTTTTTTTTTTTCTTCTGTTTTCAGATGAAGTGTCCCACAGAAATCATATCATGTCTTTCTCTGCTGTCTCAAGCAAAGCAATTTTTCTGACATTTTGCTATCACACAGCAGTTACCCAACAAGCTGGTTTCCCCATTGCTTTTGCAACAATACTTCCTTTGTTTTGATGAGTTATATTCATGTATGTCTACTCTGTCTCGACAAGATATTTGCCTATTGCTGCTCCAGCTTCTACTGTTATCCTAACATCCAAGAAAAGAGCCCAGCTGGCAGCAGATGTGAATCTACCACAGCAGAGTCTCTTTGTCAGATGTTTACAACACGAAATCACACTTTCTTGTACTCTATGCTGGTTTGGAACCACTTTACAGGATGGTATTTTGGCATATTTTTAAAAATACAGGAGACAGCCTTCACAGAATTGTGCTTGAACTTGCTGCTGAACTTTTATTAGATGCTGCTTTGAAGAGCACAGGAATAATAATATCAGGGTGCAGGGTTCAACTTAAAAGCCCGGTGTGATTTACCATTGGGTTTCGGGTCAGAGCATTTAAAAAACTGGTTCTATACTAATCTGAAAGTGATACAAATCTATATGTGTCTAAGCTACAAATAAATTAAGGACATTATTGCTAAGCACAAAGAAATGCCCCATACCAAGTATAAATAAGAACAAAATTTAATAGAAAGCTAGTATAAAATTTTATCAACTCAAAATACTTCATTCAGTCTACACAGCCATTTTTACATATGGTAGGGATGGTGTGAAGTGGCTGTGCACTGGGACAAGGTGCACAAAAGCTTTGTGAGTATAGTGCTTTCATCTCTGTTGAGTTTTGTGGTATCACATGGGGTTTCCTAGTGTCTCAGTGTGGTGGGTTGACACTGGCTGGAAGCCAGGTGCCCACCAAAGCCTCCCTCACTCCTCCTAATTTTGTCAGAGGAGAGAAAATAAAACAAAATGCTTGTGAGTTGAGAGAAGGACAGGGAGAGATCACTCAGCAATTACTGTCATGGGCAAAACATGACTAGACTTGCGGCAAAGATTATTTTAATTTATTATCAATCAAATCAGAGTAGGATAATAAGAAATAAAATGAAATCTTAAAAAGACCTTCCCCTACCCCTCTTTTCTGCAGAGAAGGACTTAGGGGTGCTGGCCGATGAGAAGCTTGACATGAGCCAGCAATGTGTGCTTGCAGCCCTGAAGGCCAATTGTGTCCTGGGCTGCATCAAAATCTGCGTGGCCAGTAGGATGAGAGAGGTGATTCTGCCCCTCTATAANGCTGGATATAAGGAAGAATTTCTTCACCATGAGAGGCCCTGGCACAGGTTGCCCAGGGAAGCTGTGGATGCCCCAACCCTTGAGGTGATCAAGACCAGGCTGGGCAGGGCCTCGGGCAGCCTGACCTACTGAGATGTCACTGCCCATGGCGGGGCTAGGGGGATTGAACTGGCTGATCTTTAAAGTCCCTTTCAACCCAAACGTTTCTATGATTCTTCCCAGGCTTAACTTTTCTACTGATTTCTCTATCTCATCCATGTCCATCAGCATTGCAAGAGGACAGGGAATTGGAGCTGCAGTCAGTTCATCACACATGGTGTCTGCTGCTCTATCCCCCTCATGGGGAGGACCATTTTACACAGAAAATCTTCACTGCATCCTGCAGCTGGTTCAGATCTACATGTGTACTGAAGAAACAGTTACGATGTGCCTACACACTGGCCAGATGGCTGCTGCCTCCTCAAACAGAGAAGATGCTGATTTGGACCCGTCTTTCACTCGCCATGAGATATTAAATTGGGTGTCTTTCCTTTTTATGACTGCTAGTTTTCAATGAACTTGGAAGAATCTAGCATCTTTGAGAACTTCACACCTCTTTCAAAGTTGGCTCAAACTGACTGTTGCACTGAAATTGGATTTAGAAGGCAGACAGGTAGATGATATAGTTGTGCAGGGGCTGTTCCCTTAGAAAAGTAGGTTAGAAAGGAAGAAAAATAATTCAAAATTCAAAGAAGTTTTCAGTGTTGCATATATGAAAAGACAGAAATATGTAGAACAGCTACAAAGTCTGCTAAGATGTTGTAGATAACTGAAGAATGAGGAATTTTGTTTTAGGACATGTTCTGTCATTGTCAAAGACAAATGGTGTTACCACCCTGCTGCAGTTTCTCATCTCTCCTCTTCCTTGCAGTATTCCTTGTTACTGTGCTTTTTTTTCTTTTTTTCCTTTCATCCTCCATTTTTCATTGCTGTGTTCTAATGAGGAACTGGGTTTCTGAAAAACCTTCAGCCATGTGCACACACAACTATATCTGAGGAAAAAGCCTGTAAGTCAAAGTGGATTTCACCTTCTCCTAGAAAGCAGTCACACTGAATAGGTACTACAAATGACTACAGACGACAGTGGAAAACTGGTTCAGCCTAATCTGCAGTCCGGTGCTTTAGATCAGAGAGAATAATCCTTGGCTCTAAAGGCTTAAGAAGAAGTATTATCTCAGTACTGCATTGATGGAGCAGATTTTTCAGTGCTTATGTTGCTAAAGAGTGTTGTTCTAGAAATCATAATAAGCAAACAACAAAATGCACTGACATCTGTTAATATTAAATCAAATGTCATAGCAAACTTTGTGCTAATTAAAAGAACAAAGCACCCAGAGAATTTGATAAAGTATGTCCTGCACATCTGGGCCTTGTACTAATTAGAGAATAAAGGACCCAGAAGATCTGATACAGAACATCCTGGACATCTGCATTAGGGGAGGATGACATTAATCAGGCCCTGATTTCAGATCTGCCAACTTGGCAAAGGGACATAAGAAATCCTCCCTTCTGGAAGCAGATCGCTACTCAGTGAGCATGAATGATAAAATCACCTGCAACTTTATATCATCACTAACCAATCATTTGTAGAGGCAAGCACCTGGGATATATTCACTCTGTAACTTTTTGTAGTAAATTGAGTGCAGATGCTCCTGTAAGGATGTAAAGGTTTATGGGAAATCCAACTGGCACCCAGATGTGCGCAACTTTGTATTAAGATCACAGAATCACAG
>WAAB01013275.1:455-60644 GCA_013389865.1 Piaya cayana | reverse complement strand
TTCTTTTTTTTTTTAATTTAAACATCTACCATCTGCTCTGCCCTCTAACTACAATTGCACAGTGCAAATGATTCACAAATGTGTCATAAAAATGAGATAGAAATTATCTAGATCTCTGCTTGTGTATCTCCTGGTCTTAATTCTACAAAGGAAACACCTGCTTTATTTTTCTCTCCTGTTTCAGACAGTTGGAGAAATTGCTCCCATGTTACAGTGAAATCTCTGTTATGGTTTATTGAAGTCCAGAACCCACGTTTCACTTTTCATGAACAATTAAATGCACTGAATACATTCTATGTATTTTCTATCATGTCTGCAGTCCTCCTGAATTTATTTTTAAGGTGGCTTCTTTTTTTTTTTTTGAAGTGATAATTAAGTGCCTTAAGGAATATTTTCACATGAAGAACAGTGACTAAGCAAACTGAGGTTCTATGGTGATCTCTCACTTTACAGGTGCTATTGGGTAGAAGGAAAAAAAAAATCATATAATTTTTTTCAAGAAACAGACCACAATCTCATTACAGAGGTATCTGTGTTTAAAGCAAGAATCAATTTGTTGTAGCCAAGAGGTCCCAACAACTGTTTTATCTATTCATAAAGAAAAAAATGATGCCAACTTCCTTCATCTCATTTTCATGCCTTATAGGCAGCTTGATACTTTATGTGGCAGGTGTCACAAAAGTACATCAGGAAGACGCCCCTGCTGAATACTGCCCTAAACAGAGAAGAGGGTATTGCTCAGCCAGTTCAGTTGCCTGGGTAACTTTCCCCAGCAATGGAAATGCAAGCACAAATAGCCAGAAGGAAACTAAGGAGGTTAGGTCTACCTTTGTTGACAGCACATGCATTTATCCAGGAGTAAAAATGACAGAGTGGCCCAGTTATTAAAACATTCAAGATTGTATTTCTGGCAGAAAAAAAATATCTGTGTTGAATCCCAGCCACAGACTTGAAAATATTTTTTTACTCCTACCTTTCTTCTTGAACACATAGTACTTCAATAGATCATTCAGTCCTCGGGGATTCTGTTCTTGCTCAGAAGATGACACCATTCCTAGGGATCCAAGACAATCTCTATCACTGAACATTTTGGCATTTGTAAAGGCAGAGAGGGAGTTGCTTGTTATTTTTTTTCTTAAGAACCTCAAAATATTCTTAGCAGATGTAAGCTGTTCACTTTGCATAATATCAATACATACACTATTGCTGAGAAAGTGTCCCTTCTGTCCTAACTTTAGGTCACCTTAAGGGAATAAATATTCATCTAATTTGAAAATTTACGAACCCCAGGTGTGTTCTTCTTGTCTGTATTCTTCGAATGGTAGAGAACTGTGAAGGCATGACCCATAAAAACTCATCACTTTGATGCTGAGAAGTCATTCTTTGCACTCCAGAGTGACACAATTGTGCAAGGATGAAGTTTTGGTCCAATGTACCCTTTTGAAATCAAACAATTTTTTTTTCAGCTATTCTTGACTCCAAGGTAACTAGAAAACCATGAGAGCAAAATGCTTCATAATGATGATATTGATAGAGATTTTGTTGCATGTTGTCTAAGCTGTGACTGAACAAAAGGATCCATATTAGTGGATCTACACTACCCTTGTAGAGTACTAAGCAAGTAGGTCTCTCAGAAGTTATAAGAATACTAAACATGACAAAACATGAGAAAAGAACAGGAATAATTACTCTACTCTACACAATTCTCTATGTAACCATATTACCAATCAGCAGTAAAGTATTTCTCTAATGCCTATGGCTTTATGTTCACAACCAGCAATTTCTTTACCACAGAAGCAGGATTGTTTTCTCAATTAATTTATCATAGCAAAAGGGAATTGCTCCCTCAAGGTGAAGTGGTACGCAAATGCTTTACAGATACTAAAATTCTCACTGACATCATACCTCACCTTACTCCATCTGCTGTCTGTCACTAGATAAGATAACCTGAAACCCAACCTCTCATATTTATGTATGTACATCTGAATGCATGTGTGCATCTATGTTTGACTTGCATGTACATTTAAATAACAGAAAAATGTCTTTGAAGAATGAATTGCAATGTGAATTAGGATTAGCTATCTTAAAATAGTTTCAACAAAAATACAGAAGCATTCAGGAAACAAAAAATGCTAATTAGCTACATACAACAAATGATATATACTTAAAAATCCATTTCTATGGCCTCATTAATTTTTCATTAATTTTTCATAAAGGTCCTCTGCTTCTCAGCAGAAAAGTATTTGAATCCTGTTTAGAAAGTTTACAGGTAATAGACTGAAAACATGCAGACATGCATGCCATCTGTCACACTTATTTTGTCATCTACAAGGAATATTTTATATTCCACTCGTCAACACAAAACTCTCTTTGGCTATAGCAATAGGTTTTTCAGTGGCTATAGCAACAGGTTTTTCAGACAGATTACAGATCTGGACATTTTCAGGAACAGTGGAGCAGAAAGCTGAGTTACCTCATGCTCAGAACCACCCAGATGAATCTGGACATTGTTATCATCTTGAAATCATTGACTCAGTTTGATTCACTGAGATACTCAGCAACTGTATTGGGTTTTCATGGAAAAGATTTGATAGTGATGGGGCTAAGGGATGGCTTCTGTGAGAAGCTGCTAGAAGCTTCCCTCTGTGCCAAATAAAGCTAATGCCAGCTGGGTCCAAGATGGACCAGTCAAGGCTGTCAGTCAAGGCTGACCAATTCAGTGAAAGTAATAGTGCCTCTCTGATAACTTATTTAAGATAAGGACAAAGTTATTGAGAAACAGCAATTGTTGCCAGAGGAAACGAGTGAGAAATGTGAGAGAAACAACTCTGCAGACATCAAGGTCAATGAAGATGGGGATGGAAGGGCAAGGGTGTATGTTCTCGAAGCATAAGAGCAGAGATTGTTCCGCAGCCTGTGGTGAAGATCATGTTGAAGAAAGTTGTGCCTCTGCAGCTCAAGGAGATTAATGGTGGAGAATTTATCCACCTGCAAAACATGGAGGACCCCACACTAGAGCAGATGGATGTGTCCAAAGCAGACTTGGATCCTATGGAAAGCCAGTGCTGCAGCAGATTCCTTGTAGGACTTGTGACCTGTGGAGGAAGGAGATCATGCTGGAGTAGTCTGCTCCTGAAGGCCTGCAGTACATGGGAAAGACACATGCTGGAACAATTTGCGTAGAGTTGCAGCCCATGGGAAAAATACACTTTGGATAAGCTCATTAAGGACTGTCTCCTGTGGGAGGGACCCCATACTGGAGCATGTTACATTTAGCATTCAAATTTCCTGCTGGCCAAAGGGGTTCATGACTGCAGTTCTGATGTTATCTGCTTTCTGTCAGAAGCATGTTGGATACATTTTGAAAGTTTTATCCCTTGTTTGTCAGGATCTATGTTCTGCTTGAATGGAAAGCCAGCACTACAGTAGTAACCTCTGTTGCTATGTGACTAGAGCCTAACAGCGAGCTACCTCAACATAGGTTAAAAAAGTGGGCCTTTTTTTTTTATGTCCTCAGAAAAATTAAATTTACAAGAAAGCAAACCCTTAAGTTGCGTCATACCAACAGAGAGTAGCAGCTTTGGGTTTTGTTTTTCTTTTTTCAAGCACCAGACACCTTTTTATAGGAAAAATAACCCCAACAAACCTTACTAAAATCAGCTTCCCAAGAAGAAAGTGACATTGTGAACTGCATATTATTCTGAACTGAATAAATTATACATTAACAAGTTGTGGGTTTTGACTGATATCACCCAGAGACTGTATGAGCACATGCATCATCACATGGATGCTGTAGAAGAGGCACGATGACACAAAAGCTAAGAGATACTTATCAGTCATAAGGGAAGCAATGATTAAAACAGAAGAAACCAGAGCTGCTTAGTTCCAGAACCTCCACCATAAGGAGGACTTATCCTCCCAAACACTGCATTGGGCATGGCCCCAGTCAGTGTTTCAGCAGAAGCAACTGCTAACACCAGTATCTTAATCTATGTCCTTGCTTATCACATAGTTTCTTTGACAGGAAAGAAAATTTCTGCTGCTAACTGCTCTATTAAGTTTTTTACCCTTCATCAGTTTTCAGACTCTTACATAGCACTAGCTTTTTTTATAATTTTTATGCGCTGTCAAGCAGAGCAATGCAGATATCTAAATTTTTGTGGGATTATTGAACAAAAGAAGGCAATCCTTTTATAGGCAGATAGACACCACACAAAACCTTTTTGTTATTACATTCATCACCATCCAAGCGTCATGTAGACAAAGCTGTACTGGCAACCTTGAGAGAGCACTTGTCACCTGCAGAGCCTCAGCTGGCAGGTACACAGCTGATCATGGAGACACACAAAAGATTCAGCAACATTTAGTCAGGTAGAGCCTTCATCTGGTCTGCAAGAAATGCTGGCTGATGTATTCAGAATCAAAATCTAGCCAGAAAATTACTCCTTTCACTGATCAAGATAAACATGCAATTTTTCAGAACATGTAAACACCTGAAATGGGAGCAAGCTGTAATGATTTTCATTCACAGCAGAATTTCTACACAACTCTGTCCCTGTCACTGAGAATCAGGTAGGAGCATGCACACTTACTGACCAAAATGAGAAGAAAACAACCTTGCCTTGAACACCTCTAGGGATGGGGCAGCCACAGCTTCCCAGGGCAACCTCTGCCAGTGACTCAGCATTCTCATAGTAAAGAATTTCTTCCTTATGTCTAGTCTAAATATGACCCTCTCCAGTTTATACACATTGCCCCTAGTCCAATCACCACAAGTCTTTGTAAACAGTCCCTCTCCAGCTTTCTTGTAAGCTCCTTTCAGGTAGTGGAAGGTTGCTATAAGATCTCCTCAGAGCCTTCTCTTCTCCAGTCTGAACAAGTCCAACTCTCTCAGCCTGTCCTCATATGAAAGGTGCTCCAGCCCTCAGATCACCTTTGTAGCCCTCCTCTGGATCTGTTCCAACAGGGTCTCACAAGGTAGGGATAATTTGTATGGATAAGTGCTCATCAAAAAAGTATGGTTTGCAGTGTCTTGCCCTTCAAATTTACATGCATTAATGAAAGGAAATATTTAGACTGTTTATGGGCTGCTGAACTCAAAGTGCAGTCCTGCTCTAAAATTCATACATAAAATTGGCAGTTATTCAGCTGAAATGGTTTTCATGAAGAAACATCTTTTTTTCAAAGATGGTTTTAAGGTCTCTATTTATTTCAAAACCAATTTCATTATTTCAAATGCTCTCATTTCTATGCTTAAGAAAATAAAAATATTAAAAAGTAACCACAAGCCTCATTTAAGAATGGGATAACATTACAATTCTCACTTCCTAGTCATGATTTTCTGCCCTTTTTGTACATTAATTGAGAAGTTAGTATCTTTCCTCTTCCCTCTTTCCCTTTCTTCCTCTTTATTAAGGTGGGCTGTTTTCTGTTCCTATTCAGTGCCATACCTACAGTGTGAGTGGTGATTTCTATTGGGAAAGCAATTTCTTTCCTTGCTTTCTTCTGAGCTACCTTACTAAATATCATTACAGGAGGAAACACTGAATTCCTTCTGGGAAGAGCAAGGACTCTTTACAGACTTGCTTGGACTTTATCCTCCAGCGATGAAGTAACAAGAAGTCTTTGTCCTTAGGGCTTATCTGGTTCTTCTGCATTAAATGATGATCTATACTCTTTATTTTAAATTTAGAATGTCATTCTGTCAAACCAGAGAGTCTACAGGTTGCATTTCTAAGCAAACAAGCAGCCTAGATACAATCACTTTATGGCAAGGATGTAACTTTCAGACTGGTACTAATTCACTAGTTAATGACAGAAAAAATATGCCTTAACTAAAAAGGGGGGCTGATGTGAAGATAATCTGAGTACCACAGAGGGTAGGTGATAGGCTTTAATCATTCAAACATCCTCTGAAAACCTCATATTGCTTTCAGTAATGAAAACAAGAAACAATTATGAATATAGAGGGCAATCTTTAAAGTGAATGGCTAATATTAATGACAAATAAATGCACTTAATAGAACTTTTTGTATTGTCCTTCCAATAGCCCTGCTTGAAAAGATTCAGATTGCACATTTGCAGTCATAAAAGATTAGTCAATCCACAGTGTCACATGTAAAGAACAATAAGAAATGAATCTAAAATAGCTCAGCACAAACTTTTATTGTTTGTCAACTGCTTAGAATGAAATAGCTCAGGCAAGGTCTAAGATGAAAATACCTGTTACATACAATTATTACTGGTAAATTGTACTTCAGAGTATCCCCCAGATATGTGGGTTCTTCATATGACTATGGTGACACAACTTATTCAGCTCAGTAACTCGTTGTTACCTGAATAGTATTTTGAGGTTGCTAGTCAGAAACATAGCTTCTCTAAAAATGTAAATTCCATTTAATGCTAGATTATCACTGGATTTTAATTGAACCTTACCTTAAAATTTACTGTAGTTATTCTACAATGTTAGAATACTTCATTGTTTTATGTTGGTTTTCTCCTAAGGTTTGCTCCTCACATTCGGGTGACTGTGTAGTGAAAGCTACTGGAACTGTAAATTCCAATGTAGGGACAAATCTCCAGCCTCCTCACCACCTTTGTTGTCCTTCTCTGGACACACTGCAGCACTTGAAAGAAAGCTTGTAGTGAGAGGTCCAAAACTGAACATAGGATTCAAACTGTGACCTCACCAATGCCAATTAAAGGGACATAATCTCTTCCCTCGTCCTGCTGGCCACACTGTTTCTGATACAGGCCAAGGTGCCACTGGCTTTCTTGGCCACTTGAGCAGACTGCTAGTTCATATTCAGCCTGCTGCCACCCAGCACCCCCAGAGCTTTGTCTGCCAGGCAGCTTTCTAGCCTCTCTTTCCCAAGCCTGTAGCACAGTATGGGGTTGTTTTGTCGTAAGTGCAGGACTCAGCATAGTTGATCAACCTCATACTACTGGTCACAACCCACAGGTCCAGCCTGTTCAGATCTCTCTGTGGAGTGTTCTTACCATCAAGAAGATTGACACTTCTGTTTTGTGTCATTGCAAAACTTATTAAGGGTACACTCAATCCCTTCATCCAGGTCATCGATAAAGATATTGGACAGAACTGGACCTGACACTGATCCCTGGAGAACACCACTTGTGAACCGCCTCCAGCTGGATTTAACTCCACTTATAACCACTCTTTGGGCTTAGGCATCCAGACAGTTTTTTACCCAGCAGAAGGTATGCCTGTCCAGGCCATTGGGAACAAGTTTCTCAAGGAAAATACTGTGAGAAATGGTGTCAAAGGCCTTGCTAAAACATAGAATCATAGAATGATTGAACAGTCAGGTTGGAAAAGACCCACCGGATCATCGAGTCCAACCATTCCTATCAAACACGAAACCATGCCCCTCAGCACCTCGTCCACCTGTGCCTTAAACAACTCCAGGGAAGGTGAATAAACCACCTCCCTGGGCAGCCTGTTGCAGTGCCCAATGACCCTTTCTGTGAACTTCTTTTTCCTAATGTCAAGCCTAAATCTCCCCTGGTGGAGCTTGAGGCCATTTCCTCTTGTCCTGTCCCCTGTCACTTGGGAGAAGAGGCCATTAGTCTCCTTTCTATAAACTCATTTCAGGTAGTCATAGAGAGCAATGTACATAGGTACACTATATTCACAGCCTTTCCCTTGTGCACTAAGCGGGTAAGTTTGTCATAGAAGGAGGTGGTTGATTCGCCTTCCCTGGAGGTGTTTAAGTTACGAATAGACGAGGTCCTGAGGGACATGGTTTAGTGTTCGGTGGGAATGGTTGGACTCGATGATCTGATGGGTCCCTTCCAACCCGGTGATTCTGTGATTATGTGATTCTGTGAGATCAGGTTAGTTAGGCAGTACTTGCCTTTGATAAAGTGTTGACTGGACCTGATCACCTGGTTATATTGTCCTCACCTGCTCCATGATACTCCCTCCAATCCTTCTTGTAAATGGGTGCAACATCTGCCAGCCTCCAGTCAAGTGGAACATCCCCAGTCAGCCAGGACTTCTGGTTGGCAATGGAAAAGGGTTTGGTGAGCACCTCTACCAGCTCTCTTAATACCCCTGAGTGGATCCCATCTGGCCTTATAAACTTGTGAATGTCTTATTGGCTGAGCAAGTCTCTAACCTATTCTCTTGGATCATTGGAGCTTTGCTCCACTCCCCCTCTGTGTCTTCTGGCTCAGGAAGCCAAGTAAGTACCCTGAGAACATCTTACCTTACTGTTAAAATCAAGCCAAAGAAGGCATTAAGCATCTCAGTGTTATTCTCAGCCTTTGTCACTATTGTTGCCCCTAAATCCAGTAAATGGTAGAGGTTGTCTTTGGCTCTCCTTTTGTTTTCAATATATTTGTAAGAACATTTTTTTATTATCTTTCACAGAATTGGCCAATTTAAGCTCTAGTTGGGCTTTAGCCCTTCTGATTTTCTCTCTGTATGATCTCACTTCATCCTTGTAATCTTCCTGAAATGCTTCCTCTTTTTTCCAAAGCTCATATACTTTCCTTTTTTTTTTTTTTTCTGAGATCCACTCAAAGCTCTCTACTCAGCCAGCTTGGTTTTATTCCTTACCAGGTCATTTTTTTGGCATGTGGGTGCTTGGACTTCTAAGAACAACAAACATAGAAAAGTTACTAATGAAAGTAGTTTTCTACAAGGATCCTCTTATAGAGGCAAGTCTCCAAATGAGTGAGTGATATGCCCTCTACTCTCTAAAGAAATGGTATGGACCTACAGGGCCATACCATTGCACAAAATCTAAAGCACTGCCAGCTGCAGCCATGAAACTGGTCACACCACTGTCACAGAAATGGGCAGTATTTTGGACACCTGGATGACGTTTTTATATGGAACTGGCCAAGACAATAAACCTTTGTCTTGATGTACTTGATTAATGCATCATCTACCTCCATAGTCTACAGTCCTAACCCAAGCATTTGAAGGTATATTCCCTCTGAGATCCTTAACTCCTGCACTTATTAAAATAACATGGCACAAATATCCTTGAAGCGTGTTGGGATCTGAGAATGCTGACTCCTTGGATTAATGGACAGATTAGAAGTGCTTATAAATGGGCATTTAAAACCACTTCCTTCAGAGGAAAAAAAAAATCATTAAATTTGATCCAGCAATCAAGGAAGGAAATGAACTAAATTTGAAAAGTAAATAACACTATTAGTAAGGCAGATAACTTTGATAGAACAGTACATACGTATACTGTATATCTCTGAAATAAATATTTATAAACATGAAAGTGCACAATACACTTTTTGCATTAGGATTTATTCAAAAGGATAGCATGAATGAAAACACATGGATAGAAATGTTAAACAAGACAAAGGTCAATCAAAAGAAATATTATTTCATCTAAAATAGTGCATTTGTACGACTGCAGATACACACACACGTACATAGACACGCCAAATTACTTAGCCCGCAAGCCAAACTGCTTGTTTTGCTTGTTGAGCAAATCCTGCATACTTGTGTGTCTCACATTTGCATTTCCATAGCACACTAAGTACTTCAATGCATACATTCACATAAAAACCAGTACTTAACATCTGAGCATCTCTTTTCTTCTTGTGCAAGATTCTCAGTCTTTCTATAAATTATACTATGTCTGGAGAATCAGTCAAGGAAGAAGGGGATTATACTTGGGTGTGTCTATGGGTACATATTTAACTCTGTCACACTGGTCAGTTCAACACCATGGAAATTCACTGGAATAGGGGTTGTCATCTGGGACACTGCTGTCACTTATGATAAGAAAAACATTGCAGCCGACTAGTATGCAGCTGTGAACTCAGAAGTGTCATTTATACATAGTCATACATAGTCATCCTGTGTAAGCATATGAGAGGAGCATCTTGAGAAGTATTTAAAATCAGGGGCATTTCTTTCCACATCTGAAGTGCATATTTGATATTCCACTGCACAAAAAAGCTGAAAAACTATTAATATTATCCTGTAAAAGAAAATTTACAAGCCAGATATGAGCAGAGAAGATGATCTAGTACTATAGATCTAGTATCCACAGGTTTTCTTTTACTTAAAATTTAACATCAAATACAATGAATAATGAACAGGTTTATCACAGAACATTACATATCACATGCAAATATTCAGTATGCATCAT
Organism: Piaya cayana; assembly: GCA_013389865.1. Lineage (NCBI taxonomy): Eukaryota > Metazoa > Chordata > Aves > Cuculiformes > Coccyzidae > Piaya > Piaya cayana. The sequence goes on along the minus strand of WAAB01013275.1, from coordinate 50,499 downwards.
GAGAGCACTGAGATATGGTCTGTATGACAGTGATTGAATATTCACATTTCATAGTGTTCCAGAAATCTCACATTCCTCTAACCAGTACTCTACAATGTCTGCGAGTGTTTCAGTGTGTTGCATGCTGCTAATCATGATATTTAACAAAAGATAAGAAACAGCTTGGGCAAATATGAAGTTCAAGGATTCTGCATATTTTATTTAATTTCTGGAGCCACTGTTCAGTGGGTAACATACTAACATACAAAGTCATAACTGATTTATAAAATGTAATACAACAAGGAAATAACAAAATGATAGTTTTATATAGGATCATCAGTTCACCTTGGAAGGGGCTGCAGGAGATGCTCTGTGTAGACTTGTAGGTGCCATTAAATATATGTAAATCATAAAAATGATCCTTGCTACTTGTTATGGTACTTCTAGTACTTGCTGTACTGCTTATAATATATGATCCAGCTGGATAGGGAATAGAAGAGGAAATAAATAAGAAGATAGATTAATTTTTCTTAAGTAATTTAAAAGTAGGCAAGACAGACCTTCTGATTCTAATGCTTAAATTGTAATTTACAGTGATGCTGTCTTGGGTTTGAGTGGTAGGTTGTTATTAGTGAGGGTAGTGGGGTAGTAGGAGTGACTTCTGTGATAAGCTGCTAGAATCTTCTGTGTTTGACAGAGCAAAGATAGAACCTCAGCTGGCCAAGGCTGAGCCCATCAACAACAGTGGTAGAACCTCTGATATAACATACTTAAGAAGGGGAGAAAAATCCTGCCCAACTGCAACAGGACCTGGAGAACAGGATTGAGAATATATGTGAGAGACAATTCTGCAGACACCAAGGTCAGAGGAGGAGGAGGAGAAGATGCTACAGACAGAGCAGAGATTACCCTGAAGGCTGTGGGGAAGTCCATGGTGAGACAGGTAGTTGGTTGATTTATAGCCCATGGAGATTAATGAGGGATTAATATCCACCTGCAGACCATTAAGTAGCTCATGCCAGAGCAAGAAGATGCCTAGTGGAAGCTGTGACCTTGTGGGAAGGTGGTACTGGAGCAGAGTCATTGCAGGACCCTGTGAACCTGTGACGACAGAGCAGTACACATTGGAGAAGGTTAGTGGCAATATTTCTGATGCCATGGCAAACCCACACTGGAGCAGTTTGTGAAGAACTGCAGTCTGAGTGAAGACCTCAGTTTGGAGGAGTTTGTAGAGGACTGTTCCCTGTGGAATGGACTCCTTACTGCAGCAGGGGAAGAGTGTGAGGAGTCCTCTCTTTGAGTAGGAAGGAGTCCTAGTGGTAAAGTATGATGAACTGACTGCAATCCCCATTCTTCATTCCCCTTTGCTACTGCAGGCAAGGAAGTAGAGACCCTGGGAGTAAAATTACACCAACGAGGAAAGGAGAGGTGTGGGTAGGGCATTTTAAATTTTTTTATTATTATTTCTCATTATCCTACTCTAACTTGATTGTTAAGAAATTAGATTGAATTCCCCATGCTGAGCCTGTTTTGCCCAAAATGGTATTTTCTGAGTGGTCTCTCTGTCCTGAACTTGACCCTCTTTTTTACTTGGTTATTTACACAGACTACTCCTTCAAAGTGTCCTGTACACTAATATTAGCCAGAAGAATACGGTGTTTTATCATAAGAATAGGCAGAAAAATGTACTACTATTGATCTGCAGTTGGTTCTCCATTTTCTCAGTTTAATCACTGACTGTATCAAAAGGAACATAAAGAAAATGCCTTTAAGTACAACATATAGCTGACAGATCAAGTCTAAATATGTTGAGTATAGAACTATGGTTATCATATATCAGCTGAAACCTTGATGGATCCTCCACAAAACAGCAATGAAATTGTTCATAAAAAATAAACGCAAACCAGAAAATATCAAGGCCTTTTCTACATAGTTTAATCAGATTGTACAGCTGCATTAAGTTGAATGCAAATGGGAAAATTACCCTGCATGCATCTACTTGTATATCTAATGATATGATAATATGTGCTCTATCACTACACAGACTTGGTACCATGCTGTGACTGCATTTCTAGCCTCCAATGCACAACATATTTTGACTCTTTGTAAGGCTCTGTGTTTCACTCAGATCATTTATTTTTCAGCTGTTCTTTCTTTTCTTCTGTCTGTGTGCATGCATCATTAAGAAAAGATTTTTTTTTTTTGTCTCAAAGTGCATGTGAATTATAGAAATGTACTGCTAATCAGTTCGGAGGCAGGACAGGGACATTACTGCAAAATGGAGGTGGGTTCCTACCATGTTACCCTAATGTGAATTAAAATCGGCTTAAAAAAGCATCCTGCTTTTTCACTGAGTGCAGTTTCACGGAAGTCAATGTGTTTAGACAGAGCTTATATGATCGAAGAACTTAAACTCTTGATTTTTCCTACTGATAATAGTTAATAAATATTTCCTGCTTTCTTATGGAATTAAAATAGAATTCTTTTTTTTTAAATACTTCTTAGGCAATGGGTTAGTGGATCCTTTTTCTTTAAAGGTTAACTTCTGACCTCAAGTGCAATGGCAAAACTTTTGCTGACAATGATGACTCCTTTGTTTGGGAATGAAATTTTGCTCTTGGCACACTCATAAAAACAGCACTTAGTTAATAATATGTGGAAAAGATCTGAAATGTGTAGGCCATATTCCATTTTAGGGGTTAAGGTTAACAATATTGCCATGTAAAATAGCTCTATACTTGGTCTCAGGTGTCAGGGAGACTTACTCTGATTATTATAAATACGTTCAAAATAGGATGAAAGTCTACAGCATGGTTTCTTTTGTTTGTTTGTTTGGGTTGGTTTTTTTTTTGTTTGTTTTTTAATGAAAAGCTCATAATATGTATCTGTAAGATACAGTTTTTTAAAATAGTTAAGGAAGAAAATCTTTGAGTGCAGCACCACCAGCTTACCAAAAACTTATCTGTGAACTGTATTCAAATTGTTCTAGGAGATATAAATGAAGCTGATGGCCCTGGTTGTAAGTTACACTGTTTGCAAGGGATTATCTTTCCAAATCATATTGCAGCTATCAGCGGAAGGGAAGGCTTGCTTACTAGAATTTTTTCAGGTCTAGTTTTCACTGAGCTACCCCAAAGCAATGATTGACTTGTCCTTTCTTTAGCGTCACACTTGTTTTCTAAAGTGCTAGCTATGTCTGCTCCTCTAGTTGCAAATCTCAGTTCTTGGTGCTTTGGGTTAGAGAAAAGGCCCTCTTTTGCAAATGGAATATAGACTATCTTACTGTGACAGTGGCTACCATCACTCTTGGTTAAACTTCTCTCTTTGCTTTCCTTACCATAACAGGTAACACATTATACTACTTGGAAGAGGCATTGAGTGAAATCTTAGACCTTTCTAAAGGAGGTTAATGTTCCCCAGGACTTACTGTTGATGCCAGCTGTGTTTAATATCTTTATTAATGGGATAGATGAAGACATTACATGCACCCTCAGTATGTTTGTAGGTGACACCAAGTTGGGCTAGAATTGTGGTCTGCACAAGGGAAGGAAGGCTCTGCAGAGGGATCTGGACAGGCTGGATCAATGGGCCAAGGCTAGCTGTATGAGATTCAGCAAGGCCAAGTGTTTTGTAAGGCACTTGAGTCAAAACAAACCCATACAATTGTACAGACTTAGGGAAGTGTGGTTGGAAAGCTACCCAATGGAAAAGGACCTGAGGATATTCCTTGACAGCTGGCTGAATATGGGCCACAGATGTGCCCAGGTAGCCAATAAGGACAACAGCATCATGGCTTCTATAAGAAATGATATGGCCAGCAGGACTAGGAAAGGGTTTGTACCCCTGTGCCTGGTACTGGTGAGGCCACATATCAAATCCTGTGGATCCCTCATTGCAAGAAATATATTGAGGTGCTGGAGCATGTGCAAAGAAGAGCAATGAGGCTGGTGAAGGTTATAGTGCACAATTGTTATGAGAGGTAGCTGAGGGAACTGAGGTTGTTTAGTCTGGAGAAAAAGAGGTTGAGGGGAGACTGTATTGATTTTTACAACTACCTGAAAGGAGATTGTGGCAATATAGGTGTTGGTCTCTTTCTCCTTAGGATAAGAAGAAACAGCCTCAAGTTGTGCCAGGGATGTTTTATTGGATGTTAGGAAAAATTTCTTCACTAAAAATGTTGTGAAGCATTGGAACACATTGCCAAGGTAAGCTGTTGAGTCACTATCCCTGGACTTGTTTTTAAAAAATGTAGATGTGTCATTTAGGGACATTGTTTAATTATGTACTTGGAAGTGTTAGGTTTGTGGTTAGATTTGATCATCCTAAAGGTCTTTTCCAACATAAATAATTTGATGATTCTATGAATCAGTAAAACTTGGACTGTGGAAAAAAATAATTCTTCGTCATAATCATCATCTTCATCATCATGATGACCTACTAATAGACTATTAAAACCTTTCCCACTGTGGCAATACCTCTTTATCTCACAAATATATTCTGTATAGTTTGGAAGCAATCACCCCCTGTACTTGGCTTTGGCGAGGCTGCACCCTGAATTCTGTGTTCAGTTTTGAGCCCCTCACTACAAAAAAGACATGGAGAGGCTGAAACGCTTCCAGAGAAGGGCAATAAAGCTGGTGAAGGGTCTGGAGAGCAAGTCTTGTGAGGAATGGCTGAGGGAACCAGAGCTGTTCAGTCTGGAGAAAAGAAGGGTGATGGGAGACCTCATCGCTCTCTATAACTACCAGAAAGGAGACTGCAGTGAGGAGAGAGTGGGTCTCTTCTCCCACTTAGTAAGCAATAGGACAAGAGCAAATGGCCTCAGGTTGTGCCAGAGGATGGTTTAGACTGGGTATTAGGAAATACCACTTGACTGAAAGGGGTTGTCAAGCATTTGAACAAGATGCCCAAGCAAGTGGTTAAGCCACCACTTCTAGAGATATTTAAAATACATGTAGATATGGTGCTTAGGGAAACAGCTCATTTGTGGATGTGGTAATATTAGGTTTACAGTCTGACTGGATGATCTTAAAGGTCTTTTCCAAAGTAAATATTTCTTGCCCTCTTCTCCCAAGTGACAGGGGACAGGACGAGGGGGAATGGTCTCAAGCTCCACCAGGGGAGATTTAGGCTAGACATCAGGAGGAAGTTTTTTACGGAAAGGGTCATTAGGCATTGGAATATGCTGCCCAGGGAGGTGGTTGATTCGCCTTCCCTGGAGGTGTTTAAGTCACAAGTAGATGAGGTCCTGAGGGACATGGTTTAGTGTTTGGTGGGAATGATTGGACTCGATGATCCGATGGGTCTCTTCCAACCCGGTGATTCTGTATTTCTGTATAAAACATGTTGCAACCATCCTTTGGAGATCTGTAGGTGTATGAGTCATGTAAGTTTTGATTATATGTGGCTATGATCTACTGTGAACAAGTCAAACTTTGGTTAATCAACTCCTTCACTGAGATATAGGTTCTAGTAGGTAAATTTATTGAAGAATAATTGGATATCATCTTCATGCTCTTGCAAAAGGATCTTTTCTCACTATTCTTTTGTCATGCAGAAATTGTAATTAAAAAACCCAAAACTGAAACAAACTTTGTGGACTAATCTTAATTTGAATTTTATATTTATGAAAATTTATGAAGTATTATGCTTTTATATTTATTACAGCTTTAAAAAGATAAATTAATGTTATAAATTTGACTTGTAGTTTCAAAAACTCATTTCACAGTTCCATTAAGTTTGACACACTGACATACTTTTCCTTCCACACATTGTCTCACAACAAAATATACCAAGAGTACAACATCATATCAGAAGAATAATTCTTCCTCTCCACTTCACCATGTCTCCTAGTGTGACAGAAAAAAATATATTTTGACAGGATTTAATGCACCCATAATTAAAAAAAAGAAACAAACCCAAAAACTTAGGTATTATTGCTAGTGGATTGTGACAAATAGGGTATTGTGTTAAGAGTAATCAGAACTGATATTGGGGAAGCCATCTTTAGGGCAGTTATAAGAATGCTGCTTAGTTCTGCATAGCCCTGAGTACTGTTCAATCATGCATAGCCTTTTCTATGGCTGGTTTAAAGTCCAGTCCAGCTGAATCAACAGGTTGTGCAAGAAATGTCGGACTTAGAATTGGTATCAGATTTAATGATAACCAGTGATCAAAAGGTTAAATTACTTTGAGTGTAGGCATAGATTAAATATAGGAATAGATTTGTGGAACTGCTTGAGGTTTTCTTTAAAAGTTTTAAAGAATAAATAGAAGTGTCCCAAGAAAGAAGATAAGTGATTTTTATGATCAATGGAGAAACGTGAAGCATCACTTCTGAGGGAGAACTGAAATTAGACAGTGGAGACAAATTATCAAGGTGGATTCTAAAGAAGAGTAATGAACATGAGAGCCCATGGAAAACACCATGGAAACTTTTCAAATAAAGAGTGCACCAAGAACTTCTCAAAGTAAAAAACACCTATTGTATAATGTTTATAAATATATGATTATTTTGTGGGGGTTTTTGACACTCACTTGAGGTAATGGTCCAACTCTGAGATGTTAATAAACCCTAGAGGTACCCATGGTCTGGTGAAAATAGTTTAACTAGCCATGCCAATGGGCTTCTTCATAGGCTAAACAGCAGCAAACACAGTATCTCCAGTTGAAAATAAAGGTGTCCTTCCTTATATGCATTTATGTGACACAGTTGAATACAACTATTAGATGGATCATTTTTAACTGTTAGGTAGTTCATACAAAGTGGTTTAGAGACACTTTTAGCAGCCTTAATTTTTAGTACAAATGTCTTGCTTGGGTGATTTCAAAATATTGAACTCCTGGAAAAAGCAGAGGGCTACATTCATCTTCACTGCACCCTGGGGTGGTAACGCTGCAGCAATTTGCCACCTGCTGCAACTATTTTGCATCTGTGGCATTTACTGAGATTTGTCTTAAAGGTGGAAAGTTTTGCTTTGCAGTCTTACACGTAAATTAGTGAGTTATTATGCACTTGTTGGTTGCTATGTTAGAATATTCTAAGTGGCAGCTTTGTGAAATATTTGTCAAAAAAAATCCCTAAAGGCAAAACATAATTTGCCCCCTAGGAAAAGATACAGAATCTGCATCTGTAAAGATACCCGATTATATATGACATCATTTGAAGAAAGGGAAATTATAATGCACTTGTGTCAAAATAAGACAAATAAATCACTTAGCTTAGTTATTACCTCTGCAAAATATATTTATTTTACTAATAGTTTTCTGTGAAAAATGTTATAAATTTTGCCATGTAAAGAAATACAAACCCACAGTTTAGACTGTGTAAATATACTAGCAGTAAAAGAAATTTTAAAAGATCTTAAGAATTGATTCTTTATTTTTCAATATATTAACTCTTTCCCTACTACGATTCAGTTTTTTTGTCTTATCCTTTGATTTTCTTCACAGTATTCAGCATAAGCCTGGGGCTTTTTTATGTATCACCTCCATTCCATTTGCAGATGAACAGACTGTATAAAGTGCCTCATAATGTCACTGACTTCACTGATCTTGAAGCCTCAGGCAAACAACTAGCAGTTGAGGAGAAATATATAAGACATGATAATTTTTATCTTTGAGCTGCAGAACACTTTGTCTTCTGAAACATCTGAAAAACACAATTCTGCTCAAGCTGGTAAACATCTAGATCTTTAAATCTCATAGGGAAAAAAAAGAAGATTTATTAATTTGTTTCCCCCAACTTGATCTCTCATAGTTGTAGATTATTACTCCAACTGCTTTAAAACCAACACCAAATAATTGGATTAAAGCAATGCTGTCGAATACCCTATTGATGTAATACAAGAACTGTTTTTATACTGTCACTCTGAAAGAGTCCTCCTGTGAAATTGCTAAGCTATTGACAACAGTAGATCAGCAGAGAGACCTGTGGTGTTGGTTGGCAGCAGGCAGAATATGAGCCATCAGTGTGATCAGGTGGCCAAGACCCATTGGCAGAAACAGTGTGGCCAGCAGGACCAGGGAAGAGTTTGTGTCCCTGTACTCTGCATTGGTGAGGTCGCACCTTGAACCCTGTGTTCAGTTTTGGGCTCCTCACCACAAGAAAAACATTCTGGTGCTGCAGTTTGTCCAGAGAAGGGCAGCAAAGATGGTGAAGGGGCAGGAGAACAAACATTGGGAGGTATAGATGAGAGAACAAGGGTTGTTTAGCAGCAGTTTTGCTCTTTCCAGGATGAAGTAAATTCCTTTGAGAAAACAACATTTCTTCACAAACTCACTATAAAAGATGAAACAATGCTAACAGAAGTGTTAGTAAGCCCTTAGCGTAACTGGCTGTTGGTGCATGCTACCACTTTGCCTCAGCATGTCCCTGTGAGCTGCCTCTAGATACAGGCACCAGCAGCACCAGTCAACAATTTAACACAAAACGTATTCAACATTAGACAACAGGGAGTCCTATTTTTAATACCATGTAATCATCCACACCTTTCTTATGCTAATGAACTAGTGATATGCTTTTAAGCCATACCATCTAATTTTGACTTAGAGTAGTTTAGTGATGAATGATTTGTTCATGTGAAGAAAAGTAAAGCAAATCAACATTGCCTAAAGAATTTGCAGTCCAGGGTATTATTGTACTTTTGACTGAGCAATGTCTAAACTTCTACACCATCCTAATGTTACAGCAGTCCCAAAAAGCATGACAGAAAATGTAAAATTTATAACAATTTTAATTAAGTTTCTTAGGCAAATATACTTGACTGTTAAATCTGTTCAGAAATACAATGGATGTGCCATCATCTTTTTACTTACAGAGAAAGATCATTTAAACAATGCAAGACAAAAGGAAGCTAGATATGCATAGGGTATTTTATAATACTGCCAGTTTTATGGGCAAGTGCATGAAAGAAATTCACATGCAGCATGTTCGGTCATGTAAAGTGTATTATTTTAAAAGATATTTTAAAATTATTTCTTGCATTTCTGTATTTCAGTTTCTCCCTCTATGGATTGTCAGTATGCCCTTACATCCAAGCAATTTTCTCTTTCAGACAATTTTCATATATAAAACAGGAAACTACAAAACATTTTTCTTTTTAATCTGGCCTTTTTTTTTATTGTGGTGGTGCTTTTGTGGTTGACGCCTCCACTGAATAATCCAAAGAGAGGAAAAGGTTCTTCTTGATCTTAAAAACTATTTTTCAGCATATTCATTAGAGACACTTTGTGTCTCCCCTTTTTTTCCTTATCAGTCTAAATGAGGTTTATGCAGATGAATGTATACCCATCTGCTCCACTGAGATCCCATAATAATTCTGCATTCAGACCAAGATTCTGCTATGCCCCTAAATTAAGGAAGTGCCAAAATCCAAAGATAAAAAATGAAAATGGGATTTTCTACAGAAAAAAAAAGTGAAACACTGTCTCTTTAATGGTTGCATCCTTTTGTTGGGCTAAAGATGACTTGAAATTTTTAACTATATAAAAGTATTCTGATACATGTGTAAAACATGCTTGCTTAAATCCATCTGCACTGCCATTGCTTGACAGTGAAATAAACTGAATAACCATGTAACAGAGTAAACTGTCAATGCTTCAAGAGGATGCACACTACCACAGCTGCCCCACATAGTGTGGAAACAAGATCAGCTGCTGAATGATAAAGAAAATGTTGTCCTTACAGATTCCATCTCAGTGGCACACCACTCATTTTCTGCCAGAGGTCCCCTCTAATCTACTCTTCCTTTCCCATCACACCTTCCTTTGTCTGGGTTTTTTTTTTGTTTCAAGCATTCTTATTTTGCTGTTAATAGTTTTATCTTTAATCTGTGTGTTTTATTTTTCTTCTCTTATTTTAAATGTTCTTCAATGTACAAATTCTTGATCCCTTTTAGTAATCCTATGTCACAGCTGAAATCCTTCTATTGTGAAAGTAACTTCTATTACGGATTCACAGAAAGAATAAGAAAGAAAATTATAGATATTACTGCTGCCAAGGCAATACATTGTGGCTAGAAAAAATTAAATATCCACAGTACTCCTAACCTGCATTAAAAAAAATTGCATGCTACTTTAAAAACAGGAATGTAATCAGTATTGCTTTCATACTTATGCTTTGATAATAACTGTTTACTTACATTATGAGACTATGAAGAGTATGATGCAAAAGCAAATTCCGTATTTCAATCTGCACTGGTTTTCTTAAAAAATCACAAGATTTCTACTTACCAGGGAATTTGTACACAGCTGGAAAGCTGCAACCGTTGTGAGATAAAATTAATTATATTATTGTGCTGTTAGTCCTTCAAATCAAGACACCCAGAGGTGGAATATGTTTCACACTTGCTGCACAGAAACACAAGAATAGAGTGAGATTGAATAAAAACCTAATTGACTTCTCTTCCCCTTTTTCTATCAACAGTTACATAAACATGTTCAAGAATCATTTCAGCTTGAGAAATCACATCCAGTCAAAATCAGAAGGAAATAAAAGGTTACACTGGAGCTTAAAAAGCATTGTGTAACACAGCATATTTTGATAAATCAGTATCAGCTCCTTTAACCACCTGCCAGTGTGGAAACAGTTCTAATCTACACATTATCACCTGCATATGTGTTTCAACTTTGAAACAAGAGGTGCCTAGAGTTTCCTCCCTAATTAGGAATCACTTGGTAGTTTCAAAGCAGCTGGTGGCTTCTGTGGACTCAGAAGGCAATTGCATACTGTGTAGTTCTGTATCTAGCTTATAGCCTTAAATAAAACTTTATTGATAAACTTTTGTCATTGTGAAGCATCTCAGAAGTTCACGTTTCGGCTCAGCACTCTGTAAGAGCCATTGTGTTTTACCTCCTTGTGGCCTTGTGTTGGCCTTTTAGTTGATTATACCAATTAAAATGCTTTCAAAAAGAGTATTTTCAGATTCACTGATAACACCTCCTAGTCTCGATCTCTCTTCCCCATGCCCCCCAGGCCTCTTTAAGCTTTTCTCAGACAGAAGATATTTTCTTCTAAGCAGTGATGATACAAAAACAATGGTATTAATTGTTGATCCTTCTTGCACTTCCACCCTTTACATTTCAGTTGGGAAAGTATTTGCAGCTGTTAAAATCAGAAGTGTTTTGAACCACAGTGTCTGAGGGACACTGTCCAGAAGTACCACACAACTTTTAGTAGCTAATTGGTCCCTCTGAGTTTTCTGTTTTATGACTGCCATGTTCTCTTCCCTGCACTCTTACACCTGCTCAACCATTCAGCTGGTAATATAAGTGTCAGAAAATAATGAAGCAGAGGTCTTGGTCCCACAGTGTTTCATAGCAAATGGATTAGTCTAATTTATAAACATCAAGCCCTTTTTTGTCTGTAAATAAGTAGACAAAATAACTCAAGTAGTGGCTGGCTCAGACTACCTGTGTAATGCACACATAGACATAACATATGACCTCTGAGCAGCACACGTTGACAGTAACAGCACAGAGTAGCTTGGTCAGATATTGAAGATAACTCATCTGACTTGAAGAATTTGAAATCAGCCATTTCAGTACAACCACCAGTGGGTTGAAATATTCAGGGAATCAAACACACTCACTTTAGAGGTCATACTTACCTCTTTATTTCTACTGAAAAAAAGGAAAGTAATAATCTTAGAACAAAAGAATTCTTGGGTTGACTACATCAGTCTATCAGGGTATTAGATGCAAAGTTAAGGCTAATGAGATCCATACCTTTGTTGTCACAGCACTACTATTTTTGGCTATGTTCAGGCACTGTTTGAGGTATGCCTTTTGTGAGACAGGACAGATAACTGACTTTTTTGTCCAAATATGAGGAAGTCAGAAAAGCTCTGAAACAACTCCGAGCATATACAGCCCCTAGGAATGGCAGAAAGTGTACCAAAATGGTGAAGTCCAGGACAGAATTACAGCTTCTTACCCTTCTTTCAAATCTGAGAAAAAGTGCTTCAGTAAAAAAAAAAAAAAAAACAACCATCCCCTTTATGAAAACCCCTGTAGATTTTTCCTTTAGCTATGACTAGTATTGTATTATGCATCTTTCCCTAAGCTTTCTTGACCTAGGCAAAGTGATTTAAAGAACTAGTTGTTGCTCACTTGCAGAGCTAGTCACATACAATTCACAGATAGGCAAATTTAGCAAGAATGTGAGTAGCAGCATTACCTCGCTGTAACTCTAACTACTTGACCTACAAATTTGATACCGCTGTCAGTTAAGCAGGTCTTATCCTCCGCAAGCTGAACTGTTAACTCTGCAGTCTCATCCTCATCTTTCATGATGATAAGGAAAGTCAAATAATGATTGACATGGAAAGTCAAACAATGGGATGTGGTCCTGTGGCTGAGGAATTACTGGTTAGAAATGGAGTCACTAAGGCTGTTGACTTCCACTTTCTCTGTTCACAGCAATGCTGGCCTCAGCCTTAGAAGTCTGAAGCTAAAAAGCAGGTAGACCATTATCAGAGTGATGAGGTCCAAATTTAAACCATCATCTGTGAGCTTCCCTAATTTTTGTATTTGCTGATGGTTGTGAGATTACTGTAAGTTCAGTGAAAAATCTCCAGAATTTCTCTATTAAAGCATCCACAGGCTATGGTCTTTCTTTCAGTGACCACAGGTGAGACATTCTTTAAATCAGTTCCCAGTCATCTGCTAGCTTTCCAGCTGTGTAAAGAACTAGTATCAAAGTGGCTACTTAAAGTCTAACTACTGATGTAATCTCCTTCTATATTTTTCCTGTGGCTGTCTACAAAACTCAGGTCTAGAGTAGGTGAGGAGACCAATAATTCACTGAATTTTGCTGTGTCACTGTCTCCTGGGATCCCAGCTGTCATCCTTACCTTCAAGCCTTGGACTGTGAACCATGAAGATCACAGTCTTGCTGGCACTAGTAACAACTCTTGTTTAACTGCTGTAGACAGCTTAATGCTAGCATAATGGCATAACAAATGCTGAGCAATGCTGAGCCCTGGCAAGAAAACTCTCCTGGCAAGATCTGTCTGTGCTGGTCAACTAGAGAGAAAACTCAAAAATCCTCAACCATGTTATTAAAGTCAGCTTCCCTGTGGAAAATGAGCAGCTAGATGAAAGCAAAATGAGATAATCCTGAAATACTCCTTAAAGTTGACCACACCAGTGTTAATGACAATGCAAAACAGGATTTTGAAGCATCTGAAGATGAACCTGTTACAATGCTGCCACAGATTTTGAAATAAAATACCTTATTCCAGTTGCTGGTCAGGAGGAAGAAAACTGAATGTGAGAAAATATGCTACTATTTTTCAGGCACCAGATTCAACCTACTCCATTTGCAGTCATTTATGGATCCACGTGTTGTAAGCCAGGCCCATGGACAGACAGAGAAATAAACAGCTGTGTTACACAGGATAAACTGTCTTCACAACCATTTTAACAGACAAGTTTGTAAATCATCCATCCTGTCCTTTCACATTCAAGTCTGGTACTGTTATGCCTAAGAAGTGCAAAGTGGGAAAAATTACACTAAGTTCTTTTGGAAGGTCTTTGATATTTGTAGAAGGAATCACATCAAAGGAAAGTGCTCGTAGTTATTGTTGAAGTCTTTGAAGAGAAAATGAATCCAGAGGAAAAGCTGCTTCTGGACTCTCAACCTGTTTCTAAGATGCCACTCTGCAGAATTTCTAAACTTGTGAGTGATTTTGATCCCAGTCATCCATCATTTAACCAGACAACAAAAGAAGAAGGAAAGAGAATATGAACCTTGTCTCTGCAGCACTGTACAGCAAGGAGCAGAGCTTAAGCACTGCCATGGCAGCTCCTGCTTATTAGCCATTACCAAAGTCATTGCCAGAAGCTTTTATGAAATTCTACCAGTAAAATTGGTAATTATCTTTGAACACCATTCTGGTAGAGGGTACCATTCTGGTAGGGAGGGTTTGCTCCTTTCTGCAGTCATGAAGCTGACCTTGTAACAGCTGAGAAAGTCAGCCTTAGAAAAAACATTCCTGTTTGCTGACCACTCCTGTGCTCTTGTCGGTCTGGATGAATGCTAGTCGGTCTTTTTGGATGCTAATTACTTCTGCATAAGACTTCTGTCAGCTCAGCTAGCAGGACTCCTTCAATGAGTAAAAAACGTGTAGAAAAAATAGGGTTGAAAGAAAGAAAGATGTATAGGAATATGTTAGTGTGGCATAAGCACATTTACAGTGTAAGGGTACTTAAGCTGTATCCAAACATTCACAATATAAATAGTATCTCAATTTTTTTACTAGGTATGTGAAGATTTAAAACTCAAACTAAGGATTTGATTGTTTCACTGTTACATAAATGAAAAGGCGAGTTTAAGAAGTTATTTAAGTGATGTCTTACACTTTTTTTCTAATTGATACAGAGCATTTAAATGCATTAGTTGAAGTAAAAAAACCCAAGAGGAGATGGTATTCTAATAAAATTAAGTAGTTCCTGTAACACTGCTTCTTGCCAGGAAGGTATGAAATCACAAAATACCATTTAGATTTTTTAAGATTTTTTTTGAAAAAAAAAACCCAAAACAAATTTCAGTGGCTGTTATGAAAAAAATATTTTTTTTAAATTTTTTTTGAAAAGTATATGCATCTTTGAACATATTGTAGTGCAATATAAGTCTCAATTCATTTTGCATTTATTAATGAATGTAAAGAAAGATCTGTGGATTATCTCTGGGTTCGGTTCCTAGGTCCTGACCCACTTCCACTGGTCTGACTGTGTGATCCTTGGCAAGTCACTTCTGATCACATTTTGAAATGTTCATTTCCATCTGAAAACACAAGCAGATGCCTAAAAAGTTCTTCAGAAGTGGTGAGCCACCCAAGTACCATCCAGTTGAATGCACAATGTAGTATAATTGTGAAATATATGTTTATTGGTTTCATGTGATTTAATACCATGTAAGATACTAAAAACACTTTAAACCACACTGTCTAAAAAGTAGCCTTTTTTAATTTAATGCAATATTATTCTAACTAGGAACAGTCCAAAATAATTTTTCTAAAATTCTAAAATAAGACCATATTGGTTTAGAAAAATAATCTTTATTCTTCCTCTAACTTATTGAAATGTATTAAATCTTTATATTTGAGTGCACGTTGTGCATCTGAATTTACACATATTATATTAAATAAAGGTCACATCAATATTCCTGTAATGCTTCAGATGTGACTGGAAGCTAAGGTTTTTATTAAATAGTCTTAAGTAGTTTCTGGCAGGATTTTTCTTGGAGAACTTCTGTCATATATATAGTTGAATTTGTTTATCTAAACAATATCCCAGATTTTGGAAAGTTATGTACCTGTGCCTCTAGTAAACAATTATATTTTCAAGTAAGACATTTTATCTAAAATCTTTAGATTCATAGAGCAAAATTCTCATCTGTATATGCCCATAGCATTAACATGATCAGTCATGTGGATTTACACTAGAGCACATACACTGCAGAGTTTTCTCTCCTTATGTATGTGTTCTTTCACACCTCTAATGAGACCTCTGTGGTTTTCCAGTATGTATAGTTAGTCAAGTTCAAACCAAAGGAGCAAGGAGCCAGATTATGAAGTTAATATATTTTCAATTTTATTGAAAAAACTTTACTTATATCTTTAAGAATATGAACGATATGCTTGACTTCAAGGTCATTGAAAATCACTCACTTTCCTCTAATAGTGTTTTCCAGCTGGATGAAATTGCCATTCAGCATCTTAGGAATTTATTTGGAATAAGCTGCAGCTTTTGTGCTTGAAATGTAATTTCAGAGTGCTGTAAATACATTAATTCCCCACTGGGGTTTGAAAGCATTTCAAAATATTGTGATGTCATTTTCAGTTATTTTCAATGGTCAAACATCAGTGTCAACTTAGAGATTTCTTCATCATTGTAAACTAAGACCAAAATCTATTAGGGGAGATAAAGTTTCAGCCTGATTGTATCAGATGAACCTTTTTTTTTTTTTTTTTTTTGTGGTGGTTCTCCTTTACATTTTGATGCTGAGATGTGCATAGAAGTATGCATTAATCATAATCTTTTAATGTGTTTTCTGGTTCATGCTCCAGAAACTATTGTGTCCTCAGAAAGATCCAGGCTGAAAAACTTAGTATCAGTTGCAAGAAAACATTTGATGTAGTTGTAGACGTTATGAACTTTGCTTTATAAAATATTCTCTTTCTCATATGAATTTCTGTTTGGTAACTGCTTATACATATGAGAATGGAATATCTGAGATATTTTTGGTAGCACCCATGCTATATGATGGGCTGGAAACACTCATCAGAAACTCAGGCAAAGAAGCACAGCACAAAGTTCAGATGTTCTAAATGACCATTAGAAATTTGGAAACAATTCTGTACCTGTATCAGTGCAAGAACAATTTAGAGCATCCTCACTGTCATAATAACATCAGAACTAAAGCAATGTCTAGCCAGCTATCTTCTCTCTGACCATTCATACTCTGAGTGCATAACAGCATCACAGTGAGGGAAACAGTGTAACTTTAACTGTGCAGCATAAGTCTGTAGCCTACTTTAAATTATAGCTTGTGTACTTCCATAGCCCTCAAGGGATTTTTCTTGCATGAACCTACCTGGCCATGTTTTTAACTCACACACTAACCCATAGAAGCATCCAACCCGCTCAACACCCAGCAGCAAGTCATTTTACTGTGTTGCTATACATTGTGTGAGAAAACAATCTCCTTTTGTTTATTTTAAACACTCAGCACACTCACTCCTTCCACTTAATGCCCCAGCAACCTCCATGAGAGTCATTTTTAGATGTGGCCTCAGACCTAGAGAAGCTATGCATTCCAAGCTTTGATCTTCATATTACTGATCCTATTTGCAGTTTTATGAATGCCTGGAAGTTTTGGGAAGATTACATGCTGTATATTTGCATGATACCTGACTTTCAACCAGAGTGAATATCGCTGGAGACAGAGACAGTGTGCAACCATTTCTGAGTGGTTTATCAATAATCACAACTTTTCTATTCCACACATTTGTCTGCCATCCCAAGTAATTATAAAAGAATATGACAGTGTACAATTAATCATTATTTACAATCTGCAGTGAAGAAAAAAAAAAACAAACTATTTTCAATATATTTTCACAAATCAGCATTCCCCAAAAAATACCCAGTACTATCTTTCACTTCTCCCCCTTTCATGTCAAGTCCTCATGTCAGTCGTGTGCTTTGACTACTAACAAATGGCTAGAAATAGTGCCAAGACTTAAGAGTTCTAGGTGACTGTTCCAAAACAAGCTGACATTAAACTTTTTTACAATATACTTAGATTCAGACCCTCAGCTGCTGCATTACTGTATTTCCACTGAACCCAGGAAGCAGAACTAATTCCATGACTACTGAGAATCCACACAGGACTCATAAAATTCAAAGACCAGAGCCTTATTTCTAACAACAAAATGGTATTAAGAGAACCCTGGGGGGACACTCAAGAACTGATGTGCTGAAGGGAGTGCTGAATCATCTCATGTACAACATTGAGCCTTGGCAGAACAATATTACCCATTTACTTTAAATTTCCTCCTCGAAGCCTCAGAACAATGTTACCCACTTCTAGACTGTGTTTTTCTCTACTTAAAATGGATGACATCCATGTTAACGTGAACATATTAAGAATTTTAGTAGGATAATCCTAAAATTTTCCATGTAGGTCCACTTGGGATTTTTGATGGTTGGTTTTGGTTTTTGGTGTTTGGTTGTTTTTGTAACTTTTTTCTTTTTCCACTCTGGTTAATATCAAATGACTCATGTTAATGATTTTGCTGCTACATTACTGTCCAAATGACTATGAAATTGCACACAGCAATTGCTTTCCGGAAGTGAAAATACAAAGAGTTTTTACTGAGAAATGCAGTGTAAAATGATATTCACATCCTTCTCCATTTAATACACAAAAAAAGAAAGACTCATTAACATCTCCATTCAGATAAATTTTGTCCATCTGTTTCTTGTTGCCTGAAGCCAGTCAGTGACTTCAAATTACTCTTCATTGTCCACAGTTAGTCCTTCAAGTAGGGCAATGTATTATACTAAATTAGGAGTTCTTGTTCAACATGTAACATACTCTCTGCTGATGTATTCTGAAGTACTTTCTACTTACAAATACTGTAATGCAGTAAATTGCAGCATTTATGTTAGTTACACATTTTCCTTTTATTCATGCTCTAGAAATCCAGGAGAAAAAAAAGAAAGCTAGGAATCAGCACACTCAAACAACTAACTTCTCTGATTTTCATCATGGAAAGAGAAGCAGAATACACAAGTGACAGTTTAGCAGGATATCCAGCAAGGCACATGCAGGAGATTAATTTAAGAAACAGGAAATGCGTGAGATACAACTCCTTGTGAGGGAAAATTGGTTGTCATGTAAAGTCCAATTAGTATCAAGTTTAGAAATAATAAAAAAATCTTTAAACTGTTCAGTGATGTTTGAAATGAAGTCGTCTTTCTGCCTTTCCATTTGTCCACATTTTTCTGCACCTTGGGGTAGCTTTAGAAATTATCTTTTCATTACTATTACAGTCTCCTATTCTAAAACCCCACAAACAACATTAAATTTATTTATTTATTTACTTACATACTTACTTATTTATTTTTTAGAAAATTTGCAGCTTAATCCTGACATTTAGGCAGATGAGTCTTTTCATACCTCTCTGCCTTTGAAGGTAGACAGAGACCATGGATGTTATGAAAGCCATGAGAACAGGCTACTTGATTGTGTCCGAAAAATTGGGCATGCTGAGGGTGCACACAAATTGTGCCTCCCCAGGAGTAATTGAACTCACTTAGAGAACCATATTCAAGTGATTTTCCTTTAAAGAAATGTGACTGTAATGTCTGTTTCTCATGCAGTTGCCACATTGTTCTCTATGGAGCCTCTCCAGTTTGGATGAGGTCCCTGGACTGAGCCCGAGTACTTTTTTAGATAAGATATGCCTCAAGCATCTATTAATTTGTTGGGCTTTTTTTTTTTTGCTTTTAAGCAAATATCAGAAGCAGCTTTCAAAGGTTTTGTGTTGTATTGTAATGTCTCGTAACTAAACCACTATTACAATCATCAAAAGGATAATAATCAACTGAAGAATGATTTTTATAAACAGGGTTTATTTTTACAAGCAGTTATTGCCAATATAAAATTCTGCATCCAACACAAACATATACCATTCTTCCCTTCTATATCCATTTGAACAGGATTTTTAGAAAGGCTATTTCTTAAGACATGAATTTCAAAGACTCTGTGAGGTCTGATGTAACTGACTGTTATATTTAAAGGCACTAAGGAAAGCAACATCATATGTTATCCTAATTTAAAGGCTAGTGATAACACCCTATTCCTCAATAGGAGCTAATGAGCAAAATATAAAGCAACATCTTGCTTTGCAAATTAGAAATGGATACTTAAAGACAACAATCAGCATATGAGACATTGTTTAGTTTTGGCTTGTTAGTCTTTGTATACAGACCCACCAGAACCTGTGCATGCAAACTCTATTCAGTGTGACCCAAAGACTACTGAGATAAATCAGAGGTCCCCAATACTTTCATTGGATTTCACATCTGGTCATTATATGTAGTTTATCAAATACAGCCTGTACTGTAATAATTTATTGCAAAGAACCAAACTGTTGTGTTGGGTGAGAAAATTGAGTTTGCACTCTAACGAGAAGTAAGCATGTGCAATACTATATAGTGGCTGTGTAGGATGGAGAGCACTTGCTTGCAAGGCAGTTACAAAGCAGATGTTGCATAGAAAGCTATAATTTAATATTAGTTTATTAGATTCTTTCATGAAGCTTATCTCTTGGTGCCTGAATGCAAGAAGATAACCTAAAAACTAGATCTATATCTTTGTCATGCCAAGCTACTCTTCCTTTGAAAATCAACAAAATGTTTTATGAGATTTGTAGATAATTTCTTACACATCACTAATAACCATAAAAGAATTTTTAATTTTGCAAGGCTTGAAGTAGCAGACATTGCAATTCACTTGTGGACAGATTTTATTTTGGTGTTGTGAATACTATACATAGATTCTTTTCTTACCTTCTTTGTTCTCATTTGTGAAAGTCATAAATAAAAGCTCTGCTAACAGTTGTAATTAATAGATTCAATTGAAAGTTATGAACTACTTAAAGATTATTTTTCATACTACTTCTTTCTGAGGTCTTCTGCTTGTTGGTAATTAATGATGTCAAAACCTCTGGAAACTGCATAGATATCTCCCAGATTATTTTAAGACTAGCTCTGAAAGAAGAAAGGATGAAGAGTAACACTAGGTGAAAATTAAGAAGTCACAGGGCACCTCTTCACTAGATGAAACAGAGTTGAATTGGGCCAAAATACACATTCATTCACTTGAACCTATGTGTCAGATTAGTACAGAATTAAAGGGTCAGATTTATGACAAGGGCTTCTATTTCTGCTTATCATCAACTCTTTTTCTTTCTTTCCTTCATAGTGCAACAAATCAGACTTCCAAAGGTAATAAAAGGATGTATGTCTCCCACTGACAGTGGTTTACAGAAGTAGATTTGGAACAAAACCAAATGAAGATGTCATTAGTTACATATATTTTGAATTATAGTCATCAATCTTTGTCTCTGGACTTGGTCTTCCTTTATTTTAGACAGTCTGTATGATGAAAAACGCCTCTTATATACAATAAGGTGTACTAATATAAGGTGATATTCAAGTTCATTGTCCGATTCCTGACTCAGAGGTGGTTGCATCATAGCCTTAGAAGCAGTTGAAAATTTTCAAAGACCTGAAGAGGTACTTAGAAAATAATCTTTTCTCTTTCTCAAATAATACTATCTTTGAAAAGTTACCACTGAATATTGAGAAACATAAAACAACAGGAATAGAGGAACATGTGTATTAATTAAGCATCAAAGAGTGGAACAGCTAACTGAAAACTGTCAACTTTACTCTCAACTAATATCATAACATCAAACTGGCAAAACAAAGAAATAACTTAAAAGAAATTTGTGTGTAGAAAAGTCTGAGGAGGCTGTCAGATACCTGAAAAGAATGAAGTTAAAAAGTGTTATTTCTTTTTTCCCTATTTCTAAACAGTCTTGATTGGGTCAGGAGTTTTTCAATACTGATAATCCACAACTGGGAGCTCTCTTGCTATCGGAAATTTATAAATTCCCAGTTTTAAACCCTTTCCCACTTTCATGAGTGTTTCTGGGAAGGTTTTGGATGTTCATATTTGGTACACTTTTTATAAATTTCTTTTTCTTGCAGAGTCCCATCTCTTTTTTGCAACTTTAAGAAATGGGAAAAGAACATTTTCTTTTTTTTTTAAAAAAGACATGTATTGTATATACAAACATATATTTATATGCTAACATACTTATAAATGTATATGGGTTTATTTTAAGTTGGGGCGTATATGTCAAAACATTGGAATGAAATAAAAATTCCATCCAAAACATTCCTGTAAGAAATACATGAAGATTAAAGCTGTAGTAAAAAGTGCAAA
This sequence comes from Piaya cayana, assembly GCA_013389865.1. NCBI lineage: Eukaryota > Metazoa > Chordata > Aves > Cuculiformes > Coccyzidae > Piaya > Piaya cayana. Next base: position 28,994 of record WAAB01013275.1, on the reverse strand, counting down.
AAAGACAACACAGGATAAGGAGCATTTTTCACTCTGCAGATAAGAAAACACTCACTGAGAAATTTCACACATAAAATTATCTCAGAGTTGCAAGAAGGAATTTGCTCAATGAGATGCTAATAATAAACTTCTGTGAAACTGCTGAATCATGGAGTTGAGTTTGAGTTTGGGACCTTAGATATCACCTCATTCCAACTCCTCTGCGAAACTGCTGCTCTGTTATCATAGTCCAGCCCAATGCCTGACTTCAGCTCTGTCCTTTTAAAATGATTAAGAATATGGAACCCCAAGCTTAATAAAAAGTAACCAAGAAGAGTTCCCAGCAAGTATATCTATAATGCACATTCCTCCTATTCAGTTTCTCCCAATCTCATCCCTAAAACATACCTAAACCTAGCACTTGTCCAGTGACTCTTACCAATCCAAGATCAAAATACATGTACTTTTTTCAAAAACCACCTGTCTCCTGAACCTCACTTGACCTTCTTATTATTTGAGATGACTGAAAAAGCACCCATATTCCTATAAAACTTGATGACACCAATGAATAAGCACATTAATCTTACTGGCAGGTTGTGCTCAACAACTATAACCACATTCACACTGTACTGAGCACATACAAGTTGTACCTTCCAACACAGCAATGTGTTCAATCTATCCAACACAAGCAATCATCCTATTGCCAGAATAAAATCCTAAATCTTGCTTCATTGTCCTTCCTTTGACCATTTCTAGGTAATACAAATGATGCATAGCAGTAGAGACCTTTATCTCATTTAATAGTGGCTTTAACACATAAGTCAAGGAAAGCTATTTGTTTGCTATACTAGAAACATGACATTAGCCTTTGTGATAAGTGCTGGTTGGTGTCTCTCTGTAAGCTTGAGCTATGAACATAACATTTTGATGTGTAGCAATGTTCATCCTTCCATATTTTTTCAGAGTACTTTCTTAAAAGGAAAACAAAGCAAAAGAAAGCAATTATTCTACTGCTGATCCTTGGGCTCCTGGTAAGTTCCTCCCTAGCCACACATGACCTAAAACTCTTCCCAAATGAGATGACCATTTCATTGCCAGGTATGGTCAGACTACCATGTACTGCTGTGATCCACACCAGTAGATGCTTTTAACTACAGTGAGTGAACAGTATTACCTTTCTCCAAAAGGTAAACTGAACCCTTACGTGTAACCAAGGCCATATGCTAGCAATAGCCATGGACACACATCCAAACCACTTCTACAATTCTTCTATGTAGGATGGCCTAATCAAAGGAAATTATGGAGGCAACTTAATTTCAGTCAAAGGGATGATTATGCCTCTCACTGCTGTTAGTGGGCCTTTCTCTGAAAATAACTTGGGTTAAATATTATGAACATCTTTATCTATATTTGAATAACAAATGTTTGAAAAATAGGCTTGTCCTTTCATTTATGTGAAACTGGTCTGCATGGTGTCTACCTGTTTTTATGAAGGAGAGGTTCAAACTTTTAAGTTATTTCTCAATAGTCACTAATTAATACTGTATTCTTGCATAAAACTTTTAAAGTCTCACCTCAAAAAGAAAATACATAAAACTTAGACAAGATTGAACATACCATTATGGAATCTGGTAAATGTTTCTTTACTAACTTTCAAATAATGTAGAAGTCCCATGGTGTATTACAAAAATACTGGAAACAATTACTTTTTTTGTTTGCCAAAACTGCAGATAAACAGCTGATGTGAGCTATCAGAGTAACTTATTTTGCTCTGCAGGAGGGTTTTGATTTCAAAACTTAACTATCAATAAAAGCTAGATTAGTTGGGCAGAAGTATTGCTGTTCAGATGATACATATTGTGGAGTAAAAACTTTCCTTGAACATTCCATTCTAAGTAAAGGCATCTGAAATGATAAGTAATTGTATGAATGCTTTCTCTCAGTTTAGAGAATCTTCACTGTTTCCTGAAGATTTTATCTCTCTCTTGCCTCTAAATTCTGGCAATGCAATGCACAACAAAATATCCACTGTGGAAGAGATTTTAAAATGGAAATTAAATCCTATGCAAAAAAAAAAAAAAAGCAGAAGAATACTGTCCCACCTTAACCTCTATGGTAAAAGTCAGTCTTTACCTTTTAAAAGACTAGACCACTGAGACCCACGTAGTGAAAGACTCAGACATAAGACTAAGATGAGAAATTCCCAACTTCAGTCAACTGCATCTTTTTTTTCCTGTACCGGAGCATCTGAAAATTACAAAAATTAACACCCTCCCATCTCAATTTCAGTTCTGATCCTGGTGAGTTCACTCCAGTACTTGAAAGAGATTGATTACCTTTTACACCTGGCTGTGGTAGCCTGGCATAAGGTCAGTGGGGCTAGTGAAAAAACAGCTCTAGCTCTCGTATTGCAAACCATTTAAGGAGTGAGCAGTGAGAGAGGAGAGACTATTGTGCTCACAGTGGCCCCTGTTCCTCTCTTGTAACTGCATGGAGAAGTGGGATGAACTATTCTGGTATGTTATAGAAGAAAAGCCCTGTGCTAAGACCTTAAAAGCTCTAGTCTGGGGCAGGACAACTGAAAAACAGACTGGCTTTTGAAAAAGTCATACTAAATAGTCTCCCAGACTCAGAGAGATCAAGCTTTTTTGCTTAGGGTGAAGATTTATAGCTGGAAACAGAGGGCAAATCTGATGCTAGCCTGCAGGACTCCTCCACTGTCTGATGAATGTTTCTTGCCAGCTGTAAGCATCCTCAACTCTTATCAGTTTCAACATATTATTGTAGCAATAATAGTGAAATAGAATATCAAAATTGCAACTAAATTGTAATATTTCCAAAACTGCATAAAAGCTGTTCTTTTTCAACTGCACTTTTAACATTCCATTGCCAGTTTGAGTCTTGCATTTCTGCTTCAAGTATTTTATCTATGGTTTTCCCATTATATTGCTTTCGCATCTTTGTTACAAAATGTTTTCTTAGCATCTAATCCATGGTTTCTTTTAGTAGAAATATTGTATGAGTGAAATACAGGGTCACTTAATATGGACAATAGGTTGCAATCAAATCTTTACGTCACATTGGTGCTTTTGTAATTTTTAGAGAAATATTCCATAAAGACTTCCCATAATCAATAAATAAATTTCATAGCTTTAGATGGCTTGTTATATTAGTTCTAATTTATAAACAATGCTTTAATAAGGAAAGCATAATCCATGAAAAATTAAATGGTAACTTCCTTGAAGCTTTTCCTGCATTTCTTCATTTCCTAAGGTGAGCAGTTCCTGGAAGAGATAAAATAGCAGTGCTGGAAGGGTAAAATGAGAAAAAATCACATGCCCATGCAGCCTGAAGAAAGGAAAAGTGCCTCAAGGTGGCTATGGGTTGTGTGTTGTAATCCAGCAAAATCTTCAGGCTTTTGGCTAACTTTAAATGCATATTTACGAACCCAAGAAATAAGTCTGAGCATTCTGAAAGAAAAGAACTCAAAAATCTTGTGGTGTAAACTCACATGTCTTTCTACAGATAAAGTTACATTCTTATAGCTGGTAGAAATTATTTTGTCAACATGAAAAACTCTCATGTGATATTCTTGAATTAGAAGAAAGATTAAGAGCCATTAATACATTAAAAATAGTGCATTCTTGATTTAGTTTTAGTAATGTGAATTGCTTGAGAAACTGGTTCCATATTCCAGTTCTAATTGTATAAATATATATTGAAAAACATTATGAAAATTCAGATACAACAAATTATAACAGCTTAAATATATGGGTTGTAACCTATGTTGTGAAACTTCATGCATCATTTATTACACCCCTGACAACTTTCCATTTGCAAACATCAAATTCCAGTCTGCCAGCGAGAGAACCTGAGTCATGAGTTTCGTCACACAAGTGACCATGCAAATATCACTCCCTTGGTCAGCATCACATAAGCCATCTCTGTGAGTGTGCTGGATCTTTTGTATGATATAGATGTGATGTGGATTTCACTGCTTTGAATTCTTCAGTTTGAGTATGCAGTACACCGTATATGTGAAGGATGGTTACATTACATGTATGAGATCAAAAAGGATTGCTTGCATTTTTGTTACTAAATTTATCCACAGACAACAACAGCAAATTCTTGGTAGGGGTGAAACTGAAACAAGACTCAAGAGAGAGGAGTTTAATCCCTTGATCAGTCTGCCTGTCCAGCTTGCTCTTATTAACTCTCTTAATGCTTATATGCAAATTGGAAAAAATGGCAACTTCATTTACATATTTAAATCACAAATTCTCAGTGGCACAGACCCAAACTGTTATAACTTATTTATTCCTGTAGGTTAGAACAACCCAGTATAACCTCATCCTTGTACATTTCATACCTCTGTCTTTACCTAGACCGAGAGTTAACAGTCTTTGTACTGGACCTGTCGTAAAGTGATTCTGAGGAGTGATTACCACTCTAAGTACCATAGTGATAACAATCATAAATAAATTTTTAAAATAAAGTTTGCTATGACTTTCTATCAACGTACTAATTACCACTGATTTGACCTAGATCATAGTATTTCATCTTATTTTTGAGGGAAACTATGGAGAAGCTGGTATATAGAAGACCTCCATTTTTTTTCTGGAGGGCAATACTTTCAAAGGACAGAAATACTTTGTGCCACTCAGTCCCCATCTTCAGCTCCTATTTTCTCTTTTCCCTCTCAAAAAAAAAAAAAAACTAATATGTGGACAATCAATATATTCAGATTTCATTTTAATTCTTGAAATAAATTATTCTGACCAAACTGAAAGCAAAATACACACTTATTTGCTATCTCCCTTCATTGTGTGCTAGTTTTCACTGCTTACTAAAACTGGACTTAGGGCACCATAAAACACTTGGCAATGTGATTTTATTCATTGAATTCTCAATAGAATAAGGAAACAGAAAATGACAACATCAGCTACATCTCATTTACTCTTGTAAGGAGTGATTTTGAACTGCTATGCTCATAAAAATTATTTTCTGTTCCCTGAAAAGACATACCCTGATATTCCTGTAGTGTGCTAGTAAATACCATAAGTCTTAGAACCTGATTATGTTACGATTTTGCTGTACAATTCACCCATGTTTTCATTACTAAACCAAAAATACACTTCCAATTTCTGTTAAAGTGTTGTTTTATTCTAGCAGAAATGTGATGAAAAAGACCTTTACAGAGTGGAATGCAACATTCCAGGTTTTGAAAGTTTGTCCTGGGAAGTCAGTAATTTCTGGCAGGAACATCCCTAGTGTAGTGGGGGAGCATTCCTCTTCAGGTCATCTGTCATCTCCACTTTCCCTGCAGTCATCTGGATCCGTTCCTCTATAGAGAAAGCCTGAGATCAGGTGAGACTTGGCAGCTTATAAATTTCATCCCCATAAGGCTTTCCAGTAGGAACGTTTGATAATCCAGGTACTAGTTCTAGATTTGCAATGTAATTTATGACATATATCTCTTAGAGTACTTAAACTGGCAAGCAGAGTATTTACCCTGACAAGGTGCGCTACAATTGTCATAGAATCATAGAATAACCACCAGGTTGGAAGAGACCCACTGGATCACCGAGTCCAACCATTNTTGGAGCCCCTGATCCAGTAGGAACGTCCCTGCCAATGGAAGGGGTGTGAAACCTGATGGGCTTTGAGGTCCTTTTATTCTACAATTCTATGAAATAGGTCTGAGGCTCTCAAATCACAAGCTGTGGTCTTGGGCATCCAAAACTCTCATGGAGTGACCACTGCTACTTCTTGGGTTTTTTTCTTGCTTTTGATCAGGTGCAGGCCCTGCTTCTTGATGTCTTTCTGTGTGAGGACATGGCCATCATCATCAAAATCAATGGGATCTTGGTCCCCACTGTCTACGTCCTCCAAGGAAATCTTCAGGTTCTGCAGAGACTGTTCAAGTCACAGCCTCAGGAGGTTATGATGATCGTTAATCAACTCTAATTAATCACATCAGACAGTGAATGCAGTGAAAGCAAATTCAGATGATTTAGGCTGCTGGTCTGTTCATGTATTTTGAGACAGTTTAGTATTATTGGTTTGAGACTTTAAGAAAGGAGCAATACAGGCCAGAAGGGAATATTTTTAAATATGGCCATGCCTGTATACAGCAATGAACTGCTCTATTTCTGTGTTTGCTAGTGTATCACCAGCCTATAAGTTATTTCATCTGTGCTGTAGTAATTGAACTCCAAACTGTCAAAATGTTCTCCAGCAGCAGTAGATAAAATGTTATGATTCATTTCTATCATGTGAGCTTATTTTTTTCTCCTGAAGAAAACAGTTTATGCCATGTGGAGGAGTTTTTCAAATGCACACATCAAGGGGTCTACTTTAGAAATGAAGAATGTGAGCAGGAAGTTATAGGGTGTTTCGCATCTCATTGTGAGCTTGGGACTCAGCATCACCCCCAATCTTCACCCTCTTCTTTTGTCTTCATATTTTTTCATGCTAAAAATTCTGTGAATAAGTACTTGGAGTAAAATTCATACAGTGTATGGTGTAAATTGCATCCAGCTGGACATGCTAAGGTTTATTCCTTACCTATAGGCAGTAGTAGGGAATAAATTTATCCACCTCACCCCCCAGGTGTTTTCTATCTGTAGGACACGTGCTAATATGTTAGTCTATTTTTGACTCAGCTCTTACTCTGCAGTTTTAGCCTAAACATTTGTATATGCAAAAAAGTTGCCAACAAACCATGAAAACTGAAGAGACAATGGATCTGTTCTGTGCCCTTGGCATCCTCCAAGTGTCCATGGCAGCATGAACAGCAAATATGAGACTTCCTCTTCATAAGCCAGAGCAGCAATAAAAAACCCAAAGAGAGTTATAACAGAAATTCCCCCTCTTCTGGACCCCAACACCTAGCAGCAGCCTTGCTGTTGATGCACCCAAGTTTTCTACCCAAGAAAGTACATCAGGCTAAATGCTGTCATAAAGACTGCATTTTTTCTCTTTGAACAACTAGGAAATCACTCCTAGTGATGTCAAATCTTACTGTTGTGTGTCTGAGATCACAAGATAAAAAAACCACCCTACTTTAAAAGCGTTTTGGTGCTCAGTCACCAGCAGTAGAACACACTGAAAAGACTATATGCCATATGCTTTATAACCAGATCACCTTGGTAACTAGTTTTCTTGATTCTTAAGGGATGCTCAGTTACAAAGCTACTGTGAAGAAATAAATGTTTTAATGTATGCAGAGAAGAGACAGGGTTAATTCATAGAGAACATGATAACTAATAGATAAGATTCAAATTCATGCCTCTAATGCAGAGCATTTCAGAGACCACAGAGGAGCTATTGAATATGAATGTAAACAATTTTGTCAGCTATAAAGTGAAATCAATAATCTAAGTTTAATACAATGATTTTATGTCCATAAACATATTTGGCTAGGCATGTATTGCCAAAAAAAATAAACCAAGAAAGGCATCCTACTCAGAATTGATGTGTTCACTTACAAGATATTTTAGGTTCTGTGTTTGTTTTGATTTTAAGTTTTCTCCAGGAAAAAAAAATCTATCAAAAGCAAACCCAAAAAACCCACACCAAGATCTGCATAAAAGAAACATGAAACTTCATGTCCCTCTTTTTATTGTTGTTATTTTTATGTTAGTGTTATCAGTAGCTGCTATCAAGGAAGGACCTCCACTCTGTCTACTGTTGGTCCAGCTTAGACCACCAAGTGGTCATGTGGTTGGAGGACTCATTGTCCAGGGATACATGGGGAGAAATGAAGGCTAGAGGGGAGAACTTATTGATGTCTACAGCTACCTACAGAGAGAGCGTGGACAGAAAAAGTGGGAGCGCACTGTGGTACCACAGAAAACAAAGGACATGAGTAACAAGAGCAGAAGCTCTTATCAGTCTAGGAAAATGGGTTTTCACAGTGACAGTGACAAAACACGCAGATAAATGGCAAGAGACACTAACATTTCCGGCTTTATGAGTTGTTCAAAACATGAAAGATGTGACCTTGAGCAACCAGATCTGACTTTGAAGTTGAATCTAACTTAAAAGATGATACTGCAGTGGCTGGAGCACATAACTTCCAGATTTCCTTGCTATCCTGAATTATTCTCTGATTCTGTGCTTTGAAGGTTACTAACAAACGTCAGACATTCTCAGTTGTGGAGTTCAGTTACTGTCTCCAACATAAGCCAACAGCACATGCCCCAAGAACATTACAAGAACAAGGTAGAATGTAGTACTCTCTCTCCTAAAAAACCACACTGCTTACAAAAATTAATTCAAGGACACGAAGTCAGAGCTGGTATCTTTGAATGGTCCTTGCTGGGTTTTCTACCCATTAAGCTGTCAGACCAACTTAATTTTTACCATTCCAAGAACCCTTAAGCAAGCGCAAGTGTTTCATACTTAGCAAATTAAGACACTATACTGGACACGGACTGTATTTCCAGCTCTGACATTGAATTGCATTGGAAAGTCACTCAATCCCTAAATTTTCACTCTTGCCCTTTTTACTCAATTCAGCTGTAAGCCCCTAAGAATAAGGACTGCATCTTTCATAGCAATTTTTTTGTGCCCCTTAGCATGTTATAACCATTTGATTAAAGCAGCAGAGACAAGAAAATAGTTACACTGGGTAGGAATATGTCCAAAGCTACTTCATGGAGAGACGAAGTGAAGGAAGCTGCTGTAATGGCTAGCAACAAGCATTTGTATGGTGATTCTTTTACTGTACTGAGTTTCATTTATTCCCTATTGCTATATTCCACAAGAGTTTTTTCTAAGAAAATCAGAAAGGATCAGTGAGATTGGCCTCATACATCCCATAAAACTCAATCATTTCTGATGGACAGCAATTTGATTAAACTCATATATTTGGATTCACCATACTGAATTAAACCAAATGTCCCTGGTATTTGGATTCATTCATATTTCTATGGTTAACATAAAACAAATATGGATTATGCTGAAAAAAGTACCATATTCTCATTATTGTAAGGGAAAAATATATTTTAGTTAACTCACTAGAATCTATACATCTTTCTTTCAAAAATCATTTTCTTTTCAGTACTTCAGTCATATACTTAGATATTTTTAAACTTGAAAACCAAGACAAACTGTTTGACTTATGGAACATAGTCAAAAAAAGGAGTTTGAAGAACTGTGACTCTGTTACAGTAAACTTTCACCTTTGAGTCTTTTTGATCTGCAAACTTAAAACATACATAAAACTGGAGCTCTTTGAGTCCATGATATATTGCATTTCAATGCTGATCTTTCAGGCCTTCTGAATTCTTTATTAGAAATTTTGACAAAAGGAAAATATTGAATAATCTGACCAGTTCCTCTGTGTCAATCACTGGAGTTTTACTGTTTTCTTGTGGTAATACACTTATGTGAACTACTATGCTTTGGCCAGTTATCTCTTTGGAGCATTGGTATATCTCATTGTAGCAAGGGCTATAAATTCTTTGCACAAAGTAAATTATTGAATATTAGGTAATTAAAAAGAAAAAAAAGTTTTTAGAAAATTGAAGTTATAACTTTGTCTCTAAACATAATTTGTAAAGCTACAGAAAAGGAACGAAAGGTGAGCTGCACCAGGCTGTACAACTATGGAAGTCCAAAAGACGAGAACCCTTAGGAATTTTGTTATTCATGAGCATAGTCCTGCTGTGTTGTATTATTTACCAGCAGTTAAGTGACACATATCAGCCAATTCTTACAGGATGGAGTCTTAGCAGGTCTTCTGAGCAGACAGCAGGATCTTTCAAAGAGAAAAACTTATAAAAATGTGTAATGACCAACCAAGTTATTTCTAATATTAGTTTCTGTTTAATAAGGGGAAAAAAAGAAGAAGAAATGGAGAAAAGAGAACTTAAAAACTTTTCTTGATTCATTTGTTTCCTGACTTCTTATCACTGATTTATGTGTGGAAAGGCTGTTACAGTTGGAAAATTGTGATGGGAAGAGGCCACTCCTGACGTCCTCCCAAAGTACTGTTAGATGATTACTCAACATCTGCCTGTTCTGCTTTTAACTAATCAATCTCAGATAAAATCACAGTCAGAAACAGGACCTTGCAAATGAAGTTACTTTCATTAGAACAGTTTTATTTTAAAAGAATTCCAACCTATAAAATAAATAGAATGAAAAAGCTAACAGATTAAAACCAAATGATCCAATTCCAACATCATTGCATGATGAACAGCATATCTTAACTGAATGAGGTAAATTTAGGAAAAAACTACTTAGTTTAAATTAAGAATTTCTGTCTTGCTTTAAAATGCAATTACTGTGGTAAAAGTAGTGAGATTACAATGAATACCTGTTTGTTCTACCTTGTTCCCTCTACTCAGATGTTTCTAGGTGCTTTACTCCCTCACCCTTTACCTTTTGTTAATTTATTTTTTTTTTGGATGACACAGGAAAGATGATAGAAATACTTCTATTGAACTATTTTTACTGAGTACAACCTGTAAAAAACATTGACTACCTAAATCTAAATGACAGTTGAGTTTGGTTACTGTGGTAGAAGTGAATTTAGTTAATTGCAAAGATGCGTAGGTAAACATTAATATTGTTGTTAAAAGACAGCACATCATAATGAAAGCACAAGAAGGGGAAAACAAATTGCCTCATTTATGCAGCTTAGCTCTCACATTCCCCATCACTTAGCTTCATTGTTTGCCATGTTTGCTCTGTAAGACAGATGTATGCCCTGCAACAGTTTCCCTGAAAGAAACATCTTATTGAAGGAAAAAATTCCTATCTGATGTAGATCTGTTATGCAGTCTGATCTGCAATCTGTTACGTAGCACTGATACAGGAAAATTTTACAGTTGCTGGGTATGCTATAGGCCTGGGAAGAACTAGGCGGACATGAAAAGGAGTAAGGACACTGCCACTCATATTTGCAGGACAGTGAACAAAGCTACCAGTGCTGAGGATACTGTGGCCTCAGACTAACAAGAGGCAGGCTGCTTCTGCCGAGATGGAAGGCAACAGACCACAGGGATCAACGCAGTTACAAAATCATTATTAATGAAAAATGTGATAAGTAAAGGATTTGACAGCTATGGAAGGACCCTACTTTTCCAGATCTGTCCTGAAAAAGCTTACTCACCAAGCTCTCCTGCCACTTGATCTTCTTCAACTGTGTAATAGTTTACATCAGCCTGAACCAGCACTGAACTTAAAGTTGCTAATTAGGAGATATGCTAGCCATTTTCTGATACTTATGGTTGGCTTTGTACTGTCTAGGAGCCCTCAGCAGTCAAAGTCCAATCTAAAGGACCTTGAAATCAAGACATTTTGTCTCAGTCCTTTCAGTGAACACAAGAAATATCCTTATAAGGATGTCATCAGTGTAGGGTTCTGCAGCAGGTCAAATGTGATGCTGCAGAGCTATGATATTGTCCTCCAATCAGAACAAATTCTCTTCAAAATTGTCTTCAAGCATAGTTGCAAGGAAGAAATGTTTTCCATGTTAAAATTTTTGCTACTTGAACAAAATATTAAATCTGGATCTTTATGGATAAAAAAACCCTTTTTCTTTCAAAATACAGAGTAAAAAAGATTGTACACATAGATAAACTTTGTCTATAAAATAAAAATAAATGTATTTTACTCAGTTGTTGTGACTGATTCTTATTTTTCAATACACCAGTCCTGATTCTTCTACTTAGGTTCTTTCTTTGTCAGCATTTGGAGTATCATTTTCCTCACATGAAGAGAAGTATTCCTCTTTTAGAAATCTTTTCATGTCATTGGATTAAATGAACAAACCATCATCTTGAGGTGCCATTTTCATTTTAAGTTCCTATAGATACTGCATTTATGTAAGAAAGGAACAGTCACAGAGCTGGCATCCATTTCCTACCCTTTGTGCTTCGCAGACTATGTGTATTTTAACTCTGCAAAAACATTTAGTCTCCTACAGCAGATTATCTATCCACCAACAGTGCTATAGGAAAAAAATGTTAGTGAAAATGCTATGTTATGATGACCTGATTAATAGTTTGGAGCTGTCACTGCTTGTGAATGGGTCAGGTAGAACATTACTTTTGTTATGAAAACAAAGTTATTGTGAGTTGTGATCCTAAGCAGAAGTAAGTCAAGACTGTCTACCCAGACCTATAAAACTGAACTGATCCTCCAGGGTGATGGACTGCAGTTTATGGGGAAAGAATAGTGAAAGGGCAAGGGCTGACACACAGAGTCCATTGCTGTAAGGAACTGTTTATATTCGAATCCACCACTGAATGAACCCATTGATGCCCCCTCTCACACCTACAGATTTAAATCAAAAGTAGGTATTTGTTCAGTTTGGTTTGGTTTTGTTTGTTTTTATAGTATGTCTGGGAAAACCCTCAAGCATTTTAAGCCTGGTTTCCTGATAAACACGTCACTGTTTTTATAGCTATGTCTTCTCAGTTATTCTGTGAATAGACAGTTTATCTCAGGCAGAGAAGATTAAAATTATACAGATATGACATAAGCCAAAATTAACTTAGCATTCAGAAAAAAAATGTTAAAACCTGTCAAGAGGCAGAATAAGTGTAGTCTCATTCTAATAATGGAATCTAAAATGTGCTATATTTTGATAGCAGGCAGATATGTTAATCCATCATATCTCAGAGCGATTGAGAAGAAAAATGAGTTTCCCCTCCACCTCACCATTTACTCTCACCTGCCCACTCAACCAAGTCTAAAGCACTTCCCAAAACCACTGCTTTTGTGCAGATGCTTTTGCAGTAAGACAAGTATAATTTACAGACAAAATTCCACTGCACTTAACTGGTGAGATCATGTACTCAGGGCCTTCAGCAAATAGAAGGTTAAACAAATATTTCACGCACATGCTCTCCATATGTATTTTGTAGATTTCAGCATTTATATGTCTTTGAAAAGAGTGTTTCATTTATTCATTGAATTTAATATTCAAGACTGATTGGGGAAAAAGGAAGATGCTCTTTATATTACTACAGTGACTACAAAAGCAGCACAGAGCCCTCACTCTTTCTTTCTCCTCCCACTGATCTGCATGCAGATCTCTACCTTTCTTTTCCTAATTTAGGATATAAACCAGACCTAGTTTCCAAATACCCATGACAATATAGTATAACTGAATGGGTCCATGATTTGTATTAGGTAACATCAATAGATGAACAGTGGTTTACTGAGTCACCCTGGACTGAGATATTTCAGATGAACGAAAATCCAGAAAATTTAAATTGTATCAATGTAAGTATGGGAGAAAGTGCACAGATAAACAGTTCGGTTTTCCTTTGAATTTTGTCACACTTTTTCTCCCGATTTACTCATTCCTTTCTTCTCATGGGATAGGAATGACCCATCATCAGTACCTTGTTAATGCTGTTTTCATCACTATTTAGAAAGAGAGTTATTAGAACATTTAAGAATGTGTATCTAACTACTGTCAGCTATAGCTGAATATAGCTGAATATAGTTGAATATAGCTGAAAGACATCCCTGTTTATAAAGCACTCAAACCCAAGTTTCTCTGGAAGGTAGAAATAGTGTTATTAGAAATTAATTCAATAGGTACTTGAAAAGTTAATGATATGTAAAATTAATAAAATCTTAATAGTTTTTATTCTCGTCTCTTTCCTCTAAAGTTATTCTACTTGTATTTAATATTCTTTCCCCTTTTCATGTTTTCTGCAAATGTCCCATTTTATTCAAAAGACTTTTCCAACTGAATGTTTGCAGAGCCCTGTAGTAAAGTCAGATTTCTTCATGTTATTCCCACATTTGGGATTTAATCTAATATAAAAATAATTGAGTGATTCTGAGGTCGAAAAGGCAAAGGTGAAATCAGACGACCCCAGATAAGATTAATTCTGTTATTTCTAGGGTACTAGGAGGAAGGGCATGCTTGAATTGGTTTTTAAAAGTATCTGTAGCTACTCCTGAGTGTTTATTATTTCTCTGTAAGATAAATAAGCCACCTACATAAGAAAAAAAACCCAGGAGATATGAGGTTAAAAATTTTCTCAAAATTATATAATTCAGACATGAAGAATTAGAACTTACACTGTAAACTAAACTGAAATGTTGTGTCATCACCCCCCAAAAAGCATGATTCATAGGCTTTTTTTGTTATCAGCTTGGAAAATCCTATAATGACTGTACGTTCTGTGAAAATCCTGCAATATTTACAGTGTAAATAGTTAATTTTCACTGGGCTTTTTAACAGGTTGCAAAGAAATTAGTATAGGGTAGTTCATCACTATCCTGAAGGTAATATTTAGTCATATCTCACACCTATTAACATGGAATCAGTAGTAGTGACAAGCCCAGGACTTTATAATTTTACTTTCTAATAGAAAGAGAGTGAATACACAGGAAACTACTTCAAATAATACTGTGGATGTGCATTTGTATATGTGTGTGCATGACATATTCCCTACACAACTCACACAAGTACCTATATATGTGTATGTATGCATGTTTATATGCCTATATAGAAATCTGATTAATCAAAAAGCATTTTCAGAACACTAAACTCTTTAGAATCTATAGACATTATTTCTTCTTAACACATGACTTGACACATGAGTATATATTAATGAATTATATTTCACTGGAAAATTCAGATATTTAATAAGAAAAACATGAGACTGAGACACAAAACACAAATCATGACTATATATTTTTATGTAACAATGGCTCATCTGAAAAAATTTTGTAGGAGAGGTACACTGCAAGGTAAATCCATTCCAGAGTCAACCCCTTAATTCTGGTTTTCTTTCTAAAAGATTTCCTGATGTCCCCTGCAAACAGATTTGCCTCTGCAAAACCTGGAGATCAGATTACGTCGGGGAGATACATGAGATTGAGAGAAACATGGAGCCCCATGAAGACCCAGATGCCAGGTCTGCAAGGTGAACCAATCTCTCTCTCACAACACAGACAGCCTGTAATGCTCCTATGTGCTATAAGGCTTTTCAAAGATTAAGAAATTCAGGTTCCCAACCAATTCACTTTCCTTGTCTTGAGTGACTAGGTCAATTATTGTGTAAGCAAAACGAGTTTTGAAACAATTAAAGTAATTGCTATCATAAATGTGAAGTAACATGAAAAATACCTGTTGCATAATCTCAAATTAGTGCAAGGTAGAAGTCCGGTCCTTCAAGTCTGGGACAGAAAGTAGAAAATTTTACTTTACTTTTTAACTTCTTCCATTGATGTTACAGTGTAAAGTACCAGGTAAACCTGAATAAATGACATTTGAATAGTATTTTTAATATTTTCAGTGGAATAAACAACAATGGCTGTGCATGTCATCTGTGATTACCAGTCACAGCATTCATCATGAAGTACACCTAAGGCTCCTATTGTGGTGGTAACCTTCTTGAAAACTATCTGGTTATACCAGTTATCTATTAAGTCATTCCCTGGCACAGCCTTGGTCTCTGCTACCCACCAGGTTCTGTGATAACTCCTGGCCATGCTCTGATGGTCCAGGGATCATTGGTAATTTGCACTCAACTATCTTGTTCTGGAAACAAAAAAAGCTCGTGATGATCAGCTTTGTTCTGTTGTGTGCTGCCAACTCATGTGAATGTGGAAAGATGCCTCCAAGTATGTTGAATTTTCTAATTTAGACACAGCCTTTGTTTCTATCTCCATGCTAAAGATTGCAATGTTGGAAGGAACACTTATGTTTAGTTTTTCCCAAAACCTTACTAGTTTTATTTATTTACAAAATGTTTTCTTTTTTAAACAATATTTTCTAATATTTTTTTCCAATAATTAGCTGTTTTTTCTCCTTGCTGCAATGATTAAGGACAAAGCGCAACTAAAACACTCGGTGACACTACCAAGGACACTGGTTTTTCTTTTCTTCATAAAATGTCTTATGTCAGTCTCATTTTGTATATTAAAATCTGCCTGGTGCTGAGATGTTAGCAGAGGTAACCTGAGATGTTTCTTGGTTTGTAGGTAGACAGCTGAAGCTATGCATTGCACATCCGGCAGAAATCTGGAAATATTGGGACAGTACATCCTTAGGAGTAAACTATGACTTTTGTTACACAAATATAGATGATTAGTGTTGTTCTACATAGCATATCTTGCTTGGCCTCTACTTAGTTCTTCAGAAATATAAGTCACATATATGTATTTGTGTAAAGTCTTGTGGATGGTATAATGTTTTAGATGACTTCTTAGAGACATTCAGAAAGAAAGAACTTCTTGGGCACAGAAGACTTGCTGGAGAGTTGAAACTTTGTTTTTCAGAGGCTGCCTATACATATGATGCAAGCAGGATCATCTTAATTCTAAGATTTTGAGAATGAATACAGAGAGGTAACATGTCCCAAAGACTTGATGTTCTCCATCAGATCACGTGTGAACAGAAAAATCTTGTGTAAACATTGCAGTGGGAAAAAATTGTGTTCTGATTCTTTCTATGTGGTAATACATGAAAGATATAAATGAAGTGGGAAAGAAGGGAATATATCTTATACACTTTAGAAAATGTGCAACTGAATTAAAAACTAAGTTTCATTTCACACAAAAAAAAAAATGTACAATATGAGTCAACACTAGGAGAAAAATATGATCTGGCATGTTGAAATGTGGTCTTATAATTTAAAAAAATTCAAAAGTTTCATATGTTTTCCAGGCATCACAAATAGAGAGTTTCAAGGACTAATTGAAGAAAAAAATATGTAGCTTTTTTCCTCTCAAACAGGCATAAATAATTTCATGCCTGGAGGCATGTAAGTGCTTACCTGGAGGCAAAGGAGGCTGCAGACCAACAGCTTTGGCTTCAAATACCAGGTAACAGACCAGGTGGCGAGATGCCATGCAAGGTCTCTGAAAGCTCCAACACTTAGGTATTTCATGAGATAATAAAGGCAGATTCAGTTCAAAGAGAGAGAAAAGGCAAGAAACAGTCAAGGTACTAGGCAAAGAAAACTTCTATACAGTGTTAGTCACATTATATGCATATAGCCCAGTTCTGTTGTGTCCATTAAATATATCAATCATTTTTAAATACCAAGCTTTTCCTTTCACTTGCTCCACATTTCTGCAATTCATATTCCCTCTTACTTGCTTTTCAAGCTTTTTGTTAGTCCTTGGTGACTGCTTTGCCTCAACAGAGGTTTCATAAAAAGACTCTAACAGATTCTATCCCACAGAATGATAAAATTATTTTCTTTTTCTAAGTTACTCTTCTTTCTCCTGTCTGTCACCAAAACGAGACTTTAATCTCTCTGCTCAGCCACCATGAAACCTCAGCTTATTGCTATGTTGCCTGAGAGACCTATGACAGTGGAGAGAAAAGTGATCTTAGTCATTAAAGGAGGAAAAGTTCTTCAATAAAATCAAGTGATGTAAAAATAGTGTAACTAGTTCATCTCAATTTCTTCTCTCCCTAAGTCCTCTATTATAACACATGTTAGTAAGTACATCTGTTACCCTGATGGCCTGGAATGTAGTACTAATGTCAGTTTAGAGATTTTGCAGACTTCATGGTGTTGAATCATAGGGTCTCAAAGGATGCTATTTAATTTGAATGTAAATGAAAACTACACTAAAAATCACTAAAAAATAGGCAAGGGAAAAACCACTGAATTTACTTTTGTTCCATTAACAGTTGAGCAGACTGGTTTGGTTTGAAAAAGAAAAAAATGTCCTGAACTTTTTTCATCCTCAGGAGCTTCTAAACAAGGAGGTTAAACTATTGCAAATTAAAGAACTTCAGTTAAGAAGTAATTTTTTCTCTCTAGCCCATCCCTCAACTGGACGCACAAGATAAACAGCTTCCTGTTTTCCATTGTAATAAGCGTATGGATATTTCTTTCCTTGAGCCAAAGTCTTAATTTGGTGTGCAATTTGAGGAAGAGTATGCTAAGTTATGTGTTTCAAAATTGACGGAGGAACGGGTTCATCACTTCACGAATCAATGTGATTCCAGTGAGCCAGTTTATTGAGTTCATTACAGATTCTTATACCCTNTATTTCATTTAGCATAAGTTGTTCAGTGCTTGGAGATGCTCACAAAATGGCCTCTGGTCTGTAACCACACATCACAAAATTAGCTGCTAGGAAGGATAAGTTAGAGAAACATTTTCCTTGAAGTTAGTTTGGTACAAATATAAAATATTGGAACTAAACTTTAACACTTCATTTTGGGATTGACTGATAAGTACAGTTTTACTACTTCACAAGCTATTCTATTATTACCTTTGGAGCACCATACACATTAGCAAAGCAAGATTTCATACACCACTTGGTATTTAGTAGCTGCGTTGCATAAAATCTATCATCCTAAGTAATGGCAAAAGTATTTTTATGAAATGTCAAATGAGTAGGAGGGAATGGGAAAAAAGATACATTTTTATACACAAATTTTATTTTCTTTCAAGTAACAAGATTAATAAAAAGCATTTTAGTATAAGATTTGTGATAAAACCCTCCATCAACACTTTTATATCTTGCAGCTTCAGCACAATAAACCTGAAAAGACATCTAGAAAGTGGAAATAATAACTGAACTCTTGCTATCCATGTTAAGGTAACAAGTAAAGATTAAATTATTGTCTTCAGATAAATTAGATAAATTGAGATAAATTAGGGTGTCTAGGGTAGGGTGTTGAAGATATCTATACATTGAAATGGTATGTGATAAAGCCACAGCCCAGATTGTCTTTTCTAATTTTCCCAAGGTAACTTTCTGGGATATTTTTTCCAATTTTGTTTTCCATTTTCTTCTGTCCTGCATATTTACTTGGTGGGTCTACTTTCGTTCAGTCCTATGAAGAGGTACACTTTAATTATGAGTGAAAAATTTTCAGAATCTGCAGCACTGACAGGTGAGTACATCAGTGCCAACAACACAACTAGAATATGCCTTGAATAAAAACCTTTATGTGCTAAGGATCTCCAGGACAAAAATCACAAAAGGATCCCATCCTTCTGTACAGTAGTATACATTTAATATGTGTAATCTATATCTTAACATATGATACGTGTGTCCTGTATGACATTAAAATGCGTATTTCTGTATTATTGTACACATCATCTTTCCTAGTTAACCTAAAAAGCCTTATCCATAATCTGTAGGCTTTAAATCTTCATTGTGTTTCCTCTACAACATGAGTAAAGTTTTGCCATTTTTTTTTCATGTGGAGAGGGATGGAGAGAGAGGAAGAAGAAATAAATGATGAAAAGATGGGAAGAAAGACTGGGATTGAGAACAGAGATTTGTGGCTTGTTGATTTAGGACTCAACTCTTTCCAGTGTCCGTGCACATTTCTAGTTCATAGAATCACAGAATCAAAGAAAGATTTGGCCTGGAAGGGAACTTTAAAGATCATCCAGTCCAACCCACCTGCCATGGACAGGAACATCTTCAACTACATCATGTAGCTCAGGTCTCGTCTAACCTGACTTTGAACACTTTCAGTGATGGAGCATCTACAAATTCTCTAGGAAAACTGTTCCAGTGTCTCACAACCGTCATTGTAAAGAATTTCTTCCTTATGTCCAGCCTAAGTCTACCCTCTTTCAATTTAAAATTATTGTCCCTTCACTTGGCATTACAGGACCTGGTAAAATGTATCTCTCCATGCTTCTTGTAAGGCCTCTCTAAATACTGAAAGGTTGCAATATCTCCTTGGAGCTTTTCTTTCTCCAGGCTGAACAATTCCAACTCTCTCAGACTTTCTTTACAGGAAATGTCTTCCAGCTCTCTGATTATTTTCCTGGACCTCTTCTGGCCCTGCTCTAACAGGTCTATGTCTTTTTTTTGTGCTGGGGACCCTCAACAGGATGCAACCTTCTGAGAGATAAGTAGAGAGGGAATATTATCTCACTTGACCTGCTGGCTGCAGTTCTTTGTATGCAGCCCAGGACATGATTGGCTTTCTGTCCTGGAAGTGCATATTGGCTCATATCCAATGGTCTGTCCACCAGCATTCCCAAGTCCTCTCTACGAGACTGCTCACCATCAATTTTTCTTCCAGTCTGTACTGATGCTGAGGATTTCTCTGACCTTGCACTGACCTTGTTGGCTCACATGGATCAACTTCTTAAGCCTGTCAAGGTCCCTCTTCTTGGCATCCCTTACCACTTGTATTCTAATTGCACCAGCCAGCTTGGTGTCATCTGAAAACTTGCTGAGTGTGCATTTGTACATAATCCATGTCATTAATGAAGATGTTAAATTCTGATATCAATTGAAAACAGCTGGTAATAAGTGATCTCAATCATTAATAGCCAAAATGGTCTTCACAAACATCAATATGAAGTGTTTAGGCATGCAATCAATCCAGTTAAGTTATGTGACCTTCCATTGGGTCTTTGCTTCTTCAATACACATCATAAAGAGCTGACATGACTTGTTATAACTGTATATCCAGCAACAATTCCACTAACATACTTATGTATTAGTAAGTCATAATTCCAGTTTTAAATTTCTAACCAACACAGTTGAATATTTGCTGAAACAGCCTGATCCTACTATCTTTCCACAACGTGGGTTTTGCACCGCTCCCATGGTATTGCTTTTTAAAATCATTAACTTCATATAAAATTGCCATACTTCTAAGCCCTGCTCATGTATTAATAACCCATATATCCTATATGATAGAAAGAAACCAGGAAACATGTTTTTCTACCTCACATACAATTCCAGACAAAGAATGTATAGTGAAAAGACTAGAGAACATAGAGACATAGAGACATAGAGAAAATGACTGTGGAGTGTTCATGATGTTTGACTTTACAAGGACAAAACTGTACCTTTTTATACTGGAGTTTTCCACCCAACATTAACTTTATAGGAAGTCTTCAGTGACCAGGTTCCTAACTATGCAGAACACTTTTAAACAGCTGTAGCCATTGCCTTGGAAAACAGAAACCCTCTACACTGTTTACCAGGAGATATATTGGACAAAAAGCAGGGATTGCCCCCATACTGTCAAGCTGCAGGGTTTTATTTGTAAGCTCGACTGCTTTAAAGAAAAATAAATCAGTAAAGAGACTGGAATCAGAAGTGTTTGTAGAACAGTGAGAAGAGATGCATAATTCAGGAAGGAGTTTGCATGTCTCTGGGAAAACAGGTTCGGTAGGGAAAGATGCTATAGGGAATGTTTGAGTAAGAGACATGACCCTCCAGATGTCACATGTCTACATCATTTATTGACACCCCAAATTTTGCATAAATAAAACCATTTTCTTAGTGTGATAAAGTGCTTGGGATGATCCAACTGGACACCAAGAGCACAAAACTGGTTTGCCATCTCAGTGCTGTGAATCCCATCACTGACAAAACTCTGGTACTAGACCCACAAGTTGAGGATGCAACTTAGTGTCCATACTTCCCTGGAAAAGAGAATGATGGGGATGCTGTGCAAGAGATGCCCTTTGATGTCTCTTCTATATCTCTGTGGGTTTTTTCGGTACAGACCATATTGTCTTACAAAAATATTTCCCCTGAAATCATTACTGGCTACCTAGCCACCATGTCCTTCAGTTGTAGTCTGAGCTCCCTGTCATGAGTAACATGCTTCTTCCAACTTGTTTCAGCTGGACAGAGGCATTAATTAATAGAAAGATACAGAGGAATAAAAAAGTGTTCTTATTGTAAGAAAGATGTGATGTTTTTACCAAATAACTTCCATGCTGTAAGTGTACTTAATACAAAAATCCACATAGCAGTAGCCAGTTCATTTCTGCTGTGTCAATCAACAACTTCCACTACTTCCCTATTCTCACACTTCCTGATTACATGTTAGCTGTAGCAAATCTGTGTATTTTTACAAATAAAAGTAAAGTACTGTAGCAGAAATGAAACACAGCTATCTAATTTATTTTCCATTTCCAGAGGAATGAACAGAAAAATCTTGCACATTGGGAAATGAATGGTGTTTAAGGCTGCAGCCTGTATGACTCTGCTATCCACCCAATGAATAAGAAATGCCAATACACTTTTTCATGGGGCCAGGTTGTATTAAGATGTAGATAACAAAATTAAATTAATTTTATTAAATTTATAAAATAAAATAAATTGAATAAATTTAAATTAATTTTAAATTAATTTTAAATAATTTTTCAGAACTACAGCACAAAATCAGGAATGNGCTGCCATCTGAGCAGTATGCAGCTGCTTTCTCATCTCATTCCTACGGGAATCTCATTCACAGATTTGGAAAACTTTTGGGTTATGATTAAAACAATTTAAATAAAACAATATAAGAAGGGAGAATGATGATAATACTGCTACAAGCACGACTACTCTACTACTACTAGAATATACAAAACTGTACTCAGCCCATCCTAAGTAGTGATAATGGACCTTGTGCTGCAAGGCAGGAACATCAAAGTTTGGAGAACACAACAAGCACTGCAGTTCCAGCAAGCACAGAAAGGTCAAAGCAAGTATAGGTAACTGAACATGGAATAGTGAACACAGAGCAGCAAAAAGAGGTCACTGAGAGCAGGAGCTTCTCCTGTAAATCTTCCCACATGTAACTGGATCATGACATTCATAGTGTGGAATACTGCTGTTGGTCAGTATGAATCACCTATCTTGGCTCTGCTCCTTCCAGTCTACTTAATTGTAAAACATGGGAAGCTGAAAAAAGTAATTTATTTTCCTACAACAGAACCATCAGTGTATTTTACAGCATTGTTCTTATACTAAAATGTATGGAAAAAAGTAGCTGCTGGGAAGAAAATTAACCCTATATCAATCAAAACCAGGACATTCCTTAAGCTCATGATGGAGCAGTAGAGATAAAAGATCAAAAGAGAAATTTATTCATTAACCATTGCCACCTCTGTGTATGGTATTTACATTCTTGGTTTCCAATGGTTTCTTGCTTTTTAAAAATACATATAATTTTTAAGAATCCAGGAGTAGGCTCCCATGAATGCAGATCATGAAAATCTGAATACAAGTCTTCAATGTCTAGTCTGTCAAGAACAAGATCATCTTTCCCCAGAGTGCACTTTTCATCTCCCATTTTACATAGCACAGTCCTGTAAGCCTCCAACTTTTGTAAATATAGAACAAACCTCATTTTTTACATAAAATGGAATGTTTATGGGCACTGAAGGGTTTTTTTTTCCTCTATAGTAATAAAGTTTTAAAAAATAAGTAAACACACACAAAGTTCTTGTAAAGCTCTAACAGATGTTGCTACTAGTTATACAATTGTTTAATAATCATATTATCAATGTTCTTAGTTTTTACCTTAACCTGTAAGTCTGACAACTTTTTTTTCATGTAAGAACTTTCATTTATTGATGCATCCACTTACTTCCAGTTAATGAACGACAAGACAGGGTCAGATGTCATTGTTTACTACAAAACCAGAGTCAGCTTGTATCCAACTCACTTTACCTTTATTCTGTTTCAGGTCAATATCCAAAGCTGTTGGAAGAAACAAGAGGAAAGAAGGGGAAAAACCTCTAAAAACCCATGGAAAAAATTGCTTGAGCAGGAATTATTGGTAAGGTTATCATGAATGAATCCCCAACCATGCCAAATGCCCCACACAGGGCAGGCACTAACCTCAAATTAGATATGAATTTATCACCTCTCAATTTATATCCTAGTCTTTTGTCTCCTTCTGATCTTGATAGGTACTAGAAACAAATTCCCCTTTATGTAATGAAAGAAGGATTTGCACTCCACTGAAGGCTGTGTTAAGGTCTTTCCTTGGGTTTTGGTGTATTCTTATTCTCCTTTTTCTTTATGAGCATTTAGTGTTACGTTTGAGGGGAAAATTGCTTTATTGGTTTAAATTTTTTTATGTGTAAAGTAAACCTTTAAACATTTTATACCTTAAAAAAAATCAATAGTATTCCTTTGTCTTTTAAACTAGTATCATAATTCTGAACCATTAGTATTATTTATCTTTTAAGTCACAGTTTTTTGCTCTAAACCAGGCAATTTTGGTTTGACACTGCAAAAACATTAACTATTAAGGATGGCTTTGCAGTTTTTGTTGGTATTTTATTGGGTTTGGTTTGTGTTTCTTTTAAAATAAATTTCTAATATGGTCTATTTTCTTTGTAATATGTTTTTAATTCTGACACATCCTTCCCTGACCTCGGCAGAAGCACAAGCACACCTAAACAGGCAAACAGCAATCTAAAACTCTAATCCTAGCTAAGGAACTATGGATTTTGAGACAGGATGAATGGAACCACTGCAGTGTAGACCCATATAGATAAACATGCATTTGTATTACAGATGTAACTATGACAGATGCCTCTTAAATAAGGATGAACTTTATAAAAAATTGTGCAGAATTTATCAAGTGGTTACTTAAATCCAGATAATAGATAGAAGATATTCTATGATTCTGTGATGCATGGAAAATTAAACACATGTAAATCTGCAGCATTCTAAAAGTTTACTAAGAGTATGAAACTAGTAGACACTTCAAGATTATGTGAAACCGTAGAAGAAAAGAGGAATTAAGCTTAAGTGTGATGGTTTGAGTCAAAACTCTCCCAAAAACCCTCACAGCATCTGCAGTCCACCTCCACTTCTTACCAACCCACAACCCCCTGTANTCAGAGTCCAACAACGCTTCACTGAGCTTGACTCTGAGAGACCTTCCACACCCACACGCTGGAGAGAAGAGAGAGGGAAGATGGATGCTGGAGCTGGAAAAGGAAGTGTCCCACCCCCAATTACACCCTGATTTATGTAGAAAAAGTTGCATGGAATATTGGGAGTTGTAGTTCTTCCTCAGCCACAACCTGGCTATTCTGAAGGGGCCAAAATCAAACCATTACACCAAGACTTGATTTATAAGGTCCTACCACCTATAGATCGAGTAGTAATCCCCAAGAGTCATCAGATGAAACAAATGTGGAAGCCCTGCACAAAGTATTCCTCCCTAAAGAGAGTTTTTAAAGATTTTCCAAGGTGCAGAGCTAGGTGTCTGTGGATTCTAAAATTCTACCTTTTGTGCAGGTCTGTAGAAGACCTGAACTACATACACCACCCCCCCCATCCCCCCCCCAGAAAAAATGGAAATGACAGCAGCAAGTAGCTCCTTTGTCACCAGAGGAACACTTTCAGAAGATTTGTGGCCACTCAGTGAATCACAAGCCAGGTGCAATTTGATGGATGATTTGACAGTGAGGACCTGGCAATGCACTATGCAGGAACCATTCACATTTTTCTATTTTTTTTCACCAAAACTTCACAAATAGTTTATACTTGGATAATTAGTTTAAGCAATGTAAAAGTCTTTAGTGGATTTTTGGTTTTATTTTTGTTCTGTTTGGATTTGTGTTTGTTTGTTTGTTTACTTGCTTGCTTGCTTTGTTATCCCACTGTTGACATTATGCTGCAGTAGCTGAGGTTTAGACTTCCGGTCTACCCTAGAAGAAGCAGTCCTTGTCCACTATTTCCTATGAAGTATGGACAATGAAGCTGGGGACAGTAGTGGATTAAATCCTGCAGCTCAGGAGCTCTCCTGTCACAGCCCTGACTGTGAGTTCTATCCAACAGTGTCTCCTTTTCAGTGCACAAAAAGGAGTGCTTGTTTGTTTGTTTGTTTGTTTGTTTGTTTGTTTGTTTGTTTTCCTGAGGCCTCTTAAGTAGGAAATGTTATGTCCAAACTCATGTTTAAAGTGGCTTGGATGTACTGAGTCTAGCCTCTTTTCTTTTTTATTTTTCTATTGCTTTCATATGTTGTTTGGCTGAAGAATTACATAAGAACTATGCTTTTTTTCCTGTTACATCAATTTAAGGCAGAGAGTCAAAAGATATATGCAGAATCACCCCCAGCCTCTTAATTTTAAGCTAAATCAAGTGGCCTCTTCACAGTTCTGCAGCAAGGCATGTCCACACAACACAGGAGTGCTAAAGAACATTGTTGAAGTAAGTCTTAGCAGCTATTCTGGGGAAATATGAAGCAAGGTTAAGGTAGCTGATCAGCCAGAAGCTGGTCACTCCTTGTAAATTCCCTGTTTGTACTACATAAGCATTATGTTCCAAGATTGCCAGTTACCATACCAGGTAAACACAAAATTGTATATTAAAAAAAAAAAAAAAGTGGAAATGAATGCTTTCATTATCAGAGTTTGACATGTAAACTGAGGAAATTAAACTTATGGAGAACTGCAAAACAGGAACCAATCAGTTGATATTACAGAGGAATAAGGTGCAGGAAGTATTGCTTGAAGTGATCAAAGTACCATCTGTAGAATGCAACAATTTCATTAAAAGTTGACTTAATAGCAAAATTAGAGTCAAAATAGAAAAATCTGGCATCCTGAGGAGAAAAAAATAACCAACCAAACAAAAATCAGCACTGGTATTTTTAGTAGGTTGCCTTTCAGTATTCACATAGAATAAATTACTTGTACGTAAGAGTAGATTATTCATATGTTTTTAATATTCTTAACAGATGTTTTAAACTAAATACTAAGTAATCTAACTTTTTTGCTGAAATGTTGCATGTCTGCTAACATCAAAATAATGGTGATCCAAAATCTTATGGTTAGAACTTATAGATTAATAAATATGTAAATTCAACCAACTTTCCATCAGGTCACAATTTCTACTGTTGATACAACTGCCATAACACATCTTGCTTCCATACAATGTTACAAATTACATTTAATGCTACCATAGGATCTGAATTTGCAGTGTTAGGCTTTTGTTAAATACCATGGGAATATTGAAAGTATGTTTACTTTTAAGTTAATATTGAATTGTGCTTTACAAAAGAAAAAACAACACAACAAATGAGAAAAATCTGGTTTTCTTAGAACAAACAAGATGCAAAAAAAGTTGGAAATATGAAGTTAAGTTTAATTCAAGACAATTTCATGTTAGTAATGAAAACAGAAGAGACATAAAATTAAGCTTTTCTTTCTACTCACAAAACAAAGTGAAAAAGTTTTATTAAGCTTTACCCTGGTGATTGTCTGCAGTGAAAATATTCATTTGAAGTAAGTTCTCATATTTGTACTGCAAGAAATGAAGGTATAACACCTTTCCTGGGGATGTTTAAGGCACGAGTGGACGAGGTGCTGAGGGGCATAGCTCAGTGTTTGTTTGGAATGGTTGGACTCAATGATCCAGTGAGTCTTTTCCAACCTGCTGATTCTATGACTCTGTGACTCTATGCCAACTACATGAAAGATTAATTTGATCCAAATTGCCAATATTATCTGGCTTTATATCTTCTTGTTGGTACGTGAATGAATGTCTTACTGCTTTATTACTTAACACACAGCATCTTTCTTCTGGACCTAGATCTCAAGTGATAAGAAAGTTTCTTACTCCTAAGTAAATTTGTAACTTTTATCCAATAGTAAAAACTTTAGTTATTGTTCCTAAGGCTTCAGGGCTTTTACTTATTTCTACAAGTAAACTCAATCTTTTCATTAAATAACATGAAATTTCAATACCTTGATTTCTGATTGCTAAAACAATGATCTTGAAGTCCTTTGGAGGTGGCTTTTTTTCCCCTCTTCCTATTTGGATTATGATTGACTAAGGAGGCAGGAAGTCCAAATAAATTGGCTAATTTATTCCAAGGATCTAGAGAGCAGTTATATAACAGACTTCACACTATTACAAAAAAACAAATCAGCCCCCTCTGACTAATTACCATGTATAAGTCCTTTCAGTATCTTTAAAGGAGAATACTGTGCAGTTTGTTCTAGTGCCTTGCTGGAGTTCAGGGAAATTCATCAGTGCATAAGGGTGAATCAGCCTTTACTCAATGACTGTATCATCTGTTGTACACTGAAGTTAATCAGGGAACTTCACTGGACAGAAAAATGCTCCCATTCATTCACCCGCACTTCCTTGTTTTATCCATAAGTAACGAGTAGTTTTAACAAACTTGCTTTGTTAGAATATCTTAACAATAAGTTGCTATTTTTCATACAAAACAAAACCACCATGGCTGAAGCAAGGCTCACTGATATCCTAATGATATTTACTTGACAAGAAATTAGTACTTTTGAAAGTCTGCCACAGAGTTACAGAGCTTTGGCCTATCAGAATACAAGACATCAATTGGTTATGCGGTTGTTACTTAAAATAATTTGACCCAAATGTAGATTCCTTTTATTGCATAAAGGTTATTGTAACATACAAACATGCAAAAATAATTGTGCAGATCTCACAATTTTAAAAATTTTTATGAAATAATACCTCCTTAAATGTTATTTGTTCAGAGCTGGTTTTCAGGAACTTTAATTAGGAAGTTTTATAATCAATTTGTTAGAACAATTTCTTTAATGGGAATTGTTATTTCAAACAGTTTTCAATGCAACTCTGACACAGATCAGAAATTTCTTAAATGACTGTCATGGTTTGATTTTGGCCCCTTCAGAATAGCCAGGTTGTGGCTGAGGAAAAACTACAACTCCCAAGTATTCCATGCAACCTTTTCTACGTAAATAAGGGTGTAATTGTGGGTGGGACATAATTCCTTTTCCAGTTCCAGCTCCATCTTGTCTCTCTCTTCTCCCCGGTGTGCATTGGGGAGGGCTGGAGGAGTCAAGCTCAGTGAAGCTTTGTGGACTCCAGAGC